>CABFPE010000064.1:1238637-1273858 GCA_900660155.1 Hofstenia miamia | reverse complement strand
TGAAATTACTTATTGAATATTTTGTAATTCAATTCAAAATAATTTTCGGGTCAAATTTGCTAAACACAATATATTATTTCAACTAGAATAACTAAATGTATGCGGATTTTTTAAATGCATTAGATTTTTTTTTGCAAGCAAACACGAAGGTTAATCTTATTTTCCCATAATATTCTAAAGAGAGTTCTTTGTAAAATCATTATTCACTAACTCATTGCACATTTACTTATATCATCGTAAAATAAAAATGACTCATTTGGCTCCTGATTCAAAATATTTAAATCAAACAAGCCATTGGCACTCTTATACCAGAGATGATTAAGTTTGATACCGTGATATTAAAGGATTTCCTAATAGAAAGGATTCTCGAGCTGGAAGACCAGTACCACTACTATATGGCTCATGGTGGTAGGTTTTTTATATTTATACAAATTTGGGACCTAATTGAGAAATTGGAGATTCTAAGCAGCCACATAGTATTCTCAAAAGACATGTACATTAAAAGTTATTTTTTGCAATTGCGAATGTCTGGAAAAAGTATCCAAAGTATCCAAGTAATGCAAATATTTTTAATCATTAAGGAACATATATTACCTGATTTTTTGCCGTAAATCTATTTATACTATTTAAAAAGCAGAGAAGCACAAAACTTATTGATGTTTACAAAAATTACCAAACAGTTATTCTATTTGCTTAAAGGTTGTGAACAACAATTTCAAAAGATATAAACAAATTAATTATTATAATATCTTTATTCTAGTATTACTCAACGTTTATGAAATAGGTCAATGTTAGAAACTACTTCTTTAGATCCTCGAATTTCAAATTTCCCGTTGATGCAAACATGTAAACTTACAATGACCATAACAGCTACATATCTCTTCTCTGTTTTGATACTTCTGCTGATAATGAGAAATCGAGAACCTTTTCAATTAACGACATTTATGTTTGTTTACAACATTGGATTGGTTGCGATAAATTTTTATATATGCAGTGAAGTACAAATTACTGTTTATAAATTTTGGGAAAAACCAATCAATATTGAAAACGGAGGGACCAGCGACTTCTATATACACGGCTTTGCCGAAACCAGGAAACATAAAAACTAGGAGACTTATGAAATATATGCAATATAGCGTCTACATCAAGTATCAATAGCAAAAGGGCTTAATTTTTTACACTATGCTTCACCATCTTTTTATTTAGAATCGAATAAAAAAAATCTAAAAAATTCTTAAGGTGTATTATGGACCACAAATTTTTCGGAATTTTGCTAAAAATACATATTTTAGTCACTAGCCTCCCATTTTCAATTTGAAGTGCAAGAAAATATAACATATTCATAGAGTTCTATCAATTTTAAACAGAATTGTGTAAGCACTTCGGCAATAAGTTAACACTGACTGAGCTATACCAATCCAAAAGCGGAATTCTTGAGCAAAAATTGCCAAATTTTGAAATTCTAGCAAACACAGCTCATTTAATATTAAAGACACGATTTTGGTGTATTGACATCAAAATTCTGAAATAAAAAAATCTTTTTGTACTTGAAATAGAGTCTATTTTGCATATATTGCATCAGCCTACTCGCTTGAAAATTTCCTGACTTTTTCACCGTCATATATATATAAAAGGCCCTGGGGCGGAAATATTTTTAGCTAAATTACTTCTTTTCAAAGTGATAATCTTTTAACAAATAGTAAAATTTTAAAAAAAAGTATCAATTTCAAGAAAATAATTTTAATTCAAATCTAAAATTGAAATTTAGCACTTACAATTGAAATTGTAAAAATATAGATGTGTCTCTTATCTGCGTTCATTTAGCCTGTGTTTAGCCAATAAGGTCGGCGGCGGCGATGCCTGAAATTGCATCTATATAATTGTATTAATTTAAAAACCATGTAATAATACTATAATAGCAATGGCAACCTAAACCTTTATATTATTCAAGCATTGTCATGAAATACACAAGACCAAATATGGAGAGAGAGAGATTTTTAAATTTAAGACTAAACACATTGTTTCGTATTCTAATTTATTAGAGTTTGGCATCCACACCCTTAATGCTCTATATAAGCTTCATTGCTCGTTGATATACTTTAAAGATCAATTCATATTTTTACACACAACTTATTTTCATATTGTCATGCAACTATACATACAGTACTTCAGTTCCATGCTATGACTCAATATTCCTGACACTCTTATGATAAAATGCGTGTTGATCAGGGGTGGAGGCGAGCAAGCAACAATTAATAACATTTGTATTTCCAGCTTATATATATATATATACATGCAACTGTTAAAAGAATTAACTCCGTCCCGTCAATGTCTAGCCATATTTTGGTACCAGATGCTGATTTAACTAAATAGTAATTATAATTTTATTAATTTTATTAATTACTAAATGTTCCTATGAATGAATGTTACTAAAATCAACTGAGACGTTTCATTTATAATATAGCTTTGTGTCTGGTGTCAAGCGAATTGTAAAAGAAAAACTATTTTTACCTAAATGGAATAACTCGTAGCATAATTCAGGTCAACATATTCTCTAATGATGTTCAGTAGACCACACGTGCCGCTGAAGGTATTGCCATCATATACAGCAATGCAAATTATTTAAGCATTCCATAATAGCCATATTTTAAATTTCAATCATACATTATGGATATAATAGCCATCATGTAAAATGCGTAGGGCAAATATAGGGCAGTTGGCATTTTATAACGTGATTAGAAATATTTAGGTTAACAATAAATCTATTTTGGCCGGCCACTATTGTTTTGCAAGCCTGAACAATATTTAATGCCTGAAATCATAGTTGTAATCGGATTCAGATTTTCAACCCGAGCCGACCCAACCCCACCTGAATCTGATTTTTGGAATTTGATTCAAGGTTATAGGACAAAATTCTAGAATGTAAATATCTTAGTGTTCTTAAAACCAATTGAAAAGTTTTGTAATAAAAGTAGCCTTTGAAATACATCTGTATTACTTTCCAATCCACACTCTACCAATATGCTACCCATGGTCCTTGTTTAATTACAAGAACCCTAAGATCATCATTATGTATTACTGATCATCACCACATTCTAATGCTATTCTCATCAATCGCATTGTACTACATACATGACCGTAGAATATTACAAAATATTGCTTGTTTATATTGAATTATGAGTTCAGAATTTATTCTATTGAGCAGTTTATGCGACTTAGTGAATGTCTAATGTATAATTTTAAATATTTTGCATTTAATTTAAGAACCCAAATATGTAATATTTTATAAAATCCCCTAATGGAAAAATTGTCAGATGTGAGATTCAAGCCCACGCATTCGAAGATAGTAGTAGCTGAAACTAGCACCTTAGACCACTCGGACAATCTGTGAATGAAATAATTTTGATAAAATTCAAACTAAAATCTATAAATTTTTTAGAAAAAATTCAAGTTATTAAAAATTTGAGGGAACTTTACTTAACAGTGTTTATTATTTTCTCTCTTACGTGTGAATTAGAGAGAAGCATCGGCTACCCGATTTAACAGAGACTTGAAAGAGATCCAAAAAACCCAAATATTGAGAATCGAGGTCTAGATTTAGGGTCAATTCGAGTTCGGGTTGTAAATATTCTAGTCGGTTTCGGATAGTGAATAGCTTGAATATTCTGCCAAACTCATATTGTCCCCCGTCAATGAGCATTACAGACAAAATGTGTTAATGTGACTTGACAAAAATGTACGTAATCAATGCAACATGGGAGAAAACTTTAAGTGGTAGCACATGTAGTTTATAAGAGTGAAGCAAATTTAACTTTTTTGATTTGGTTTCCTATTTAGTGTTCATTTTTCTTACTCGAAACTCTGATTTCTTATGTTTATGCTCGACTCCTGCTTGAAAAGCTGCTATTGTTTTATTTAAGATCGTGAAAGATTCGGAAACAAATTTGAATGTTAATCATTTATTGTTTTTACTTACAATACATGTTGTTAAGTGAAAGCATTAAAAACCGGATTGAACATTATTATTAATAATTATTTGCAAACTAAAGCTTTGCATAGCTTTTAAAAATTATTTTGTTATCAAAAACATCTAATTTACCAACTGCAGATAAATATAAAAATTTAAGCTAAAATATATTCTTTATACATAATAATGGATTTCGATTATGAATAATGAACATTATGGTTTTTTTGTATCACAACATTATATATGATTCCAATGGAATGGCACAAACTATAATCGGCGCCTCTACAATAGACGCTACAGGTCGACGTATACCAACCAAATATTCTAAAAACTTACCCTTAAAGGATCACAGTTGGCTCTTTTTTAAAACTGGTGCATATACGACTCAATACTTCCTTCGTTTTCTGAAATAAAAAACATCAAAATTAGATCGAATATATTAAAGTAATTTGAATCCTCTGTGAGTCGATTCGACTAGCTTCTGAAAATGACAATTGACCTAATAAAAACTTCGCCTTTGATGAAACTTGCAGTAGACATTTATGAATTCCATATTTTTAATTGTGTTTTAAGTTTTGAATTTTAATTAAAATTTCTACCTCCAATAAAACAGAATTTTATTATTTTTTCTCAAGAAATTATGGTAATCGAACTAATCTCAACTTGTTTATTTATTAACATGAAATGTCCTCTAGTAGTAAAAATGCAGAATTTTTTATGTTTAGTATTGTTGACCTATATACATTTTGTTATGAATTAATTGTGTTACATAAATAATTATATAATTATATCCTAACTAGCTTCCGTTTGATAGTAATTTTTGCAATATATGACTAAGATATAATTGGTTTTGGCAAATTTCTAAATCATTTGCGACAAATAAAGTCGCTCGCCCATAAAAGGCACTGCAGTTCTTACTCAAATTAATACCTTAGCATAGAATAAAACTAGAGTATTAGATTTTACATTTCTCATTTGCATTACATCGTCATTTTCATATTTATTCGTTACTGCAAATTTGTTAATCTTTAGGGACAACAGCAACTCAAATTGTTCGAAACACAAATTCAGTCCAAATTACTCAGTTCAAAGAATATTTTAAAAAAATTAGAAATAAAAGGTGACAAATTTCTGCAACAAAAGCTGTGTAAATCGGTTTTGTAATGTATGTATAATTTGACAATAATTAACCCAGTAGGCTGCACCTATGCGACTCTGCAATTTTGTTGTTGCACATTTTTCGCTCTTGCTATCATTCTTTGTTTTCAAATTTTTCAAAAAATCAATTGACTCAATTCATATTTTTAACAGTAACCTTAACATCCAATATCGCAATATCTAATATCATATTAACAATGATGCAATTCTTGTGATCAGCTTATAAAAAATAAATATTTATAGCTAATCAACATACATTATTAATAAATAACTGCGTGTCGTTTGTAATCATATCTTCATTATAACTGCAGTCATTTCTGCTTTGCTTGTCAATAATATGTGTACATAGTTTATTGCATGTACTATATATTGGATTAAATTCAAATCAAATTCTTTAGCTATGGATGCATTTTTATTTGATTTTACTCATTTGCGCAATTTAATATTTTGCTATTTGAACAACCCACCTTCGCAATTCTTGGCTTTGGTCCGAAGTATATAGGATCAAATCTGGCAAGAAACAATAGCTGAAAATTTCGAAATCAATTAAGTCAAATTAAACAAAAAAAGCCTAAACTCATGGCTTTGACTGGACCGATTTCAAAATTTCTTTATATATTCTCTTGCGCCTACCACTGTTGATAAAACAAAAACAGAATTTTTAAAAATTGACCACAAGACTTACGCCCTTAAATCTAATTGAGAGTCACGATTTATAACCTTTGCACACGGTGTGCCTGAATGGTACTTCCCAAATCTTAAAATAAACATGGAAAAAGTTGTTTTCCAATGTACACAGAACTAATTAATGCGTTACTGTGTAATGAAAATAACTAATGAGAAATACTGCAAAGCCAATAATTGTACAAAAGTGAGATTACACAACTCAGTAAACCAATTTTTACTAATAAATTATGGGAAATTCGAATCAAGATAATTTTCAATAGGAAGTGCAATGGGGATGCCCAGCTTAGAGGCACACCCTTAGCTATTCACCGGGGCATAATAGGTACGATTTAAATCAATTGAATATTAGATCTTGAAATATGAATTTTGAAGATATTTTCCTTTACTATAAAAAGCTGTTATAAATAACACTACATATATAGATATTGATATCGTCGACGGCCCTCAACTACAGTTATCTGTGCCAGCCAGTGACATTCATCGGAGATGTGAATGAAGAGAGAGTACGTCATATTTCTGCTTATTATCCCTCTGTTAAAAAACTGTTTAGATGGCTAGAGCTATCTGGTTGTATTACTTCTCTAAATGCATTGAATTCATTGATACATTCATTTTCATTCTGCGCAAGAAGAACAACCAAGTTTCATTTCTACATGTTTACCATCATGCATCTATATTTCCTATTTGGTGGATTGGTGCAAAATGGGTGCCAGGAGGACAATGTAGGTTTCAATTATACAATGAGGTGTATATTTCTCTTTTCTTTACAATTTATCGTTCATAATTTCTCACTTGGACCAGGCACATTTTATAGGCATTTTCTGATCTGTTTTCAAATAGCGAGAAATTGAATTGAACGTTCATGTACAGATTCGTTTCTTTAATCGTAGGGCATCTCGTGCAACCTACTAGTAAATTAACTTGTTGCATACCACGGCGATTTTTCGTAGGGTTTTTGTTAGTTATACAAAAGACTAAGCTCGCTAAACTACTTGAAATTTATGAGATTTGAAAATTATGCAAATATTCAAATTTAAATTTTCGAAACAAGTTGGGGAGATGTGTATAAGAGATGCAATTAGTCCTATTTAACGGGTAGACATAAACTCCTTATTTCTTGTATGAATGCTGACAAATAAAATGAGCACTTCTTTGATTAAGGCAATTCACTGTATAACTGAAAAATTATATTTCTTTCCTTTTCAAAGATTATATGTACCATTTCTACTGCACAAACATGCAGGAAGACAAGGGTGCAATTAACTCCAGAATAAATTTGATTTTTGGATGTCTCAACATTAAATACAGTCAAATATATCAAAACTCACACTTGCATTATATTATACAACCTCGTGCTCTTATTCTAAAAAAAACATAGGTAGCAAGACAATAAAGCTTTTCAACTAATTGTAAGTAATATACATCTCAAAACATGTTTTGTGGTGCTATTGAAATGACAAAACTGTATGTTTATGTTTATACATCAATATATGAACATGGTTTTGTTCAATGCGAATAATCACAACTAAAGAGGTTGAAAAATGTAATAATAAAAAATCTCAAAAAATTTTGATAACAAGATTCATTTTATTTTGAATTTTTTTGCAAACAATGTAAACATATACTGCCTTAGCGATAAATAAATTGATTTTAAAATGGAGGGCCATTTATATATTTTATGTTTAGCTTTCTTCAATACAATGCTCAATTCGGGAATTCATGTTATCATGTACTCCTATTACGCACTAGCTGGACTCGGGCCCAAGATGCAGCCATATCTTTGGTGGAAGCGTTATCTTACAATGTTGCAACTAGTAAGTTATTTTCTTAAAATTAAATTTTTGCCACAGCATGTTAAGTTTTTCATTTAGGCACAATTTTTTGTTAGTATGTTGAATGGTACAGCATGCCTATATATGGATTGCGGCTTTCCACATTGGATGGTGTATGGATTACTTCTTTACGGCCTGTCTATGATTACTTTATTTTTGAATTTCTACTATCAAGCTTATATGCAACCCAAGAAGCATAAGCAAATGGGTAACAAAATTAAGGGCGATTAATTTTTTCAATGTATAAATTTTGTTATATATGGGAAATATACTTGATATTAAACTTTCATTTACACTTAAAATAATGATTATTTTTATCTTTATTATTACTAATACTTATGGAAATTTCAAAACTCAACTTACACTTTCAGAGAAATAGTAGCTTCTACATTTTAATTAAAGAATTAAAAAATATAAACGATGTGAAATTGCCTAGTAATGTCCATGACCCTTCTAAGACATAAGAAACAAATCAACAAAAAGGATCGTTTGCAACTTCAAGCTAAATTAATTTTGATTTATAACAAGAATATGATTAATCTGAAATCCGAGAGGTTTATAAAAAGCACAATTCTGGAATTTATAAAGGATATTTAAACTAAAAAAGCTCACATAACTTCTTGCAATTAATTAATTGATAACACAAAGTATATTTATATGATAACATATGCTTCATTATTGGTAAATGCCTTTCAGTAATTTTTATCAATATCATTTTTGAATTATTTGAAAATTTGATATACAAATTTTAAGTATATAATTTAATAATAAGTTAGCATAAGCGTGCATTAAATAATTTCGTAAACATTTTGTCAGTCCCAAGAAATAAAATTTTTTAAAAGGCTACTATTATTTTGGAAGCCTTATAAAATTCCTCCTGAATAAGTTAATATAGTAAAAAGCAAAGACAACGCATAATGAATTTATTAAATACTACGTAGTTTACTATTCCCCACATAACTGGCTCTGAAATTCTTTGATGGAAATGTCATATTACCGAATTGAAAAATAATGTTGTCACCTATTAATGAAACAAAACAGAATTCATCTTATATTAATATATTAAAACATGTAACATTGGATATATGTACTTTAGTAGTTCATGCAGATATTCATTTTCTGAACTTGAAAAGTTGCAGGAATTTTTGTCGAAATACTTTTCCTAATAAAATGTAAAGAACAAAATTTATTCCATTGTTTGTTACCAATGACGTTTTCGTTATAGAATTAATAACAGCGGTGAAAATATTACAATTTTTTCCATTCAATTTATTGTAATATTGGATATAATAACATGTTTCTGCTAATGTAACAAATATAAGAAAACTGACTGAGACGATAAAAAGCAGCTTTTCCACTCCGCTGTTTTTCATTTTTTTGGTATCGCCAAAAGATAGTTTTAAGCAAATCATGCAATTTCCAATAACAGTAAATATAACAGGAATGTAACCCTGAAGAGTAACTAACATTAATATTACAGGCTTGTCTGCAAACATAGATCGCAATTTACATGTGCCATTATCGCAATCATGATAAACCAACATTGTAGGGAAACCGATAATTATATACACAAATATAAAAAGTGCTGCCAAAATTTTGTAAGCAAAACGTGGGTTTGAATAATGACTTTGATATTCTATTGGAATACAGGTTGCGGCTAACCTATCAAGTGTAATAACAACAACCAACCAGTGTGCTATTCCAGTTGTTACCCAGTCTAGTCCATGCTCTAAATACTAAGTTATGCATTTTACAAAATCATTAGTTATTCATAATAGATTTAGGTAGATCATTGCTAAATTCTAAGACACGTTTAAGGTCATTATAAATGAATTATGTCTATTTAATAGTTCTAACCTATACCTTTCTAATAATATGTATACATATTAGTTTCTTTGGCTTACCAAATTGCTCGGCAAATCCATATCTTGTTAAGCTCCAATCCAACATGTCTTCATACATTGTGATATCAATAGGTCCATCGAAGAAAACTGAGAGGGAATCCCAAATAGCTAACCCTACCATTAAATAAATTATTTGTACTTTAAGTAAAACAATATGCCATTGTATATTTACTACAGTATATTTCATCAATATGAAATAGAAAACTATAATCATCTTAGTAATGAGAAAGTAGTTTCAGGATATTTGCTTGAATATAATATACATGTATATACAGGTATATATATATATATATATATATATATATATATATATATATAATATATATATATATATATATATATATATATATATATATATATATATATTTACGGGCTGTAGATATTATGAATTTTGTATCCAGTGCCATTTTTTATTGAAACCTATAACAACTCATTTATTTAAAAAATTTTACATTACGTATTTGGAATAGAGGTCTAATTTCTTATGTTCTTTTGTATGAGTTTCAGGTTCATGCAAAAAATTTTTTGTGGAAACCTATTCAACATTTGAAGACACGAATTCACGAACATCTCTATGGAAACTTACAATCCGAAATTTATATGCACTCAAAAATACATAAAGCATCAACATCTGACTTTAAATTTTAATGACAGACAAATGCACCAAGATCGCAGAATCAATATGTATTAAGGAAGAGAAGCCTAATTTAAATACAAAATGTCATCAAATTCTTCACTTATTTTAGTTTAATTAATGATTTGTAAATTTATAATTTTAACACCAAATAATTTTTGTTTTTGACTGACGATGGTACAGTAAATACCGAAAGTACTCTCAATTAAAATTTTCTTTGCTTTTTATATATATATATNNACAATTCAATTGAAAAATAAACTACGATCATTTAATACTATTTTAAAATTTACAAAGATCATTCCAATATTTCAATCATTCAAAACACTAAATTTAATTCGCAACAAAGATCAAATAACAAAAGGATTGGCTTCATCATTAGTTTATAAATATAATTGTGATGATTGTAAGAAATCATACATCGGTGAAACCATCCGTCATTTTGATACGCGAATCAAAGAGCACATCAATGGCCATTTAACATCAGAAATTTTTAATCACATTCATAATATCAATATTGAAAATTTTAAGATCATTAGAAGAACAAAATATACAAAAATTGCAGAAGCCATTGAAATTACCAACATCGACAAAACAAAGTTATTAAATAAACAGATTAATCCAACTAAGTATTTATATTTATTTTAGCTTTCATTTTATAGTTTTAGTGTAGTTTATATATTGTAAAATATTTTTGCCGCAAATTATGTTGTTTTCAGTCGCTCCGATAGTATTGTGAATTGTTTGCAAACACTGTGCATTAGAGAAATTTTCTATTACGTTCAACGTATAATTTGGATTAGTGAAACTTCATTGTAAGGCTTTTATTTGAAACATATTTTCCCTACCCGATTGAAGAAGAAAATTTCTGGTAAGTCTTTTATATAGTACCCATATTCCATAATGCCTTTTTGTATTGCTTGTGGAAAGAAGCAAGCAACGCTTACAAACCTGAGTTCGAATACAATGTGTTCAAGCTGTACAAACGAAAAATTTTCTTCAACTTGTACTATATGCCAAAAAAAGGTAGAGTCGAATTCTGACAAAATTAAATGCGCAAAATGCAAACGCGTCTTTCATTCAGTTTGTTCAAAATTGAATAAATCTGTGTTAAGCATTTTACAGAGAACTGAAAATATTTGTGGAAGTCTGTTATGGTGTTGTGAGCCTTGTACCTCGGCAACCTTTCCAGTGGTTGAGATGGATTTCTCCCACGTAAGTGAAGAGGTTACATCAGCAGTAAAAGACATTAAGAAATATTCGGAAATTGTAAAAAAAACTACAAGGTTAGAAACTAAAAGCAGCCCAGTACTTGAGCAAAACCATGGTTCAGAAATCCGGATACGAGGTATTCCAGAGAGTGAAAAACAACGAATTGGGGAGAGAGCATACGATGAAAAGAAAAATGTGTGCCTGTTGCTAGAAAGCTTGGATATTAATTTTCATGAAGACCAGTTGTCTGATATATATAGATTAGGTAAGTATAATAAAAACAAAACACGGGCATTGCTAGTTAGACTCCGGGAGCCTATATTAGCAAAGAATGTACTAAAAAATGCTTCGAATCTTAAAAATTCTAATCCTTTCAAATTTAAGGTATATCTTTCAAAGGGACTTAGTAAAGCTGAACAGAAACAAGAGAATGAGACTTTNATATATATATATATATATATATATATATATACATATACATATATATATATAGCATTAATTCAATCAGGTAAAGTTGAAGCTGCTAACCTAAAGGTTATGAATTTAAATCTTTATCGTAGAGAAGGCGAAAAATGGATTCAGGTGGAAAGTGATTGACTTGTGACTAAGCAAAAGAATTCACTTCCCTTAATTTACTCAAATAATATTAATGGTTTACTATCAAAGTTTTCTAAAACTGATTTTATGATTAACTTCATTGTGTATAACGCAGTTCTGTTACAGGAAACAAAATGAACGGCTCATATTTAAATGAACAATTTAATTTGGAAAATAATTACATGTTCAAGAATGATAGAAATATTCAAAATTTCCCAAATAAATCGAGAGGAGGAGGTTTAATAATCTACATAGAAAAGAACTGGGCCGGAATTCGGCTAAAAAATTTTATAGAAATAATTGAAAAGGATATTGAACTTTTAGCTGTTGTTTGTAGACCTGCCTACATTCCAGGTGGTTTTTCTGTTGTTATTCGGGTAAACATATATATGCCACCGGATCGTAATAAAAAGAGATCACAATCAATCCTCGTGAATTCAGTTAATTTCAAAATATCCACGTGCGTTTATATGTGTGATCGTCGATTCAAATCAGAAAAGTCTGAATGTTTGCAATGTTTTAATTTTGAAAATCTTGTAAACAAACATACGTTTCTACCCTCTTTATCACAACTTGATGTTGCTTATGTCACAATGGCTGACTATTTTATATGATACACCTTTTAGAAATATAAATATAATGTATCACCTAAGTCTAATATTAACTCCAAAATTTGCCTGTAGTTATAAAGTACCAAATAAGAAAACACTGTCAAACAGTGTCAATTTCTATAATCAAAAGAAATAAATGTCGCTGCTGAGTGAAACTAATTGGGATGATGTATTGAAAAAGGAAAATGTTGAAGTCTTGGTCGAAAAATTGGATCAAAAATTCTTGGAAATACTGCATCAATCAAGGCATAAAAATCCAGTGCTTAACTATAGAACGCTTAAAATTCGTGACGATTCTTTAAATGCGTTGATTACTACCAAAAGGAAATGCTTAAAGAAGGGAGATAAAACCCTATTAAATAGAACCGAAAGAATTATCGTCCAAAAAGTGCGACAACTCAGGAAGAATCTTATTGCTAACTTAACTTTGTCAGAGATACAAAAGGAAGTGGAAAGGAGAACAAAACCAACTAATATAAAAATAAATGGGAATGAAAATGAAGCAAAAATGTTCAATAGGCTTTTCCAAAAGTCAACGAAAGTTGTTTGGAAAACCTTTGCAGCTACTTGGAAAAACTACAAAAATACATAAAAATTGGTACATTAATCAAATAAACATAAATTTCAGGAAAAGGTTTGATACAATTGCTCATTAAATTTTAGATGACAACAGCCATCCGTTACATAATGAATTTCAATTTTCAAGGATGCAAGCTCGAAGGAAATTAATTATGCCCACGTACAATGCTATTATTTTCAAAAGATCTTTCATATATAGTGCTAGCAATTATATATTAACTGGAATTTGCCCGCGGTTCCTATAGAAAACTGTCTATTCCTTTTTACATTGCAACGTGTTGTAATGTACAGGAATTAAAACAAAATATATATATATATATATAATTTGCAAGACAATGATTATGTCATATTGTTTCTTTTGGTGGGAAGAGGAGCCTTCAAGCGGAGTAGTTGATTCAAATCTTTCTATGATAATAGACGCATATGCTTCTTTTTACACAACTTCTTTTCTAATGAATATTTGGGAAATTATAAACAGCGCTCAAAAATTCAATATCGATTAACACTTTTTTAAGTACTTTTTGCACACTTTCTTTCTTTTTTGAAAAAATCTTAAGCGCTCATAATTCAAGAAGTTATCTAAAATCAAAGAATTGTCCCTTCCTTCATATTCATCCAAAAGTATAACTACTTTAAAATTTGAGCACCTTTGTGGAGCTTGGGTGGAGTATCTATAAAATTCTAAGTTTTTCTTATTAGTGGCGGTTGCCTTGGCCTATAGAAGGCAAAATCCACTGAATATTAAGTGTGGAGAGAATTAGAAAGTTTTTGCATACATCGAATTTTTCATTGAACAATGAATATGATTTTCACATCATTCAGACAAATGGATATTTCTAAGCACAAATGTTGAGAACAATAAGGTAGCACATTTACTCATAAATGCGTTCATATCCAAGGTATTCAAAATTATTAACAGGCTTGGATAAAAATTTTTAATTGTATTAACAAGACCATGTTATTAAACTAAAATATTAAGAGTTATTTAAACTGAAAATGACTTATTTGGCCAACTTTGTGTTTCATTTCACTTACAGTAGCAACAACACCTTTTTCTGAGTTGTAGAAAATTTCACATTAGACTTCTTCTTTCAGTCAAAGAAATGTATTTTAAGGCATAGCATTTTATTCTCGTTTGCCTTATATGATATATTACTAATAGAGGAGTTTTTAATATTAAAATATAGTAAATGATTATGACCTATTTTGAAGGAATACTAAACTAAATTGTTGTTGTTTTTTCATCTACCTAATTGCTATAGAAAAATAGAACAGCTGGGTAAATATTTTAATGTAGTGCAAATTTCTGAAGAAAATCAATTCTCAGTAATGAGAAACTGTGTGAGTTGGAATTGGCCTATGGACCACCAAAAAGTGTCAATTGACTCTCAATTAGCTATTTTGTGTTTGTGTGGACCCCCAGTAAAGTTACATGGATCGGTTGAGAACCACTGATCTAAAGGAAAAAGTCAACATTATTCATTTTCAAAATATCATGAGTCAATCCTTTATTAATACTGCAATTTATAACTGGAATATATTGCCCAAAGAACTGAAAATAATAGACAACCTTAAAAAATTCAAAAAAGAATTAAAATTATTATTTCTCAATCAAAAGTTTATATCAGGTAGATCATGGATAGGATTTAAATTTTATAATAACGATTATACAATAAATCGAAATTAGTAAGCTATCCGTAGCAGTGTTGTTTTAGTTATTTCATTTTTGTTATTATTCATTTTTTTGTACATAGTAGTTAATGACGCTATTCATTTGAAATATCAGTAAAATATTGTAAAAAATTCAAATGAATATAGATTATCTTATCTTAGCTTATCTTATCTTAAAATGAATTAAAGACATATTTGTTTGCTACAAGTCATGGTAAATTCAAATTAATTCTTTATGACACATTTAAATATTTATAAATACATATATATAAATAAATTTTATAAATAGTATGTAAAAATGTTATTAGGGTGCATAGAAACCACGAAGTGCGAATTAGTCCCAAGTGCAAATTGCGTTTGCTGGCGTTCCTAGAAGCTCACAAAGCTTTTTTTGGATTACAAATAGTATACTGAACTCAAAGATCAAAAAATATGATTCATTTGTAGGGTAAATATGTTATAGCTATATACAGGATCTATGCACTATGAGACGCTTCTATATATAGTTGTATTTTTGAATTTTTGAATTATCTGATTGCATAGCAGAGCGCTACGCTACCTTTATACACTATCTAATTTTTTTGTGTTTTATATTTCACTCGATGTTATATTTTGGGGGTTGTATATACTGTAGAATGACTGGGTTGAATCTACCGAGAACTATTCCACAGGACTTAGTGTCAAAGCAGAAGGTCGTTTAGGTGAACATTGACTAGAGCAACAGTGATTCCAACTAAGTAACAATTTGTCTATTTACAGATGCTTTGGTGTGTCTTATATACAATCATATTAACAATATGTACAATCATGCACACAACTGGTCACTATTAAACACGAAAAGCGCTTCATCTGCCCGATAAATAACAACAACTACCGACTGATGTTACAATACGATAATGGATCGGTTCACAATAAACTAATTGTAAATACATAAACAAAAGATTATTTGGAAAATGTTTGGTTAAAATGTTTCCATAACTCCCTAAACTTTGTGCTTGCAAATCAATGCCACGCTATGCAATATTTAGAAAATGATATTTATTATTATATATTGTTTATTGTATTAAATCAAAGTTGTTTGAACTCCCTAATCAGACATTAATTTTGCAAAAAATGTGCCTTTCTAGTAATTGAAATCCTTAAGAGATGCATCGGACTTAAAAAAACGTCAGCCTAATATATATATATATATATAAATATAGACATATATGTATATATACTATATGCATACATTCATACATATATCATGCTGAGATAGAAATGGATAATTTTAAAATAATCCACCATCCGCAATTTTTGAATGTGCTATTACAGCACATGAAAAAATCTTGTTTGGCAAATGATATAATTAGGAAGTGAATAACAGTTTATAGTAATAATTCATTAGTTGTTCTATCAAATGTTTGTAATTGTGAAGCATATGGAGGAATATTATTTAAATAGAGGAATATTCCTAATATTTCTAATAGATGAGCTGATCAAATTTTTACATTGTTTAATGAAAACTCTAAGGATAATATACAGGTAATTGCTCAAAAACAAGTTGATAATTAAGCTCATTCGAAATGTTTGAGAAATTCATTTTTACGTATATGATATCCTAGTGCATTAATTTATTGCTAAACTTGACTTTATCACAATGCTACTAGANGACTAGAGCAACAGTGATTCCAACTAAGTAACAATTTGTCTATTTACAGATGCTTTGGTGTGTCTTATATACAATCATATTAACAATATGTACAATCATGCACACAACTGGTCACTATTAAACACGAAAAGCGCTTCATCTGCCCGATAAATAACAACAACTACCGACTGATGTTACAATACGATAATGGATCGGTTCACAATAAACTAATTGTAAATACATAAACAAAAGATTATTTGGAAAATGTTTGGTTAAAATGTTTCCATAACTCCCTAAACTTTGTGCTTGCAAATCAATGCCACGCTATGCAATATTTAGAAAATGATATTTATTATTATATATTGTTTATTGTATTAAATCAAAGTTGTTTGAACTCCCTAATCAGACATTAATTTTGCAAAAAATGTGCCTTTCTAGTAATTGAAATCCTTAAGAGATGCATCGGACTTAAAAAAACGTCAGCCTAATATATATATATATATATAAATATAGACATATATGTATATATACTATATGCATACATTCATACATATATCATGCTGAGATAGAAATGGATAATTTTAAAATAATCCACCATCCGCAATTTTTGAATGTGCTATTACAGCACATGAAAAAATCTTGTTTGGCAAATGATATAATTAGGAAGTGAATAACAGTTTATAGTAATAATTCATTAGTTGTTCTATCAAATGTTTGTAATTGTGAAGCATATGGAGGAATATTATTTAAATAGAGGAATATTCCTAATATTTCTAATAGATGAGCTGATCAAATTTTTACATTGTTTAATGAAAACTCTAAGGATAATATACAGGTAATTGCTCAAAAACAAGTTGATAATTAAGCTCATTCGAAATGTTTGAGAAATTCATTTTTACGTATATGATATCCTAGTGCATTAATTTATTGCTAAACTTGACTTTATCACAATGCTACTAGAACGTTTATTGAAATTGCATTTTGGACTTCAAACCGCAGAAAAAATAATTACATTTTATGTAGACTGTAGCGGAATTGTTAACTTTCATGGAATGTATTGTAACAAAACTGAGAAAGTTGCAGAAGATTCCAATCACCGAAAAAATGAGAACATACCACCTGGTGGCAGATGCAATGAGTTCTTCAACAGGACCAGAAATGCATGTTCTATTTAATAACATTTGTAGAAATTATATTAAATGCAAAATAATTTTGTCCTTTTATTGCAGACTTAGATTATGATTCGACAATGAGTTAGCCAATTGTTTTCTTGATATAATCTCTGAATACAATTGCATAACTTGCATAATTTTTTTTAAAATAAACTGTAAATAGCCTTTATTGCAACTTTTTTTTGCAAGAGATATAGATATAATATTAATATTTTTTAAATTGAATTAAGAATAATATTTTTGTTACAATCAAAGAATGTTCGATATTTCCATTTTATGAATTTATTTAAATAATAAATATTCAAAACTTAGTTTTAACTTGAAAAATTGGGCTTCTGTGCAAATTGTGTGATAATGCAGAGATACACTTTATAACGTATTTCTAAAACATTTTTGATAAACTAAAGCATTGAAAAAAATTATACTTAGAATTAAACGCTTTTTATTCTAAAAAAATAAAGAAAAAAATTGAAGGCTACATTATACAGAGGAATGGGCAATGGCTATGTCGAATGAAGAAATTCATCTGAAAATATATTTTCCAAAAATATTTTGTTCAAGACACTTGGTAAATATAATCTTATAGAACCTACATTTAGAAAGATAGTGATGAGCTCATATAAATTTTGCATTGCTATGTGAAATGAATTATCGTTGAAAAAGTATCTGCAAAATCTTAGATGTTCTACTACCAAAAGTGAAAATTGATTTGAATAGTTAAGAGCTAAACGTTTTATATATTTCTAAAATGAATATGAATATATGTAAATGTAGTTGTGTTCAGAAGACTTTGAATATATTGCTAAGCTAAAATGGATTTATATGCCTATGCCTATTTCAATATATATATATATATATATATATATATATTGACCTCAATGACATGCAATCGTTGCCTCATGGTCAATTCAAATGAATTATGGTGTACCAGTGCCATCTACTAAATTCGTGACATCAAAAAGAGCTGCAAAAGTCGCTAATCAACTACTGGACATTCCCTGCTTTTCGGTGTAACCGAAATCCATCAAAGTGACAATAGATAATGAACTTAACGATTTGTGACCCTAGCTAGTTATGATTCACTAAAAACCAAGACATCCCCACAGCCAGAGCTCAGTGGAGAAAGCAAATAGTGACATTAAGGATATTCTAATAGCATTACTGTATGACAACAAAACCAACGACTGGTCAATCAGCCTGAAGTTTACACAACAGCAGAAGAACTGTTCACACCATTCGAGGATAGAACAGATGCCATACAAATCACTGTTTGGTGAAAATCCAAAGGTTGGACTTACATCTTCAAGTCTACCCTCAGAGATTCTAGACAAACTTCAGTCAGAAGATGATCTGCTGGCTTTCTGCAATAAACCTTCCCAGAAAAGTATGAGTGGGAACAACTCGGAAACTACATTTGACAACCTAGCAGTTATAACCGAAACGTTAGCTACCACTGTCGACCCAGCAGTTACCACCGAAGACGCAGCATCTATAATCGATGACCTGGCAGCTACAACCAAATGTATATTCCATTTCTAGTGATTTGCTGCGCTCAACGAAACCCGAATGTAGCATATTGAAATATTCAGATGATTCAACTATTGTAGCTCCATGCATTAAAAAGCCTAATGCCAATCAAAAATCTGCATTAATGGAAACATAAGTATCTGTAACTTTATGGGCAGAAAGATTCAATTTAAAAATTAACTATACTAAAACTAAATTGATGAAATTCTCCCTTAGTAAAAATAATGAATGCTCTTGTAATGAAATGCAATCTTGTTATTCTGCATGTGAACATACATCAATTTTGGGTATTACAATTCAAGATAACATGAAATTTAATAAACATTGCAAACAACTTCTAACAAGACTCAATAGATTGGCTTATGTTCTTAGAGACTTAAAGTCCAACAACTACAACCTTAAGGAAAGAACAAGAATCTTTGAAGCATTAGTAGTTAGCAAAGTGCGGTATGGAATTTCAATATATGGCGCAGACTCAACAGTACTAAAAAGAATAAATAGGTTTTTCTGCAGAAGCTATGATGCCGGGTACTGTGAAAATTTGTATGATGCATTCCAGATAAGAGAAAAAGACGACATGAGACTTGCTAAGAATATTATCAATAATCCAATGCATCCTATGCATGCATATTTTTCAAAGAACATAAATGGTACTGATCGTATTCTAAGAAAAAATACTAAATATCAAATCCCTTTAGTTAGAACAGAAACATTCAAAAATGTGTTTGCTCATAGAGTAATGAAAGGGATTTTATCTTAAATTAAGTAGTTTTGTATAACTTTTAGCACAGCTTGTACTTAGCTAGTGCATATTAAATATTTTTAATGTTTACTGTTTTTTTAATCCAGCAGCTAGATCTAGACTGGATCAACAAGAACAGAACATATTCAAGCAGATAAAAAGGACATGCGATTCTCAGTTATTACAAATGGAGGGAATGGTTAAAAGATCACGTGTAGAACTGAAAACCAATGAAGTAGGAGATAATGTTGCTATTCCTATATCCATGGTTGACAGGGGTAGGAGGACCCTAGAAACATCCTTGGTGTGATTATTGATTATGATGAACATAACATGTTGTCAAATCTTTCGTAATTAGTTCGAAGTCAACTTGATCTGACTAGTGATCGATTGTACAGTTATCCTCCGACAGGCTGTGAAAGCAACCACATCAGGTGGGCAAGAATTCTTAAGATGTGATTGTGGAAATGGCAAAAAGCAATGTCAAACTAACAGCTGTAAGTGTTTTAAGGTAGGTAAATTGTGCAACAGTAGATGCCACAGCAGTCTGACATGTAAGAATAAATGAACATTTCAGCATTATTCTGGTATACATGTATGCTGATAGAAACTGATGTTAATCATGATATATGTTTCATTGTGTCTTCTTTTATTATGTGTATGTTTCATTATGTGTATAGAGTAAAAATAAAAGTTGATAGTCACTTTAACTTTTTGTATGTCTTGTATATTGAGTGACTTGGAAACCCTGGTAATGTTCTAAACATTTCAGCCATTTTATGAAATGGCTGGGGTTTTTTAGCAATTCCATAAAAAGGCTGACATTTTTAGCCATTTCATGAAATGGCTGATTTCACAGATTGGCCGTAACCAAGGCCTACTTTAATCACGACCTGGCGATTTGCAGTACAAAAACGAAAAATAGCAATAAATACTCTTGCAAGTAGGGAATTAGTGTAAGTTTTTGTCCAAATATGCAATACAAAGAATATAAAAAATTCCCATCAAATTTGTGGAATTACAACCATTGCATTTGCTTGGCAACAAAAAAAAGGTTCTTGGAACGATTAAAGGTTTTCACAAGCCAAGAAGTAAATTAAATTTCTAGAAATATTTCATCTCAAAGTAGAAAGGTTAAAGCCACATTTTTATGAGGTTAAATCATAATTTTTGATATGCAGAAAGATGATTGTTTATTGTTAATGGCCTCGTTATATTTGAGGGTAGTTTTTGCAATTTTCAAAGAAGCAAATCGCTCCAAACAGTGAAAAGTGCATAGATGTGTGCAATAGCTAATTCCTTGATTTGGTTACTTAAAATTATTTGTTGCATCAAATCTTGGTCTGCATGTGATACAAATGAGTAACACCACCATAGTTAGGACATTTGAAATAGCCATTCGTGACAAAATTCATTCAAAAAATATCTTAATTTGGTAATTTTTTGAACTTTATTTTGTTTTTGTTTGAGTTATTCTTTCTCAGAATCCTGACCTTGACTGACGAAACGATCAATGCAATTTCTTCTTCAAAACTGGATGTATAAGCAGAGTAAAAATTTTTTCGGCTATGTGAACCTCATATTATATTGTTGAAAATTTCATCATAAATGAAAAGCTAGGCAAGAATTTATGACATTCAGCTTTGCAAATTGAATTCTCAATTCAAATGACACATTTCAAAATCTGTACTATGAGTATGCCTAAGCCCCATACAACAAGGTTTTAAGCAAATTAGCTCGGCAAAAGTCATTTAACAGACTTACGATTTTAGAGCCCTGTCTAAAGATTGAAGTTTGCGTTTTTAAGCATTATCAAAAACCACTATGAAAATGAAGTTTTTTCAAAAAAATTTCCTTTATGTATAATTTAACTCAAAATTCGAACCCATTAATGTGGGCAAGCATCAACACTTTGACAGAAATAAGATGCTTTTACAGGCATTAAGTGAACAACAATAAGTTCGACAAGCAGGGACTTTAGATATAACCAAATTTATTACTGTGACAAATGCCATTATTACAGCAAGGTTTACATATTTTTAAAATTGATCGACGAAACTTATCATTAACTGACTTGTATATTGTAGTTCAGAATTTTTTCAAAGTACACATAACTATCTTGAAAAATTGACTTCAACAATTTTGTTTTATAAAATATTTGATACACAAAATCTCTATTTAATATTTATGAAGAATTACTAAAGCTATGAATTTTCTGAATGTACTTGTGACTAGCAATTAATCTAAAATGACTAATACTACTCAGAAGAAAAATTTCATAGATGAAGTAACTTCTCATCGATTTTACTATTATTTTGAGAAGGAAGTAATAATTGAAAAAAACCATTTAGTTTAGACTAGTACTGAGAGAGTTATTCATGTTTAATGGCTTTTAAACATTAAAGCAAAAACTTGACCACTGATTGTTTATGTATTAAGTTCAATCTAAACAGTATTTCAACATTTTAAATCAGTAAATCTATTATTTTAGCTAAAGTTTGATAGAAACTAATAACACTGACGAAGGGATCAGTAAGCACACGGCTTCAAAGCAAGAGTGCACAAACGTAAACCATAGCTGACACAAAACTAGAAAATCAAGCATCGAAATAATGTCGATTTAGGTGTACAGAGAGTGAGGTAAGTAAAAAATTTCATGTTACAAAAAGTGAGTTATAAATCCACGAAAACTAAAAATCCAACAAAGTTTTTATTTCTAAGAATATAAACACTATTCAAGGGAATATGGAAAAATCTAATCAATAAATCTTTCTAACAACTTTTTTTATCAAATATTATATGGGCCAATATTAATATTTCGCTCTTTATACATATTTGTGACACTACTAGGGCAATTTTGCTTTATGTAAACAGCAACATCAAATGTTAATATGAATAATACTTAACATTTATCAGCATATATATATATATATATATATATATATATTTGTAAACAATGGTAAAAGGGATAATGCTATATATATAATTTATCGACAAATAAGATCAATTAAAATTACTGCCATTGTAGATCAAAATTATATCAGTTTGGAATTACAAACTTTGAGTAATAAAGAGTGAAGCAATGGCCCTTAGCCCTTACATTCTACAAGTAAGATATATAAAGGATCAAATAAAGCATAAATAATTGATTTGCATTTTAATATTGTGTAAACAGGTCTGCTCAACGTTAAAAAATATGTATATGTTTACTGATCTATTCGATATACTAAGGGTCGAAGAGGGTAGTCCGCCCCCCGTTTTACGGTTGACCTGGTCCATTAGGCCGGCGCTATGACCTGGTCTAAAAAATAGTTATGGATATTCAAGGATGGAACTATCATGGGAATAATCGAAAAGGATCCAGATTTTGCACGATAAGGATCAAAATAGTAATAAATCTCTGGTCATGACAAGCTTGGTGAGACATTTACTTTTAATTAACCACAAACTGTAATTCAAATGAAAATAATTTCCTTGTGAATTTTTGATATATAAAAAGTTGCAATTCTCTACAGACATTACTTAATATGCTTTTGATATTGCGCATGTTGAATACATATTTTTCTCCAAGCACTAAATAATATAAAATGATTTTCAAAGGTGCATCATAAATTTTAACCTTAAGAAGAAGGATACTTAAAACGTACTCCAAAATCCCTCAAATAATGTCAATAGGTTCTGCAGTAGCGTTTTTTCTAATTGTGCGATTTAGTGGAAATATCAAGAATAGCAGAAGAATTAACACTCTGAAATCTATTTTTGTTATTTAATGTAATTGAATTTCTGAAATTTGAAAAATTTTCAAAAGTTTTCATAATACTCACACTGTATAAGCAATTCATCATTAACAGTTATTTTTAACTAATTTTCTAAAAATATTTCCAAAATATTTATATGCACTCAAAATATGGAAATTACACTTGTAAATAGGATATTAGAATTTTCTAAAAGTATAAATCCAGAAAATTGAAACGTTCCTGCAGCATTGCTAGTCAACAATTCTGTGTTTTTCTAAATTTCAAGTAAATTGTGAATTCAGTAATCTTTTTAATTTTCACAAATCTTCAGATTCACCATGTAAAAAACGCTAGCATAATGCCTTTGTTTCGAACACAATTTGCATACCTTTATTGGATGATATACTATTCTTATGGAGGCCACATTATCACCTTAGAGACATTGGTAGCAAACAGTCACTGATCTGCTTATACCCAATTTCTGATATTAGAGCAATATCTATTGCGCATTCTATATGGAAAATTGCGGAAACATGGATTCTGAGATATGAAGAAGCTTAAGTTATAAACTACAGACATTCAGCTGTT
Source organism: Hofstenia miamia (assembly GCA_900660155.1). Classification (NCBI taxonomy): domain Eukaryota; kingdom Metazoa; phylum Xenacoelomorpha; order Acoela; family Hofsteniidae; genus Hofstenia; species Hofstenia miamia. The sequence continues at coordinate 1,249,610 of CABFPE010000064.1, read as the reverse complement.
TCTCGGATGATCTACATATTATTCACCAATGGGTTATTTGCTTTGATGAACATAGTTTATATCCAAGAGTTTTTCTTTCGACTTTTCAAAAGCCTTTGTCATGATTTGTCAAAAGTCTCCACAATATCGTCAAGCACCTCTTCTTTCGATTGTTGCATTTGTGATGGATCACTCTCAAAGCGTAAAGTTATCCTGTGCTTGGAAGTATCTAAATGGAGCATTACCTCAGGATGCTAAACCAGATTCTTGGCATTTTATTCTATTTGTCGACCAATTGTTAACTGATTAACCACATAGAGTGAAATACGTGGATGATGCAAATGCTTGGGAGCAATGCAACCTCACTACATAATCTCATTAGAGGACTTAACCCACGTAGTTAAAAAATAGTCACAAAGGATGCCCATCAAATTAAGTTTTCCGAAAAGTAAGGAGCCTATGATCTGCGGAAATCTCAATAGATGACAATAAAATAAAGTGAGTGCTTCAGGCGAAATTTCTAGGAGTTATAATACAAAATAATCTTAAATGAAGTGCCAACACTGAATATATTGTCAAAAAATCAGCTAAGCGTCTACATTTCATTTTCTTACTAAAACTAAGGAGCATAAATATCGCTATGGCAACATGCGTTAACAACCTTTGAATCAGAGAATATCGAATGTATCGAGAAACGGGTTTTTGAAGCTATCGACCCTGATCTAACTATGTCTTTTTCTTATTTGTCGACACTCTAAGAACACAACACGCCCTTGAACGCAAGAATTTATGGAGTCAACTACTCAACGATAGTAATCATCAATTGACATATTTTGTCACCTCTCAGCTTTCACTTAAATACAATTTGAGAGATAATCGCTCATTTTCATCCGGAAATTGAAGAGAGAGTTTTGCATTTGCTGAAATCAGCCAGCAACATCATCAATTATGAACTCTATTTCTTGTAGTGTATAGAAATCAATTTATAATGCCATGAAGAATTGCATTAAAAGATGTGCATAAAAAAGATGTATCTAACCAACCCAGTTATTTTTATTGTTTAAAATGAATTTATGCTTTTATTTTATATTGTTTTAATTCAACATATCAAAGATATAGCCGATAAAACCAAAGTTATCCATTTGAGTCCTATGCATTGCGAATAATGACTTAATCTCATATTTTCTATATTTTGGTTTTTCTGAAAAGTCATTTCTTCAATATAAAGTTAATATATTCCAATTGTTTTGCAACAGCGAAGTACAAACATGGTTAGTTACAGAGCTATTTAATTAATTTCAGAGGATTTTTCACTGAATTTCTTAAAAAAAAACAAAGTTAATAGAAAATGTTGAATTTTCATAGTAACAAGTAATTTTTTTGGACAATTTTACCATACCCTAATATAGTTGTACTAATTGATCAAAGACTTTAGAAATTGACGTTACTGACTTTATAGCGTTTCTATGAAATATGCAAGAATCGAATTTTTCCTGACTATGAGTTGCCCTAGTTATAATTGCAGTATACCGCGGTAATATTTTATTCATTACAGTGGTTCAAGGTAAATAATCCGCAATGCGGTGAATCTATTCTTTCAAGAACTGTGCAGTGCTCACCTCTAATTAATTCTTAGTTTTGGATATATCTCTTCTTCTGTACCATGGAACAATGTCATGAAATCCATTTTCAGCTTTACTTTTTTACAACCAGAGCCTCAACCTTAAGTGATCCGACATAATGTGTAGGTTTTCTCAAACAACCTTTCTTATATTATCAGCCTTAGAGGATACCGCCAACTTTCTCAAAGTTTCACTAAAAATACTTTGGTAATTTATCTCATCTCTTATTAAGAAAGATTTCTTATTACATTGCAAAACGTTTTAAATATTTTTTCATTAACTCACACTTCAAAATTAAACAATATTATTTGTTCATCTTCAATTATGAATTTTGAATAAATACATAGTAAGCAATTGATTAGTTAGTAAATTTTTACTGAAAAAACTGTGTGGTTTTCAATTTTTAAAGATATATTCAATAATATATCATATAATCCGATTAGCAAATAATTGAGAAAGTGGAATGAAAACCCACATATTCGAAAATACAAGAAGCTGATACTAGCGCTTAGAGAACTCGGCCACTTTGCCAATAAAAGTATTTTCTTCAAATTTACTGAAAAAATTGAGATATTTAATCTATTATTTCATTTAAAAAAATCAGCATAGCGTAAAAATACGTTTAAGTATTTTTGTCATTAATTTAGCTCTCAAAATACAATATGGTATTTGTTTACATTCAGTGATGATTTGAAAATGTATTCGTAATAAGCAATTTAATAATTAGTGAATTTCCACCGATTAAATTGTCATATTTATGAACCTGAAGATTCCAGTAATTTAAACTTACGCTTGCCAGTAAAAATATTTTCTAATAATTAATAATAATAAATATGTTATTTGTTCATTATCAGTTATGAATATTGAATGTATATATATTGATATAAAGCAATGTATAAATTAGTACTTTTCCAGAGATTAAATTATCATATTTCTTAATTTTCAAATAATATCACTAAATTATATTTGTACTATGTAATAAATTTTGTAATCAATTTAATAAAAATTTTGAATGAAGTGGAATTCAAACCGACGCATCCAACGATACTAGTAACTGAAACTAACTGCCTAACCAATCGGCCACTCTCCTATTTCAAATATGTTTTAAAAATTTAGCTAACAACATTTAGACATTTATTCAAATATTATATTGAGAAAAATTCAGCATAGCTCAGCATTATTTTTCAATTTTTTTTGTGATCCAATTATACAATACAACATAAATGTTAGTTGTTCATTTTCAGTTATGCATTTTGAATATACATGCATATATATATATATATATATATATATATATATGTATTCATATAAAGCAATTTAAAAATTAGTACATTTCAAAAGATTATTATTATTATGGGACATGCTCCAACAGTCGAATTTTCAAAGGCATAGACAATGAAAACGAGGCTGAAAATTATATTAAGGGAAAAGCCAAAACACCACTTCAGCTTTTTGCTAAATTTGATAAAGATGAAGCCTGTGAGGTATTCTTAACTTTATTTAACATTTCAAATGTTGAAAGCGGCGCAACATCAATATCAAAAAATATGTTTACCGAAAATATTTGTTCACTTGAAGATATTGACAAAAATGAAAACAACAGTATAAGCTACTGTACGTGAAAGTGAATGTAAATCGCCTATTGAATTTCAAGAAAAAAAGGCAAGGGACATTCAAAGTGAAAATCCCAGCATTTTAGTAATTAGTAATTCAATATTAAAATATGTTAGAGGTGAAAAGAGGTGAAAAGCTTATTCTAAATGGGACCACTGAAATACACTCTTATCCTAGTGTGGATACTCTTGAAATGAATATAATTATTAAAGAATACAGCCCCAGGAAAATAGACACTGTAGTTTTCAATATTGACACCTCGGATGCTTTACATTGTAAATATGATCGTGATAAAGCTTTTCAAAGTTTTCGTACCAATATCTGTGATATAATTACTTCGATTCACGAAGTTTTCAATCCTAGGAAAATATGTTTCATGGAAATTAAACCTCTCATAAATGAAAATCTCCAAAAAACAAGGTATGTTACTTTGCTCAATGAAGTTCTGCGAAATTTGGCAAAAGAATGTGATTTTTTGGAAATTATAAATGTATTTAATGTGTTTATGAAAAGTCCAACAGTTGTTGATTCCTAATTTTTAGCACGAGATGGCATACATTTGTCAAGAGTAAGGCTCAGAATAATTGTTAAGCAAATAAAATGAATAAAATAAATATTACAGTCAAATTCAACGAAAAGCAATGAAAAACCACCCTCAAATTTTGCCAAGGAAAAATAAATGGTGGATTACCACTACCTCCCTCATTTCGGAATGACTCCATTTCATACAGAGGCGCTGTACTCAATAAAGTACAAACACAAAACCAAGAAGTGCAGGCTGTACTACAAAGATTATTACAAATATTCCAATGATTGTCTAAAACTCAAAATCTTATAGACCTACTAGTCACTCTTCTACACTAATGAAGATAAGAAAAAAAACTGATTACACTAAGTTAAGTATACTTCACATGAGAATTGAATCAAGAAAGACTTACATAACAAACAATCAAAAGCAAAGGTCAGTTTTTGTGTATTATGTAACTCCCATGCATGTAACTTGCTGATTCTTATTTATCTATGCGAATTACGATTTTCTATTTCAGGCGATGTTGAACCAAATCCAGGTCCCTATGATATATCAGAATTAAAAAACACTAAGGAATTTTGCTAATACATTTGAATACATATATTTTAATGCACACAGTTTAATAGCACATATGCATTTCTTAGAATTAACAGCATCTTTTGAAAACCATTGCATATATGCAGTAACAGAAACATGGCTTTGTTCACCAGTAAATGAAGACCTATATAATCCTGATAAGAGTGTATACAATATATTTTATGAAAATCGCTCTGGGAGAGGCGGAGGTTTTATATTTATTATACCTAAATATCTTCAACCAGTAAGAAGAAATGATATAGAGATTGAGCAAGAACAAATTGAGTATCTTTGGGTTGAGATTCATCATCATGAGGAACGCAAGTTTCTAAATGTTAGCTATTGTCCTAAAAAAACTACTCCACATCATTTATTAATTCTTTAACAAATGAAGTTATGAAAGCATCACAATTAGTGAATGACATTACACTGTTTGGCGACTACAACCTAAATTGTCTTAACTCAACAGAGATGAAGCTTCTAGACAACTTTTGAAATATATTTAATCTTGAAATCATCAATAAGGACATTTGCACTAGAAGTAATACACTAATTGACTACGTGATAACTAATGACTATGCTGCCAATAACCTTTTGCACTTTGTATTTAATAACTTCTATTCAAATCATAACTTAATTGTCATAGTTTCTGAGCAGATCAAGAAGATAGCAAAAAAATAATATTTTTCATATCATTTAAGAATTTTGGTGACGCGTCATTCATAAACTTACTCCAGAATATCCCATTTGGTTATATTTATACCATCAACGACCCTGATCATATGATGAATTTCTTCATTTCAAGACTGAAATATTGCATTGATCAATTAGCTCCAGTTATAATTAAGTATATCACAAGTCTCAATAGACTCAATAAGATTTATAAAAAGGTCCAAGCTAATCCTGATATTGTAAAGCTCGAAGAGAAAATACTGGAAAAGATTGGTTATATTGAGTTGAGTGAGGTGATTGTAGTAATGCTCCAAAATGAGTTGTCAAGTTGTCAAATCTTAAACAGCAACTGAAGGAGAAAAAACAGAAACTCCGAACCGATATTACCCGTATGTTTTATGGTAAACTTAATGCTAGTAGGGAGGTTTATGCATTGCTGTTGAGCAATTAACCACAACATTTAACCGTGCAGTCTGGACAACGTTTCAATGTGATAAACAACAAACTAGTACATATGTACAAAATTATAATTTGCTTTCTCCGAAATACCTGATTAAATTTACTAGTTTGTTATTTTTCTACAAATATTTCTGTAAGTTAACACATCCAACCCTATTTTTAGACTGTTTATTAAAATTTAACTCACGCACTCACGCATGTACTACACCTGTTCTTAATATGTCTTCCTATTGGGAAAAGTCCTTCATTTATAATACAGTCAAGCTTTGGAACAACTTAGATAACAGCATNTTTATTATACCTAAATATCTTCAACCAGTAAGGAAAAGAGATAGAGATTGAGCAAGAACAAATTGAGTATCTTTGGGTTGAGATTCATCATCATGAGGAACGCAAGTTTCTAAATGTTAGCTATTGTCCTAAAAAAACTACTGCACATCATTTATTAATTCTTTAACGAATGAAGTTATGAAAGCATCACAATTAGTGAATGACATTACACTGTTTGGCGACTACAACCTAAATTATCTTAACTCAACAGAGATGAAGCTTCTAGACAACTTTTGAAATATATTTAATCTTGAAATCATCAATAAGGACATTTGCACTAGAAGTAATACACTAATTGACTACGTGATAACTAATTACTATGCTGCCAATAACCCTTTGCACTTTGTATATAATAACTTCTTTTCAGATCATAACTTAATTGTCATAGTTTCTGAGCAGATCAAGAAGAAAGATAGCAAAAAAATAATATTTTCCAGATCATTTAAGAATTTTATAACGCGTCCTTCATAAACTTACTCCAGAATATCCCATTTGGTTATATTTATACCATCAACAACCCTGATCATATGATGAATTTCTTCATTTCAAGACTGAAATACTGCATTGATCAATTAGCTCCAGTTAGAATTCGCAAAAAAAGAAGTCTCAATAAGATTTATAAAAAGGTCCAAGCTAATCCTGATATTGTAAAGCTTGAAGATGTAAGGAAGAAAATACTGGAAAAGATTCGTTGAAGTGAGAGGCATAGTAGTAATTATAAGAAGCTCCAAAATGAGTTGTCAAATGTTAAACAACAACTGAAAGAGAAGAAACAGAATCTATGAACTGAAATTACCCGTATTTTTAATGGTAAACTTAATGCTAGTAGAGATAAGTGGAGGTTTATCAAAAAGTTCCTTAATAAAGAAAGAAACATTGAAACAGAAATTTCAAGAATATCAACTAATAACCAAATTATTTCTGACAAGAAGGCAATTGCAATTACTTTAATGAGGTTTTTCTAAACCTTGGGCAATGTAAAGGTCCTAAGCAATTTTTTCAGATGAAAAAATTATCAACTTCTAGTTTCAGCTTCAGATTTTGTACTAGACAGGAATTGTTGTCAGTTGTCTCAAAATTGGATCCCAACAAGGCAAATGGACCATCAAACATNGGGTAAATTGTGGACTTTGATTTAAAATATTGCAATTATTGTGTGCAACACCTCTTATTTCTCTGGTGAAATGGCAATGATCAATTACTTTAACGTCCTCATGTGCAAACATGTTTTTACAAAATATACATTTTGTTGCTGATGTCAACATAAGTTTCCTCTGGTCTTCTGATATTACTAGCTCACAATAACATTGTTTCATCTTGTAGGACTGTTNATCCCAACAAGGCAAATGGACCATCAAACATTCAAACATTTATAGTCAAAAAATTTATAAGGCAATTTGATGAATATCTTCTTTTTGTATTTAACTACTGCATTACTTGTAAATGTTTTACCAAAATATTAAAAGAATCCCATATCACACCTGTTTATAAAAAAGGTGATCCATTGAATTGTTGAAATTACCGTCCCATATCTGTTACGAATTCTCTGGCAAAGATTTTTGAAAAGCTGTTCTGCAAGCAAATTGAATATTTACGGATAAACAAATTCTTATGGAAAATCAATTTGGTTTCAGATATAAATGTTCGACTGTTGATGCTTTATTAGCATTAACTGAAAAAGTTCGTCTTAGTCTTAATGAAAAGAAATGTACTGTGGCCTTATTAGATCTCAGCAAGGCCTTCAACAGCATAAATCATCAAATTTTGTATCAAAAACTNTTGCCACACAGACACCTGATGGAATTTGTTCAACATCTCACATTGTATAGCTTGTAGACGGATTTAGTTGAACACTATGAACTTTTCTGGAAATCACCTCAATATCCAGAGTTCCAACAATTCCTACATAATTTTGAGAGCCATATGCTTTAAATTTAATTTTGTTTGTTTGATCCAGAAATGTTATTCTTGGTTCTGCTACTCCATTACATTTATTTTCATGTTTCTCCAAATTTTCTCAAGTCTTGAATCCAGATAAACATTTTGGGCAAAAGAAATCACGGTTTCTATTCTTAAAAAATTTTAATTTAAATTGGTGATGGCAAGGTAGTGACTCTTTTCTCCTTCTTCTATTAACAATAAATTGACCGTCTTCTGATGATGGCATAGAGACATATATGCNTCTGTTTAAAATGGGAAACAAAGTCTAATAAATTGGTTTTTTCAAGATTTCACCTCTCTCCAATTTAAAATAAAACATTATTTCCAAAAACAACGTATTAGATATTAACATATCTCTTTAAAATTAAATAGAGAGAATGCATTTAACAAATAACTGCTATAATGTAGACACTTTTACAAGAAATATTTTCAGCAATGAAATAAAGCCATTTCGTTTTTTCAAATTTGTAAAACAGAAAACCTCTAATACGTGATATGCATTTTATTAATTTTTAAAAAATTTCTGATGAATCACACTCAAATAATTGTGTTTAACATGTTTTCAAATTAAAAAACATTGACAATAGTATTTAAAATTTTTAAAATGTAAAAACTCTATTGCATTTTTTAATATTGGAAAAATGTCAAACACAATTTTCAAAAATAATAAAGAACATGGTATGTACTCACATGTTTGAAATACTGTTTTCAGGCATCAGGGTTTTTTTAGTTGAGGTTTGGATGAGATCACCAGATCCAGTTTGATTCTCGTAACTAGACATCATTTCCTCAACCTGGTTTTCAAAATTTGGCGACCATACTTCAAAATTTTCTTCTTCTTCCAGGATATTATCAATGCTAAAAAAATAGTTAGCACAAAAAGCATTTCGGATTTTAGATTAAAATATAATTCATAACGTAAAAATATTGTGTTAATAATATACAAAAATTGATTTAGATAAATAGAAAACATTAACTCACTTGTTTTTTATTGAAGGAAATTTTCAGACATGGTTTTATACATACTGTAAAAATAAAATATTATAACAGAATGCATTGTAAAAACTTAATTTCTTAGATGAATAATAAATATATATTTTACCCATTGATGGTGAAAAAAGCAAAAAATGTTATATATATATAGCAAATATTTACTTACATCGTCTCATCAAAAGATACTTCTAATGGGTCCTTGTACATATTCTCTCTGATTATGGTTACAAATTGTTGGTTCCACCCAGAGAGAACGTCAGAAAGATTGATTGAATTCATTTTAAAACTAGAGCATAAAACAAAAAGCAACTGGTAGCATTAAAATCAAAAATGCAAAGTGAGGAATTTTAAATTGCTAATCCAGGGTAGACCTGATTGGTTGAATCTGAAATGGAGATATCCAATTAGTGATAAGTAAAATCAATTAATGGAAACTTTTGTGATAACGTCAATTTGTGGTACTTCAAAATCTCAAGTAGGCAGGGTTTACATGAAAAAGCTTTTAAATATTTTGATATGATGGCAGGTTCCCCAAGAAAAGGTTTTAAAAATGTCGAGCTTTTCATGTGATTGATAGATTCTCTTTCCAGGTTTCTGGAGGTGGTAATAAAAAGATTTTAAATTGAATACACTTGAATGTGACAGATTAAAAGCTTCTGTCAAAAACATTGCTAATGTGTTTCTAGGCATTTTTGCAAAAAACCCTTAAGCATGGTTGTAATTCTTTACTTAGCTCTGAGTCATGTAAACAGATTCTCAGTTCTTAGCATAGTGTTAAATAAATCTATAAACACATAGATACAATACGCTATGGGGAAACCAGGAATTTTATAATCTAAAACATTATTCTTTATAGAAGAAAGTGGAAACAGTAAATTGATATTAGGATAAACTAGATACATGGGTGTACACATATAACAGATATTTTATAATATTCTAACAACATTGGCAAATGAATTAATCGCATTAGTTGATGATTGGATCAAATGAATTAAGTTATTTTTGATTGGTTTGTATGCTAAAACTCTGTAATAAATAACTTGTGCTTTGAATACTTTTTCAATTTTAAATTCAACAATGACTTCAAAAGCTGCTAAGAAATCTCATGCTTAAAAATCTACCAGTTACACAACAAGACGAACTCTCACAACCCAAACAATACGTTTTAAAGCCGGTATTACCAAAGACCACATATTCCATAGAGACTATTGGTAAAGTAGTTCAACCAGAGATGGTCAACACCCTCAATGAAGTTTCCNCAATTGAGTTGAAAAATCATTGTAAGATTTTTCTATACTTCTTAGTGTGTGGGGTGGGGTCAGTCCTTTCTCTCTATTTTGCTGGTCTTTTATATCCTTTTTTACATCACTGTCTTCTGGTTGGATGTCCATTTTCATTCCAGAATTAAATTGACATTTTGGGCAAATCTGAGAATTTAATGTCACATTGATCATTCCTCTCTTTGTTTTAAGTAGTCTCTCATTATTTGGTTCTTTGTCTTTCATATTACCTCATTACTCACTTAAAAGGTTGTTTAAGCATCTCTTTTCCAAGCAATGAGCTCTTAAAATAAGGCAAGCTTCTTACAGTTTCAGTAAAATCACAATTCAACAAAGCAAGTTTCAATTAAGCCTTCATTTTTCGTCAAATTAAATTTACAAAACATAAATTTATTATTCTCTTTTAAAAAAGAATTAAATTTAACAATTGAACATTTTTCCAAGCAGTTTTGACTTTATGAAATTTGTAAATTTCCAATTTTATTACATTTGCCACTGCCAGATTTGACTTATGAATTTCAAGAAATTCTATGCAAATCTTACCACTATTACTGTAAAAGATTCCAAATTTTAAGTATCATTTTCCAATATGTCTCTATAGGATAACCACCAATAATATTTCATGCATAGTTAACTCTCTTCTTTCTTTTCAAGTCTTGGTTACTTGATTTAGATAAGGATAATGAACTGTTGGAAGACCTGGTGAAAATGTTCTCATGGTATGATGAATTATTGGACTATCCTCTCTTGGTGCACCTCTCAAAATGTCATTTTCTTTGATTACACACAGTTTATCAGAATATTTGTTTCCTTTCCATTGATCATGGCCTTCATCACTTGTGACTACTACTATTTTCAAGTCTTCTTTGTGACCATGTAGATGTCTGAGTGGATTGTGCAGTATGGCATGTATTTCTTTCTTATACAGAATGCTAACAACAGAGCTTAAATTGCTCCTATGCCAGTGGTTATAAAAGG
>CABFPE010000064.1:1201069-1221386 GCA_900660155.1 Hofstenia miamia | reverse complement strand
GCCCTCCCTCCCTGTACTTTGTACAATCTGTCTCGTGTCTTGGATCTAAAACAACAGTTGTTAGTTTCTTATCAATATTAGTTGTCGCGTTTCTTGGTTCAAAAAAAACAGTTGTTAGTTTCGTATCAATATTAGTTGATGAGATAATAAGTTAATCGTATAACTACTAAAGCAATAGAACAGAAAGAAGAGAGACAGATACTGGAGTCCGTCACCTACCGTACTACATAAGGAGGAAACAATTGTCATAGCAGCTCCTAAATTAGCTCAGACTTACTAGTATGAATTCTACAAATATTCGACAATCGTTCCTTACCTTCCAACCTATTCCAATCTAGTTTTTCCTCACTTTGTGTGAGTTTTCTACTGAAGAACTGTATAGGTACCTCCTTTCCATCTTTTATTTGCCCTAGACATGCACCTATGGCGACATTACTTGCATCGCAACCTAAGATAAATTCCTTTTCATAGTCTGATTCTGGTGTGTTTAATGTTGGCATCTTACTTAATTCACTCTTTATGTTGTCCAACTGTTCCTGTTTTCTCCATGTCCATTCAAAAATCTTATTTTTCTTTAACAATGCCGTCATTTTGCTTGTTTTGTGGGCTACATTTGCTATAAAAGATTCATAATAGTTTATAAATCCCATTATTCTCTGTAGGTCTTTCTTTGTTTTCAGACTACTAATGTTCTGTATCATTTCTTTTGCATTATTCTTCATTCTTACTTTCTGTATCTGTCTTCCCAAGAATACTACTTGTGTTTTCAGGATTTCAAATTTTTTCCTGTTTACACGCAGTCCTGCATTATAGAGAATTGTTAATGTTCTATCAGGTTTATCAATATGTTCTTTGATTGTATCACTTGCTATCAAAATATCATCTATGTATGCACTTACTCCCTTTCCTATCTTTTTGTTATTTTGCTTGAGCACCTTTGTTACATACCTTTGAAAGGTAGCCGGCGCATTACATAACCCAAAAGCCATGTACATCCATTTGAATAGACCATATGGCGTTATAAATGCTGTCTTTTTGATGTCTTTAGGCGCCATCAGCATCTGCCAATACGCCTTAACATAAGTCTATACAGGTGTGATACTTATTCTTGCTGGCTTCATATATGATATCTTCTATCCTTGGAAGTGGGTATGCGTCTTTCTTTGTAATGTCATTGAGCTTGCAAAAATCTATGCATAGCCTATACTTTTTCCCTTGTTTGACAAAGACCATCAGTGCAGCATATGGGCTTTCAATATGTCTTATTATCTTGTTGTCTATTAGTTCATTCAGAATGGTATTATAATTTTCTTTCAGATTTTCTGGTACTCTCCTACATGGTAATCTTATTGGCTCATCCATGGTTGTTATAATTTTGTGTGCTTCTCCCACTGCTTTTCCAACGCTTATCTCTCCAAAGTTGAATATTTTTGCGTGTTTTTGTAGGATTTCAACCAATTTTTTTTCGTTCCCCTTCGTTCAGATGCTGATAGTCCATTTCGTTGATTTCTGGTATTTGATACTACTTGTCTTCTTCTATTATGTTAATTGTTTTATTCACAGTCATTTTTTCCGTTTTAACTCTTTTTCCTTTTATCTTAAGATTTTCCCTTTTTATCTTAACTATGGGGTCATTTGCATTTAATATCAGTATAGTACCTTTACCTTTCGTTACTGTGCACAGACTCAACAGGATTGACAATTGTTTTGTATTGATTCCTTTCTGATCATATATCATTATTTCAGCACTTATCTCATTTCCTGTTTCTATTTAGCACATTCTCCAATTATTAGGTAATATTTTTATGTCCTCACTTAGTTGGAACTGTATTACCTCCGTGTTTTCTTTTTCCTCTTCATGGGTTGTTACTATTTCTTCCTGTACCAATATTGTTTTATTCATGTAATCTATGATGCACTTATTATTCATCAGAAAATCGTTTCCCAGTATCACTTCATACAGTAATGAATTTCTTTCTGTGTCTATAACCATAAATGTTTGTGAGAACGTCGTATTCACTGTTCGAATTGGCACCTCTTCCAGTTTACCTTTTATGTCAATATAATCTCCCAAGGCATTTATTAACCTACTTTTTTCTTTTTGTAGACTTTGTCTTTTGAATCCTTTTCTCAATGCACATTCATCAGTAATGATTGATATTACTGCTCCCATATCTATAGTTGCTTTGACCATTAATCCATTAATTACAACTTTGATTGTATTTGTTTTGATCAGGTCAGTTACAATTTGTATGGGTGGATGGTTTATTGGAGACAGTGCTCCTTTAATTTAAATTATCACTGTCTGTTTCTTCGTTTTGTTCTTCTTCATCCTCATCATCTAGTAAGTCTTCCTCTTCAAAATATGCTTCTTCCTCCTTGATTAAATTAACTTTTTGCTTGCAATATTTTTTGTGTGGCCTTTCTTACCGCACATGTGGCACTTTAAGTCTTTCCTATTTATTCTTTTTATTGTACCATCTTTTAGTTTTATTTTTATAATTTCATCTCTGGGTTTTTTCGTATATCTTCTCTTCCTGTTATTATACTATTATTGTTTGTAATTGACAATGGTACTGCCTTTACCATTTTCACTTGTATAGCTAACCCTTTCCTTATCATTCTGTCTAAGGAATCATCAGCATCACACTTTATTTCAAACTGTTGTCGAATTGGATCTGGTAGTCCCTTGCAAATATGCAAAAATAAGTCATATTTTGAATATGTTTGTTCTCTTGAACTTAGCTTTAACAATCTTTCTACCTGGGACATGTAATTACGTAGATCTCTCTTATTCATTTTCGTACTGTTTAGTAACATCCAATATTGGCTTTTAAGCTTTCATCGTTGTAATATTGTTGGTACTCTCCCACTAATTCCTTATAATTTGTTTACATTTCTATTTCCAATACTAAATAGTGTTGATATGCTGCGCCCTCCAAGATGTAAGTAAATAATCAAACACTCGGCTAGTACCTGTTGATTGAAGCTTGTTTACAATTTTCCCTCACGTTTCTAGTTCTGCTTTTAATTACACAACATCAATGTTAATTAGTGTATGCTCTTTAGTCATCTTGATGTTTGCCAAATACTACTGAGTTAATTTAAATATAAAACTGCTTCAAACATTTTACAAATTAAATAATCTATCATATCCATCCATGTGTTGTACATTCAATGAATATTACATTTTAGTCTTAGTTACTTCTATTCTTTCTCTCATTTTGACCACACATGGCTTCTGATGGATTATACCACAGTATATATTCAAAATTTATAAATGAAAATGAACAAATATAATTTTCATTATGAAATGTACCTACAATAAAAAATAATTTGAAGTGTTTTGATAAAATCTGCATAATTCTGCTTAAAATATTAAAATCTATGTCTCAGTTTTTTAATGTAGATATTAAAATACTAATTTTTATGGCAGAAGTGGCCAAGTGGTCTAAGCACTAGTTTCAGGTATTAGTATCTTTGGATGCATGGGTTTGATACCCACCTCTGACAATATTTTTTGTAAATGGATTACATAATATATTAAATTTTGCAAATTGAATATCTTGATATTTATTGAAAATAAGAAATATGATCATTTAACCTGTAGAAAACTGCTAATTTATCAATTGCATTATATGAAAATATATATTTACAATTAATAAATGAAAATGAAGAAATATAATTTTGATTGTAAAATATACCTGCATTAAAAAAAATGTAAAGTGTTTTGCAAAGTTCTGCTGATTTCTTCTTAGCGAAATATTAGAATAAATGTCTAACTGTTATTAGCTAAATTTTACAAACATATTTGTATAGGCAGAGTGGCCAAGTGGTCTAAGGTGTTAATTTCAGGTACTACTATTTTCGATTGCATGGGTTTCAAATCCCATTTCTGTCAATATTTTTTGTAAATGGATTACATAATATATTACATAGTGCAAATTATATATATTGATATTTATTGAAAATTTAAAAATATGATAATTTAATCTGTAGAAAAGTACGAATTTATCAATTGCATTATATGAAAATATATATTCACAATTCATAAATAAAAATGAAGAAATAAATTTTCATTATGAAATAAACCTGCATTACAAATAATTTTTTTTTCTAAGTGCTGCTGTGTTCTTCTTAAGAAAATATTAGAATAAATGTCTAACTGTTATTAGGTAAATTTTAAAAATGTAATTGTAATGGCAGAGTGGCCAAGTGGTCTAAGGCTTTAGTTTAAATTTCTAGTATCTTTGGATGCGTGGGTTCAAATCCCACCTCTTCCAATATTTTTATTAAATGGATTACATAATATATTACATAGTGCAAATTCAATATCTTGATATTCCCTGAAAATTAAGAAATATGATAATTTAATCTGTAGAAAAACACAATATTAAAAATTGCTTTATATGCATATACATATTCACAATTCATAACTGAAAAATAAAAAACAATTTTTATTATGAAATGTACCTGCATGACATAATAATTTAAAATGTTTTCCTAAATTCTTCTTGATAAACTATTAAAATCTATCTCTAAGTTTTTTTAATTAAATAAAAATTTAATTGACATGCAGAGTGGCCGAGTGGTCAAAACTGCTAGTTTCAGTTGCTAGTATCTTTGGATGCATGGGTTTGTACACACCTCTATCAATAATTTTAAAAATGGATTACAGAATATATTATATAGTGCAATTTCAATATCGTGATGTTTAATAAGAATTAAGAAGTATGATAATTTATTCTGTAGAAAAACTCTATATTAAAAATTTATCAATTGCAGTATTAAAAAATATAAATATTCAAAATGCATAACTGAAAATGAACAAATAACAATTATAATAGAAAGTGTACTTGGATCGTAAAAAAAAATTAAATATATTGCTAAGTTCTGCTGAGTTTTTCTTAGCAAAATATTAGAATAAATGTCTGCGTTTTCTTAGGTAAATTTTAACAACAAAATTGAAATGGCAGAGTGGTCGAGTGGTCTAAGTTGCTAGTTTCAGGTACTAGTATCTTCGGATGCGTGGGTTCATACACACCTCTGTCAATATATTTTGAAGGTGGATTACATAATATATTATATATTGCAAATTCAATATTGTGATATTTAATAAAAATTTAAAATATTGAAAAAGTTATCTGTTAAAAAGTACTAATTTTAAAATTGCTTTATATGCATATATAAATATTCTATATTCAAGAACAAATAATATTTTCATTATGAAGTGTAGAGGGATCAAAAATTAAATTGAATTATATTGCTAAGTTCTGTTGAGTTCTTCTTAATATAATAGTAGATTCAATGTCTAAATGTTCTTAGTAAATTTTATAAATATAATTGGAATTGCAGAATTATGGAGCGGTCTACTATGCTAGTTTCAAGTAATATTTTTATTAAATGGATTACATAATTTATTACATTGTGCAAATTCAATATAATGATATTTAATGAAAATCTAGAAAATGATATTTTAACAGTTAACAACCTCTTTATTTCCATCAAATGATTCAAAACAAAGATATGCTCCTTTCAAAATGTAAAAATAACAAAAACAAACGCAATTACAATTAGATTATCCTAAATTCTTCCCATGCATGTAACTTTTTTGATGATCCTATTATTGCTTGGTGACTTAATAAATTATGCTTAAGTTTGCATTTGAAAATTCCATAACTTTTTACAGTTTTTATGCTGTTATTTAAGTTGTTCCAAAGCTTGACTGTATTATAAATGAAGGACTTTTCCCAATAGGAAGACTTATTAAGAACGGGTGTAGTACATGTGTGAGTGCATGAGTTAAATTTTAATAAACAGTCTAAAAATGGGGATGGATGTGTTAACTTACAGAAATACTTGTAGAAAAATAGCAAACTAGTAAATTTAATCAGGTATTTTGGAGAAAGCAAATTATACTTTTGTACATATGTACTAGTTTGTTGTTTATCACATTGAAACATTGTCCAGACTGAATGGTTAAATGTTGTGGTTAATTGCTCAATTCTGTTAATGTTGATTCCATTAAGTAGTAAGCAGGCATATGAAAATTGGCTTATTACAAAAGAATGTATTATTTGTGTGCTTTGGATGAATGGCTTCAATTCACGGATATACTGTATACCTACATTCATGCTTCTAATTTTCTTTGCAATGAATTAACCAAAATCGAAGTCCCTATTTATATCGACACCCAAGTATTTAATTGTTTCTATTTGTTTTATTTCACCATTATTTATTTCAAGATGGATATTATTGGAAATACTTTTGCATTCATTTGGAGAAAATATAGTGAATTGTGTATTTGTAACATTTATAGTTAAATAATTTTTATTAAAATATTGTTGCAATAAAATTAGATATTTTTTAAATAAATTTGTAGCACATATGGAAAAATTGAAGCACAAAAATTCTGGTCGAAATTCATAATTTTTTCGTTAGATGTCTCCCTGAATATATCAACTTTCTAAAGGCAAAAACAACAAATTTCTAATTTATACAGTTAAAAATGCAAAACTCAAAAAGTCATACTAAATTTTTTAAAGATCTTTTTATTGTCTATCTGAATCAGTTTTTAGAATTCTTCTATGTGTTCTCAAATTTTTCACACAAAGCATTTTGTATTGCAATTTGAAAACACTAATTTGAGAGTAATTTTTTTTAAAATTGATGTTTGCTCAAAGAAAAAAGCAAAACTTAAAAAGTCATACTAAAATTTTTAAAGACCTTTTCATTGTCTATTTGAATCTGTCTTTAGAAATCTATGTGCATTCAATTTTTTTCCACAAAGCATTTTATATTAGCTTTTGGAAACATTATTTTGAGTATGCATTTTTTAAAAATTAAAAATTGATGTTGTTCAACTGATAAATGCTATTATAAAAAAATATTTTGTAAACAATATTAAAACTAGATTCCTTGTCCATATTTTCAAGTATTAAATATCTTTCAATTTTCTACATACATTTAATACAGTCTGTTACAATTAAAAGCATTGTGTAGACTGTTTTAAATGATTTGAATGTTGAAGTGTCAATACGGAAACACAGCGAATATCATTATTGTTAGTATATATACACTTTTTTAATAGATAAAGTAATTTAATCCCGCCCTCTATAGTTTTTGAATAAATTACCTTAGCGTATAATTGTATATTTGATGATGCACTCACTGATCAGCAAACACAGAAGTAATTTTCATACATCAAAGTTCGCTGCTTGATAAAATTTTGTCGCATTTTGAAAATCAGGGCACAAAATCTGTGGGGCGGGGCAGGGCAGGGCAGTTCACAACAATTTGCCCCACATCCATCTCTTTTGGCAAACTGATTTGATCGCGGGTCGCACAATGCGTTTTTGAACGTCTGAAGGCCCACATTTTATAAAATGCAAGTGAAAGCAAATATACGTAGGGCATTACAAGCTCTGGGGGGGGGGTTGGGTGAGCGCATGAAAACTTGTAATGGACCACTGTATGCTCATCTTGTGCATAATACCACTTGCTGCTGTTCTTCACATATGGTTTACACAAAAGCTATTTTATATATATATATATATATATATATATATATATATTCAATTTTTTTCTAAGAGAAAAAACGCATATTTAACTGTGATGTGAGCATAGAGAAGATCTCATACTTACACCATAAGTGTTTTTGTACTTTGCAAATGCATTGAGATATTCAGAAACAAAATAATATCACAATAATAAAACCATTCAAAGCATCTTTAGGCACTTAAACGCAAATTGTTAACATAGGTCCCATAAAAATTTTTTGACCTGATCTTTTTAGAATTATTCTCCTGTTTTACCCTTTTATTAATCTTTACAGATACCCAGTCGTACTAGTAACAATGGTTCTCGTAGCCACCCTACCAGCCAGTAAAAACCTCATAGCCCCTGTCTAGAGTCCTACTGGGTGTGGGACAGCCGTCCAACGCCTCTTGCCGTTGCAAAGGGTGCAGTTGTCCTCTAAAATCAGTTTTTCAGAAAAAACTTCCTAAATATGATAATTAAAGCATTAAAATTACTCAAATTTCTAAATGCAAATTGCCCCCTAACCCTAGCCAACATTCTTTCTGCAGCCACTAGCATGCTCTATAACCACACAGAGAAAACTGTAATGTAACTAGTTCCATCATAATTATTGATTTTTGTAGTATCTCAGTGTAATAAATTGTCAGTGCCGATACATGTTTTTTGCATTAATTCATTTATGGCTGTGTACTGTAAGGCTAGAGGATCATATGAATGGCAATCTTATTTCTTACAATGTGCATGTTTATGTGTTTTCAACACTTCTTGGTCTATCAAAAAGTTAAATTCATTTTCACCAAAAACTGTAAAATACACGAAATATATATGCTGTGTTGAGTCTGATCAGCAGAGTGAAGCCAAAGGCCAAGCTTCAGTTGAGAGAGTTACACCTCTCCTGCTTTGGCCAACCAAGGCTACCAATCGTGATAACTAAGAGAGCTGCTAAAATAACTGACACAGCAAAGCTGCCTCAAAAAGGGGCACAGCAAACGCTGGCCTAGGCCTATCTCATAGGCTAGAGACAAAGTAGTTATCCCTGTATGACTGTCCCATCAGACGCACTCATGAAACTGGCAACAGTAGCAGTCTTGCAAGCAGTGTTTCCACTGTGTCACCGCCTGTCCGCCACAAATACTAAACAGACAGGCTTCTCAGCAGTTACCGCCCCCAAATGCACAAAGTGCACATGGTAACATCTTCTATTACCCTGGTTTTAATGGCCACTGTAGGTACAGGCATCTGCATAGCAACACCCCCGTCGATTGCTAGCTCAGCACCACGCTTCTGGATCAACTTTCACTTTTCATAATGGTTAGTTACCAAGAGGAGGTACTCTCTGGGACGGTTTAGGCGCACTGCTCTTTCAGTTTACCCCATCAAGGTAAAAATACCACCACCCATAGTTTATTAAACGCTACATTTACTCTGAAAATATAATCTAATGATGAATGAATTATGGGATCTTATTGGTTTGTGCATTTCAAGGCACAGTGGAAATGTACATGGTTTCTAACAGTTTCTATGAGCTCTAAATCATGTTAATATAACGATTAATTTGCAATATCTAACGGTAAAAGTTAAATGGATAGTGACAATTACATATGGTGTTATATTATTGTTTAGATACTTAGATCCTTAGAGCGCTTATTTACAGAATTTATACCAATGAATCGACATTAAATGTTCAATTGCACTACTACATTATGCACTTGTATTGATTCAAAAAAGACGACTTGACAAAGTTAGTGAACTCTTTCACAAAATCATACAATTTACATAAGTGAAGGTTTTTTAAATTACAGTGCATTTACAATCATATTTTAGTAAGTATAAATATGGTAATTGCCACGTGCTATTGCAGCTTGAGATTTGAGAAACTCCCAGACTGGTATGACCAGAGATCAGTAGTCTCCATGGGTCATACAGGCCACGGGTGAAATGCATCATTAATTTTGGCAGATCACACAGGTCGCGGGTGAGTCTGTTTTTCTGCATGACCCATGAAAATTTAACACAAAGCTAAAAATTAATTGATGTTTACATATTGTATTCTAAATGGTGGCTCATTAAAATAATCAGTTCAAAAATTAGGTTAAATTATTTAAAGGTGAAACTAGCCTAATTTTGATGTTTTTATTGACACCAAGCTCTAAAAATCTATCATGACTGCCATGGGTGTCTGCAGGTAATGCAGATCACAGGTTGCGGCTCAGAAATGAGCAGGTCACAAGTCAAGTTGCTGTGGGTCATTGAGGGTCACGAAGCAAGTACAAGTCACCTGTGAACACCCCTGCCAGAGACACATCTCAAAGTGACTGATTTTGACTAAGGCAATGAAATTAAGAGTGACCAGATCTCGTTCATGATCAGCTTGGTCCTGGTCCACTACTAAGTGCCAACTGACTTCCATCTGTTTCTACTAATGAATGTTTGTAATGTAATAAAATTGGAATTTTACAAATTTTGAAAAGTCAAAACTGCTTCGAAAAATGTTCAATTGTTAAATTTAATTCTTTTCAAAAAGAGAATTATAAATTTATGATTTGTAAATTTAATTTGAGGGAAAATGAAGGCTTAATTGAAACTTGCTTTGTTGAATTGTGATTTTTCCAAAACTGCAAGAAACTTGCCTTATTTTAAGAGCTCATTGCTTGGAAAAGAGACACTCAAACAACCTTTTAAGTGAGTAATGAGGTAATATGAAAGACAAAGAACCAAATAATGAGAGACTACTTAAAACAAAGAGAGGAATGATCAATGTGACATTAAACTCTCAGATTTGCCCAAAATGNCTACTACATTATGCACTTGTATTGATTCAAAAAAGACGACTTGACAAAGTTAGTGAACTCTTTCACAAAATCATACAATTTACATAAGTGAAGGTTTTTTAAATTACAGTGCATTTACAATCATATTTTAGTAAGTATAAATATGGTAATTGCCACGTGCTATTGCAGCTTGAGATTTGAGAAACTCCCAGACTGGTATGACCAGAGATCAGTAGTCTCCATGGGTCATACAGGCCACGGGTGAAATGCATCATTAATTTTGGCAGATCACACAGGTCGCGGGTGAGTCTGTTTTTCTGCATGACCCATGAAAATTTAACACAAAGCTAAAAATTAATTGATGTTTACATATTGTATTCTAAATGGTGGCTCATTAAAATAATCAGTTCAAAAATTAGGTTAAATTATTTAAAGGTGAAACTAGCCTAATTTTGATGTTTTTATTGACACCAAGCTCTAAAAATCTATCATGACTGCCATGGGTGTCTGCAGGTAATGCAGATCACAGGTTGCGGCTCAGAAATGAGCAGGTCACAAGTCAAGTTGCTGTGGGTCATTGAGGGTCACGAAGCAAGTACAAGTCACCTGTGAACACCCCTGCCAGAGACACATCTCAAAGTGACTGATTTTGACTAAGGCAATGAAATTAAGAGTGACCAGATCTCGTTCATGATCAGCTTGGTCCTGGTCCACTACTAAGTGCCAACTGACTTCCATCTGTTTCTACTAATGAATGTTTGTAATGTAATAAAATTGGAATTTTACAAATTTTGAAAAGTCAAAACTGCTTCGAAAAATGTTCAATTGTTAAATTTAATTCTTTTCAAAAAGAGAATTATAAATTTATGATTTGTAAATTTAATTTGAGGGAAAATGAAGGCTTAATTGAAACTTGCTTTGTTGAATTGTGATTTTTCCAAAACTGCAAGAAACTTGCCTTATTTTAAGAGCTCATTGCTTGGAAAAGAGACACTCAAACAACCTTTTAAGTGAGTAATGAGGTAATATGAAAGACAAAGAACCAAATAATGAGAGACTACTTAAAACAAAGAGAGGAATGATCAATGTGACATTAAACTCTCAGATTTGCCCAAAATGTCAATTTAATTCTGGAATGAAAATGGACATCCAACCAGAAGACAGTGATGTAAAAAAGGGTATAAAAGACTGGTGAAATAGAGAGAAAGGACTGACCCTGCCCCACACACTAAGAAGTATAGAAAAATCTTACAATGATTTTTCAACTCAATTGTGCAAATTATCTTGGCTAAAGATATTTTTGGTCTCATTTAGAGTTACAAGTTTGTTTTGGTTTAGCTGTAACAGTAAAGTCACACATTTTCCCTTCAACAGATTTAGAGGTTATTTCAAACTGCAGTTGTGATACCCATAAGGTAAAGTTTTGCTCTTGAATCTAGATTCATTAACAGTGGAAGTTTCATTGGGTCTTAAATATAGCTAGTGACTATAGTTATTCAAATTTGTTGTTGGTACTTGTTTAAACATTCTCCCTTTTGTAAAATAAATAAGTTATGGTTGCCTTGTGTTTTTATTTTAATTTACTTTTAATAGAGTAAATCTTTCAAAAGTTGAAGAGAAAATTATGACAGTTTTAGGAAAGCTCTAAGTATCAAGTTTTGTGAATTAAAACCTCTCTCTTGTTATTAGTATAAAGAAATCTTTGTGGGAAGCTACTAAATGCAATTGACTTAAGTAATTAGATTCTATTAAATGAACTAACAAGTAATAGAGGAATTTCAATTGAACATTAGCACTTTTTCTCTGTTTGTGGTATTTGTTTTAGAAATGTATTTAACAGAAAGTTTTGTAAAAATCTATTAGTGGATGTGAGACACTTAAATAAATCATGTTCTTTATACAATAGTTTAAAACCATGTTTGTAAAGAAATACCATTAGGGAAACTTCAGAAAAAGTAAGACCACAAAAATGAGCAGCTATTTTGCTTAATTTTATTCTGCAGGATTATTTTCTGTGAAAGAAAACATTTTTCTTTTAACTGATACCATTTGGCACGTTTGTGTACTAAAATTATTGCAACACAAAGACCACTGGTGTTGGAGTCATTCAGAGGGATTTAAGAAATCACGGATTTGGGGACAAAGTCTAATAAAACATGTTTTAAAAGTAATCTTTCATTTGCAAATATTATTTTTATACTTGAAAGTAAGGTACAAAAATTTAACACAATTGGACATTGTGTTGTTGCTAGAAATTGGAGGACTAAATTATTCAATATTGTAGGTAATTGACTAAGGACTCCTTGGTTGTCAAGATCACACTAATCGTGAATCTTTTTGGGTTTAATTATTTAGTATCAAGCTTTTTGATATATTTTCTTAAGTATGAGTCTAACCCTATATTTTGGTAATTCAGACATTAGTGAAATTTGGATAACTTTTAAGAGATTAATTTTCCTTTCTCTGTCATACTTCTCATTATAGAATCATTATTGAAAATCCACTTTCACTACATTTGGCAACATCTTGGAGATAATATTTTTGGAAATAACAAGAAAATTAATTAAAATTTGTTTTGCTTGTTAAATAGATTAAGGACTCATGAAAAATAAAGAAACTCATTGGAGTTTTAGAGAGATAGTTTAAGAATTTAAACATGATGAAAATTTACCTGTAAAGTGGTTGACTGTTATAGGAAATAGTTTAAATAAATAGTTAGTGAAGGTAATAATCTAAACACTTACTTTTAGGTTTTCAGTTCAGAAATCATGGCACAGAGACTATTAATGCCACATGAAAAATTCTATTTTATGGAAATGGAGAGCTTTTTGTAATGGATGCAAACCTTCACAATACTGTGTGATCTGAATGCATGGCAAGATCCTGAAATCAAGGCTGGTTACTTGGCTCTTTCATTGAAGGGTCATGCAAAAAGTATTTATACAGCACTGCCTTTAGACATTAGACAAGTAAGAACAGAGAATGATTATGACAACTTAATTGAAATATTATCCAAGAAATTTATTTCAAACTCACAAGTGACAAGTGAAACAATACTTCATGCCAGGAAACAATTAGATAAAGAAATTCTGTTAGAGTTTTCCAAAGAAATATTCTGATTATCAGTGAAAGCTTATCTGATGATTCCCATTGAAATCATTAATTCCAATTTAGCTAAGACTGTGTTTATTGAAGGGATTCAAAATGCTAAAATCCAGTTCCAAGTACAGACTGCCAATCCAAAGAATTTAGAAGAGGCTCTGGCTATAGCTATAACTGCTGAGAGTGCTCTTACAATCAAAGGAAGGCCACATAAATTAACCAAAGTGCACCACATTTTGCAGTCAAATGAAAATGCGAATCTGTGGGAAAAACTAGAACTCCAACTAAAAGTGTTAATTGAAAAAATCAATAAACTGATGGGGGAGAAAACAAATAAAACAATTAACAAGCCTAGCAATTATGATTGGTCTAATGTGATTTGTTTTAAATGTAACCAACCAGGACACCTCTCTTGGAGTTGTCCAAAGAATAACAATAGGAAGCCAAAATTAAACTAATAATGGCCAGGCATAGCTTGGCCAGTCAACCCCAAATTTACTTACACAATTCAGATAAAACAGTTGATTCATTAGAATATATTAAATTGCCTGTACAAGGTTGTGAAACAAAAATTTTGATAGACACAGGTAGTCCAATCTCCCTAGTGAATGAGAGCTTTATTAACAATTTGGGAAATCAAATCAATGCAGATAATTCTACAAAAATCTACGCCACAAATGGTGAACCACTCCAAATTAAAGGAACTTCAAAAATCAAAATTGCAATATGCACTGAAAAAATTACTGCAAATGTATTTGTTGTAAGGGAATTATTAGAAACTGTAATATTAGGGTGTGATGTATTAAAAACATGCCAAGGGGCAGTTGATTTTGTGACAAATAGGGTTTATTTTAAGAATGAAAGTAACAGTTATGAATTCAACAGAAATATAACCAAGGAAATCAAAATTATTAATCCCACTCCAAATCAAAATAAACTTAATGATTTTGTAAATTTTTCAATGTACTTAGATAAATGAAAGGCTATGACGTCTGACCAAAAGGTTCTGGAAGCTCAACAGTCAGAGAGAATGACAGAAATTCTTAAACAAATTGGATTTGATGGGGTAGAAATCTTGGAAACAGAAAAACAGATCTTTCAGAAACAAATCAAAAAATTCAAAGATGTATTTGCACTGAGCTCAGAAGAACTGGGAAGTTGTGATATGTTGCCATTGGAATTGAACACAATTGATGAAAAGGCAGTAAATATTAGGCCAAGTAGGGTGCCATTCACATTTCATGATGAGCTCATTGAACAAATTAATATGTTGTTAAAATTAGGGGTAATTAGGAAATCATTCTTGCCTTGGAATAGCCCATTGTCTTAGTTTGAAAACGAAATGGGAAATTAAGACTATGTGTTGATTATAGAAGCACAGTCAACAAAAAGTTGGAAGATGTGAGTGCATACCCTTTACCTAACATTGAAAATATTTTCGACTCAATACAAGGGTCCAGGTTTTTCATTACATTAGATTTAGTAATTTGGTATCATCAAATGAAAATTAGGGAATGTGATATCCCTAAGACAGCTTTCTCTGTTCCCTCAGGTCACTTTGAATTCTTGAGAATGCCTTTTACCCTAACATCTGTGCTGAGTAGCTTCCAGAGATTAATGGATTGTATTTTAGATGAATTACTTTATAAAGCTTGTTTGGTATATTTAGATGACATCCTAGTGATTGGGAGAACCTTTGAACAGATGTTGGAGAACTTTGCAAAAGTGGCAACAGTACTCAGGAAGGCTGGTTTAAAGCTGTGTGCAAAGAAGTGCGTATTCTTTCAGAAGGAAATCAAATTTTTGGGCCACAAAATCTCTAAAAAGGAACTAGAATCTGACGAGGAGAAAATCAAAGCAGTAAAGCATCTCAAACCCCCATCAAATTTGACACAGCTATGCAGTTTCCTAGGTCTCACTGGATATTATAGAAGATTTGTGGAAGGGTATGCAAATATATCTTATCCACTAACCAAATTATTAAGGAAAAATGCCCCATATAACTGGGGAAAGACCAACAGGAAGCATTTGAGAATCTAAAACAAAAATTAATTTCAGCTCCAATTCTGGATTATCCAGATTTATCAAAGAAATTCATCCTGTTGACCAACGCAAGTGGGACAGCACTGGGAGCAATTTTGGCACAGCAAGATGAAACTGGTGAAACAGTGGTCACATAATCTAGTCATGCATTACAAGATTCTGAAATAAATTATTCCACTATGAAGAAGGAACTATTATCAGTGGTTTGGGCAACTCAAAAATTCAAACATTACTTGTATGGCAGGAAGTTTACAGTAATCACAGATCATGCTAGTCTAAAATGGTTAAAGAATTTTCAAGAAATCAGTGGTCAATTATACTGTTGGATTGCATTTTTGTCAGGATTTGATTTCAACATAGTACATAAACCTGGAGCTAAACATCAAAATGCCAACACATTAAGCAGATTGGATCTGGTATGTCTGAAAGAGCAAGATGAGGGAGTTGATGATCTGAGAGACTTACTAACATTCTCAATACAATTGGGTTGTGAGGAGAAAGAAAAATTTGTACAAGCTCAAAAACAAGATGTAATAATTGGTCCAATATATAATCAGTTAGTTTTAGAAAAGATTTCAAAAAAACCAGATAGACAATTGTTGTCAGGTTCCCTGTGGGAAACGTTTTATTATTGGTATAAATGGGACAATCTATATGAGGAAAATAAAATATTATATCTTAGGGAACCTAAAGAACCTTTAAGATTAATCATACCTAGAGTATTTATATCTAAGATTTCAGAGGTGGTGCATCAAAATCCTTCAGCAGTATATTTGGTACAAGCAAAAACAATGGCAAAAATTAAGGAGTTGGACAGGGATGTCAAATGATGTTGTATCATATATGAATGCTTGCAAAAGATGCAATAAAACAAAATTTCCTGTACCAGTAGTAAGGGCTCCAATGAAATCAATTAAGGTAGGTTACCCTTTTGAAATAATAGCAGCTGATTTCATGGGACCACTTACAAAAATTGAAAATGGAAACAAATAGATTTTAATGGTATTTATTTTCAAAATTTCAATTTGCTTTTCCTCTGGTGGATGCCACCACTGAATCAACAGCCAAAGTATTAGTTAATAGAGTATTTACCCAGTTTGGTCTTCCTGATCACATTTTAATAGATCAAAGAAGAAATTTTGAGAGTAATTTAATACATCAACTGTGTTTTATTTAGATATAAAGAAAATTCAGACAACAGCCTTCCACCCTCAAGGAAATGGACAAAAAGAATGTTGGAACAAAACATTGATTGATATAGTTTCAAAATATATCAATGAAGATCAAAACAATTGGGATCAGTTTATAGAACAAGCTTGCTTCACATATAACACAAGTAGACACCAGTTGACAGGAGTCTCTCCTTTTCAAGTTATGTTTGGTCAGAAAGCTCAGGTTCCAGTGCAACTACTGTTACCAGAACCTGAAGAACAAAGACAGCATTATGATAATATACATCAATATATTTTAGATCTTTGGATGAATTTGAGTTGCTTACAGCAAGCAGTGATAGAAGCCACTGGAAAAGCACAGGAAACAATGAGTGATTATTATAACAAAAAGGTGTGGTTCCAAGAGTTCACAGTGGGCAATAAAGTCTTACTTTAACACCCTGCAATTAAGAAAAGAATGGTGAAGAAGCTACATAGCCCTTATTTGGGGCCATATGAAGTAGTAAAAGTGATCAACAAGGTAAATGTGCAGATTAAGCATCTCAAATATCCCAGGAAGAAATGGCAAATTGTTCACATAAACAGGTTGAAGCCATATAAAGAAAATGGTATAGAAAAGGATAAGATGGAAGAATTGGAAACAGAAAATCCAGGGGAAGAAGAAGCTGAATATGAATTAGCATTATGTCAGCAAGTTGAAATTCCTAACCTGGGAACCAGTTAATGTGACACCACCTGGGATGCCACTGGAGCTAGAACCAATTTTGGTATGAAGAGAAGAAGAAGATAATGTTCCAGACAGGCCATTTCAAAGGGATGCATATCCTAATCATGAGAGAAGAGCTCCAAATCGTTTTGGCCCTGTGCTGGCCTGGTCATGGTGTTCAAAAATATAAAAAACATGAATAATTAGAAAAATTAGATAGTGCATGAAAAATCAAAGTGGTTGAAGTTCGATAATTATGTTTAGAAAACCAACAAATTTCATGGTAGTAGAACAAAGAAGTCACTCTGGTGTTGGCTATGGGGATGAAAATACATAGTTTTTGGACTCTGTCACATTTATAGTGTATATAGATCAAAATGTTTTTTTTTGTTTTTTTTTCTTTTCTGTTTATTATTTAGATGTTGTGATTTAGTTCAAATGCATGAATAGTGAAAAGTAGTAATTGTTTTTAGGAACATACAATGAGGACCTGGATGTTTCCAGAGTACTACTACACCAGACTTTCTAGCCATTTAAGAAAGGAGGTCTGGATAGTAAAGAGTTACATAACTCCAATGGAAAGGTTTAGGGTGGTGAGTGTTCACACAGAACATCAAAGCCATCAAAAAAGACACATGCTCTGGCAGAAAAGGATTATCACCACCCTTGAACATAAATGTTTTATATCAATCAATTTAATTATTAGAAAATAAATGTTTTTACTAGAATTAATAGTTACCTAATAAAGTCAATGTCCTAGTAGAAGTTATATATAGTACAAGATTAAGGATATTACATGTATTAATTAAAATACTGTACTAAAAGACTGATATGTAAACTAGTAGTTAAATAGTAATATGCAGGTTGCTTAGAATTGATGACAGTGCTAGACCTTGACCCAAAAACATAGCCTTGTAATTAGCAAAGGTAGGTTTGGAAGCTGCAAAATGTCTAATTAAACTTAGCTAAAATGTTTCAGTAATGGCTAATTATAGGTGTTTAAGCAATTAGTAAGAATTCCGGCTACAGTCAGACCCCACATTGACCCCTGATTGCGGAACTTTCCATTTAAGACGTGATAGAAGAGTGAAATCAATTAATACACTCTACTGTAAGACTCTAGTATTACACAGGAAATGTGTGACATTGGTATATAAGTAAATACCTAAATTAATAGTAGTGTTCTCATGAAATTTAGACCTTAGAAAGAGTTGGATTACGTCAATTAAACAGAAGTTTTGTCACCAAAACATGAAACCTAGTAAACTAAAACTGTATGATTAAAAATTCGAAGCTGTACTCATTACAGTAGTTCGTAAATTGGAGTTTGGAATCAGATAAAAAGTTTTTTTTAGGAGCATGCATTAAGTACTTAACCAGTAATTTATTTAGCTAGATGCCAGGCAGAGTATCCAAAAAGAGATACAGAAGCAAATGGAAGAATTGCCATACCTAGTTGCCAACATGGTCATAGAAAAAGATGGTGGTCTGGAATCTCATAAAAATGAAGATGACATGGAGATTTTGGAGATTCAAGTAGCACACCAAAATAACGAGCATTGGTACCTAAAATTTGAGGCTAGGTTACAGAATCCAAAAACCATCACACAAAAATATATACATGCAGTTCAGAGGAGATCATGGGGGAAATGAAAGCTTGGTGGCATTAGATTTGGAGTTTGTTGGCGCCATGGTGCGGCCTCAAGAAATCCCTCTACCCATGATCAAAATGGCTAGAAGGCAAATCAAAGAAGTTAATATAACCTGCAGTAGAATTGTGATGGTCCCTTTAGATTGCTTGATTTATAATGGTGAGACTTCTCTCAAATATCTGCTGTAAACTATCTGGCAGTAAACTATCTGCTGTCCACATTAAATTATCATGATCTAGAGGGTAGAAAAATATACTGGAAGGCATGAAAACAATTCAAAATAATGGACAACCTTTTATATTACAGGAATATAGCACAATTGCAGGAGCGATTAAATATCAAAAGAATGCAGGAATTTTTAGAGTTTGTGGGAAAAGAACATCCTGCGTTAGCATTATTAAATGGTACCAATGCCCAGGCAGAATTTTTAAATTCAAACAATTGGCCTGAACAAATCTATTAGAAAATAAAAGAGATGAAAGCAACAGGAATGGTATTATTCAACAGCACCCAAGACTGTCCCATGTTGGGTTTGCATAACCTGGGAATTCCTGTATACTATCTTGCTTATAGGATAGAAACAAAGATCATGGTCCTATTAAATATACAAAGTCTGCAGGAGATCAAAGAAGAACAACTACTAGAAGCCGCTATTCAGGAGATGCCTTCCTTTTCATTAACATCTTTGGCAAAGCAATTGTGCCCAGATAAACTCATAAAATTAAAAGAACAAGGCCTTCAGCCACATGATAGCAGATTCGATTCTCAAATCACTTACAAGTTGGTGCAGAGAACACTCCAATTTAGGAAGAAAAATGAGAACGTTTTTAAAAAGCTGCAGGGGATACTCCAATGCAGCAAGATCAGAATACCGTCAGAAGTCTGGTTGAAAAATCATTTGGACTTAAGGGAGAGGTTGATGATATTGTACACTCAGTTTGCCACCAAGCACCCAAACTTCCTGGCAGATGAGTGGGCACAGTTAGATGAGAAGAAGAAGGAAGAAGTTACTCAGAGTGGAGTGTGTTCCTGCAAAAATATAAATGAATAAAATGACAAATTGTATGGAGATACATTTTAAAATTAATTAATGTAGAATCATGCCAACTCACCGTGAGGGTGTTATTTAGAGAAAGCTATTACTTTTCTTAGATTAACCACTAATCAGAGTTGACACTTTTCCGTTTTCTCTCCTTTATAATAAGTGTGTGGTTTATTAAACTAATTTAATATACAAGAGCCTTTGTAGCTACTTAATTAACTCAACTTATTTAGGTAAAGCAGAGAGTTTGGAAGACAGGATCGTCACTCAAGAGTAAACGTGCATTCATT
>CABFPE010000064.1:1176556-1191866 GCA_900660155.1 Hofstenia miamia | reverse complement strand
CATCTACTAGCTCAATACCGTCAACAAGTTATAGTTCACAACCGTTCTCTCACAGACAATCATTTACAACGACAAAATCCTCGAAATCTGAAGAAAGAGAGAGCAGAATGACAAGAATTGGAAAATACAAGATTCATCCATATTTCATAGCCAATAGGAAAATCCGTTATAACGCGCAAGATAATTTATCTCCGGAGACGAAAAGGTTTCTACAACAGAACGTATCAACAAAAGAAGCAGAAGCATCGGCAATACCTATCGTGATCGATAAACAGAATAGGCCAGTCTGCAACACGATCATTTCCTATTCTAGCAACATGAAAGAAAATTTCAACAGACCATACTTCAAAAGCACAACGCATATAACGTTCGAAGAAATGTTTACATTAAAAGACGTACAAAAACTTATAAAGAACAAGAACAAACTGATAGAAAAATGTGAGCAGGTGAACTTGGACAGAGAGCACATGACGCTAATATATTTTATAAAGAAATCGGAGATAACCTCTAAAAATCTTGAAGTAAACATTGAAGAAACGCTAAAATTTGCGAAGGAGCAGAAGGTAAAAGTTATTGTAATCGCGAGAACGCAAGCCGATGAAGAAATGCCGGAATTTTTGTACACATTAGAAGAAAAAATGGAAAATGTGTTCATAATGAACAAAAGTGGAGAAACTATTTCGGAAATGATTAGTATAGACTTGCAGATAAGTACTATGGCGCCAGCGGAAAGAATAATGGTTGACTTGAAAATAGCGGTTGACATGTACTACCAAGTTAGAACGATGGAAATATTGGGCGTAACTGAAAATCTTGAAGAGATAGGAAACCTATACATAAAATGTAGTATGCGGCAAACTCCGGAGCATCTGAAGAATATAATGGAAGTATGGAAGGAAATGAAAACAGAAAAACCAATGCATGAAGAATGGCCTCTCATCGATATAAAGTCGCCTATAAAAAGTTATCACAAATCCGTGGAAATGACACTGTTAGAGATCAGGAAGGCATATGAAATGGATTCCAAAAGGAATTTCAGAAATATGATTTTCGAAGAAGTCAACGCACCCCATATTAGGGCACGTACGTCAATCTGGATACTTAGCATAGCATTAACAAATAATGAAAAATTAGTGTTGCCGATCCGGAAGAAAGAAAGGAGGAGTATGGCGAAAAATAAACGTTATGAGATAGCAATATCACCGATGCCCAGTAATATTAAGCAATGGCTGTTACAATATGTAGACATTCTATCTTTGTCACCCACGAAAAAGATACAGCAGAAATTTGAAAAATACTACGTACGATTATTAATGCAGCAACACACACTTGGGAGACCAAGCATAGTGGAACTCGCCAACAAAACTGGAATATGCCCTGCGGAGGTAGATATAATTAATGACGAAGCAAAGAAATTTATGTGGGGAGCTACCTCTAACACAAAATTAAAAGCACTAAAGCAACAGCCATGGATGACAACCAGAAGTCTGATACGGAGAGAAAGTGTAAACACGATAGAGACGATACAGAAAATAGCAGAAAAACAAGTCAACAAAATCATCACAAATGAGATGAAAAAGTACGTGCGAGATTATCCTCAGTGCGCCTATACGAAAATTATTAAAAAGTCAGAAGTTATGCGCAAAGAAGGTGAGAATAGACCTATAGAGATTATAGAAATGGTAAGCAAATCACAGGAAGAAATGAGGATAGAGGAAATGCTGCTGCAGACGAATACACTTGCGCTTACGCCAAATACACAGAGGGAAATCGACAAAGTTAATCTAGAAAAGTGGGGCGAAAAGGAACCAAGCGAAATATCATGGGTCGACACGGATGATGAGCGTTTGCTGGTAGAAATAACCGTACGGCGAGAAAAAACTGATAACATAGTGCAAAGAATTTATGGAGAAGTTTACGAAAGAGAAACTAAGTCTATGATAAAGATTTTATGCACTGAGGCTTTTACGAAACAAGAAGTAACACAAATGTTACAACCTAATAATCAGTTAGCAGTCGATATCGAATGTATCACTTCAAAAATGGTCATGAACTCAGAAACGGCGAAAAATTTGATGAAACATGGGTTAACGAATGCCTTCTGGGAGAGTATAAATACCAGCAAGAATAATTACCCAGCAACATTTGGCATGGCGACAACATCAAATATGGATGGATCGTACGAGAACATTGAAAAACAAACGTTAACCACATTGTTAAAATGTACACCACCTCCGACGATCTCGGTACCAATGCTATTACCTACGTGGCGGTTGAAAAAGAAAAAACCAGTGAAAGCCTTTTGGCATGAAGAAAACACATACGTAAACAAGCTGGAAGACGCCGAACGAATCGTGAGAGATGAAAGATATAAGAGATCAAAAGAAATCTTAAGTAAAAACGATAATAAAGAGAGGGTGTTTATCGAAGGCGCTGTAACCCCATATGATCTATATAGCGAAGGTGAGCCCATACACAAACAAATTGGAAAAGTTCGAAAAGAAATTGAAAAGAGAAACATGAAGACAGTAATTCTCTTTTCTGGAATTAATGACATAGTCTGGGGAGAACTATGGAGTTCTGAATACCGTTATTATGATGTGATGCGCAGAGTAGAGATTATAACGATGATACGTCTGGGAAAAAACGATCCAGAGCAGATAACGCGAGAAGAAATTAGAAATAATATCAGTGCGTTTTACGATGAAGCCTCGATTTCGAAATCTCTAAGATCAACTTACGAGTTTTTCTACCCAGAGACAACAGTGCGTCCAGAATTATCGCATACGAGCAGAGTAGATGCTATGATGACATTAATGATAGCAATTAAAGGCTTGAAGTTATACGAGAAGTTCTATGAAGAATTTAATTGCAAACTCAATGAGTTAAGAAGTATGTGTACGATCTCAAACAAGTTGAGGAATCCGATGTTCTTGAGACACAAGAAACTGGTTACAACGGAAAAAGAGGTCGTGTTAAAACTAACGAAGAATGAAAAATTTGAGAAGACGGAATGGGAGATGCAGGAAGCAAATGAAATGATCAAACAGGCGGTCGAGATGGTCCATGGTGAAAGAGTCGTAATCCTTAATTAGCTGTGCTGGAGGGGGAGTGTAACATAATCGTAATCTTAGCATATGTGGTCAAATTGAGAAAAAAGAAAGAAGAAACCAAGACTGAATATTGAAATAAAATATTAATTGTAAAAACATATGCATAAGATTAATTAGTTATTTTTGTAAATTTATAATGCAGTAATCTTTTGATATTAATTAATTTGGCGAAACGGCATTAGACTAGATCGCTACTGCTAATTAAGTTAGAATTGCGTAATCGGCAGATGAACAGAAATTTAAACGTTCGGAATTGTAAACAAGTGGAATTAGCAGAATTAACAGGTACTGGTTAAATATTTGATTGTTGTTAATTCTTTTACTATAAAAAGTGTGTAATCAATCATTTTGTTGATGAATCTAATTTACTGGATTTACTTTACTTCTTTTGTATCAGGTTATCTTAATTAATACAATGGAAAGCTAAACGTTCGAGCTCTCGGGTATTCAAGACGGTGGTTCACGGATCCAGTTAACGGGTGAAGTGTATAGCCGGTGCTTACCCGAGAAGCTCTTAGGTTAGGTGTAGGAATAGGGGCTTTTACTCGTATTAGCTTTCCTATCATTCGTTGTTCATGTTACAACTATTATTACATTATGTTATTACATCTGTTTACATCAAGGAAATTATGGAATCACAAGATCTCTTTGCATTATCTTAGATGTTGTTTATTACATATAATTTCTAGTAGACTGACTGACTATCAATTACCCCCTTTTGCTGTGACCGTATTGATTGTTCACATGTATTCCAGGTCAGCATGTATCTATTTATATGTAAGGTTATTATATGTACGAACTCATAATAAGCTATTGCACCCCGGTTGCGAGATCTCTTTATTAAACGACCTCATTGATAACAAGAACAATCAATACACTAAATTAATAAGGTATCAAGCATTATCACTATTGTCCTTCCACACACACTTCCATTACACTGAGTCATCTGAATTGTGGTTGGTGTCTCTATCGATGTGTCGGCTTCGTATGGAAATACTCGTTATAGCATAGTTCTTCAATTCCTCTTTTGTGCTTTGTTGCAGGTCGGGTAGCGTACCCTGTACTTTGTACACTCTGTCTTGTGTCTTGGATCTAAAACAACAGTCGTTAGTTTCGCATCAGTACTAGTTGATGAGATAATAAGTTAATTGTATAACGGCTAAAGCAATAGAACAGAAAGAAGAGAGACAGATACTGGAGTCTGTCACCTACCGTACTACATAAGGAGGAAACAATTGTTATAGCAGCTCCTAAATTAGTTCAGAATTACTAGTATGAAGGTTGGCGAGATTCTACACTAGCACTTTTTGACATAAATCAGTGAAAGCAATGTGCCACATTTATTTTAGTCTACAGACACAAGAGACACAGAACTTCTACATGCTTAAATCAGAAATTGAACAGTGACAGTTATTTGTTTTCAATACAAATATGTTTGTAAAAATTTAGTATTAATAGCAACCAAGCAAAATAGTTAGTGACAAAATAAATTTTTTGGAAGTGCATTAATCTTTTTTCATTGCTGGTTTGATTTATTAATACAATGCAAAGCTAAGCATTTCATGCATAGTAACAATTAGGAAACCATGGTGAGGACAACTATTTAGGTCTGAGTCCCTGAATGTGAAATGCATTTAGGTTGTGGATAGGCATAGGGTTTTTCTAATCATGCTTAGCTCACTATTGTTTGAATTCATTTACATAAAGTACCAAATCTGGGAAAGGCAAATTAACCAGCTCTAGGATTACTTATATATCTTATTTTAGATCCAAATTCTCTCAACTAAGAAAGTTAAGAGATGATTAGTTATTGTATTTTTTTCTTAGATGTAGGTTAGGAAGCTGCTTTTTATTTAATAGTTGTATATAAGTTTTTTAATCATGTTTACATGTTGT
Source organism: Hofstenia miamia (assembly GCA_900660155.1). Taxonomy (NCBI): domain Eukaryota; kingdom Metazoa; phylum Xenacoelomorpha; order Acoela; family Hofsteniidae; genus Hofstenia; species Hofstenia miamia. Next base: position 1,186,857 of record CABFPE010000064.1, on the reverse strand, counting down.
ATAGCAGCTAGTGTCAATCAGTGTTAGTAGTCTATGTTAGTAAATGTCATCACACAATGAGAGTGAAAATAAATTGAATAGTGTCATGCTTATTCATTCACTGATAAGTAGGGTACACATAATACTCTTTCCTCTCTGAGTATGAGCTGAGTCATTGGTGTCTGGAAATTTTGCAATGAATGGAATTTTTGTGAATAGATTCAGTCTCATGCTTGATGCCAACTATCAAACTGGAATTGATTGTTACCTAAACAGTAATTAGTTGTGAATCAATGCAAGACAATATTAGGTATTTCTAAGTTAAGACTACACAGTTTGGGAGGTAAACATTGCAGCACAAATTTTCATTGTTAGTGCACCTCCTGGCCTATGTGATTCTAGATTAGGGATCTATTATATGTTTACTAATAAATTATATATCTATATAGATATAGAATAACTGCAAGTAAAACTTGGAAATTTAAATTTTGAAAGACAATATAGTTCAAATTATTATTATTGTTTGAAAAATCAAATATTGTAATGTATTTTACAATGAAAAATATGAAAAAACATTAATTATTTTGGAAGCACTGGTTCAGTGGGAAAAATTTCTTGTTCCATAGCTAAATAATATTTTCACATAGTATTTACAGTTGCATAATATCATGGCACTGCACAATGTACTCCTTAACTTGATGTGTGAACACTCTAGTCTCTGTAACAACCTAGAGCATCAATGCCAATCTGTGTTAAGCAAAGGTGTCACAACCAATTAGAAATGTCAAATTTTAGCAAGAATATTTTGGCCCTATCCCATTAGTGGGTACTTTACTAATAAGGTTAGTTTCCTATTGTGGAGACACAAACTTAATAGAAAAAAGGTAGCTCACTTATTAAAACACAAAGCTTAATTTTGAGCAAGAAAACAATTTAAAACAGAAAACTAGTAGAACAAAGTACATTAATTTTTTAGAATGTGTTAGCATAATTCATTCATAAATTATTCTACACTAATGTATTTTCAGAGAGTAGTATGAAATACAGAATGAATCAGATTTTCACAAAATATTAAGAAAAGAATTAAAATACCAAAGTAAGGGAAGGCAATCAAATTCAAATGTGGCACTCCAATCAGAGTGTTGTTTATAGAATTTGGTTGTGCTAAATAGTAACACGCTACATGAGGGTGTAATATCAAATTATTTCATGACCTTTGCATTTTAATCAAATTACAAGGAGCGTGATATATATTTATGTACAAATAATTGCTTTTACTATATACACAAGAACAAATAAATTAACACAAAATAACTGTGAAATTAATATATGTTGTTGGTGTCTAAAGCNCATTAATTTTTTAGAATGTGTTAGCATAATTCATTCATAAATTATTCTACACTAATGTATTTTCAGAGAGTAGTATGAAATACAGAATGAATCAGATTTTCACAAAATATTAAGACATGACATTTTTTATGGCAAAAGTAAAAAATGATTGTTGAAAGAATAATAATGCATGTGACTATTAAGTTTGAAATTATTGCACAATATTTAACATGTTAGATATATTTACTGGACACACAAAAGAAACTGTGAATTAAAGCATAGATATTATTTCTGTAAAATTAAAAAAAAACATATTAACCTCAATCTGATACTTTTAATTTTGAGTGCAACATATAGGCAATCAAAAATGGAATTTTAACTGTGAATTTGAGTAAGTTTTTATCAGACTATATGTAATAAGCCTTACATATATGTCTCATTCTAGTAAAGTCCTTCATTGATATATCATAAAATTTGGTCCTTTAATTTTTCATGTTGTAGTATTGATTGACTTCCTAAATAATAAATTTGTATTATTAATTTAATGCCTATGTAATTTGTTTCAATTTCTCTTTGATGTTATTGACATATGTGCCAAATTCACAATTACATCACACAATTTGAATGGGGATTTTCACCAAGGTTTTTGAGTCAAGTTCAAGTTACTTGGGCGAGTTTGAGTATTTACATTTTGAGTTTGAGTTCTCGTAATTTTTTAAATGAAATTCTGAGTTCAATCAAGTTTTTCTCTAATTCCGAGTTTTATAGAGTAAAAACATTTATTTTACAATAATTCCAAGCTAAAAAATAGTTTTAGTGATTGGTAAGAAAATTATTTAAAAAATTTCATTTTTACGCTATTTTTGAGTGGATTTTCCAATGAGTTCGAGTTTTGATGATTTCTCTTCTGAGTTTTGCCAATCAAGTTTTGCAAGCTTATTCAAGTTCAAGTTCTAAACATTCTGAGAACTCAAAAACCCTGTTTTACACTTGTGCAGGATTTAGAAAGAGAAGGCCAAAAATTAAAACACCAAAAATTAAAATCCCAAAGAAATAAAATACCAAAAATTTTAATCCCAAATAATGAAAATACCAAAGAAATAAAAGATCAAAAACAGACAGAAATAAAATGCCAAAGAATTAAAATACCAAACAGTGAAAATGCCAAAGAATTAAAATACCAAAAGTGAAAATCCCAAAGAATTAAAATACCAAAGTAAGGGAAGGCAATCAAATTCAAATGTGGCACTCCAATCAGAGTGTTGTTTATAGAATTTGGTTGTGCTAAATAGTAACACGCTACATGAGGGTGTAATATCAAATTATTTCATGACCTTTGCATTTTAATCAAATTACAAGGAGCGTGATATATATTTATGTACAAATAATTGCTTTTACTATATACACAAGAACAAATAAATTAACACAAAATAACTGTGAAATTAATATATGTTGTTGGTGTCTAAAGCCGGCCCATAACTTTAAAAAAATACTAACATTTCTATAAATGACAATGCAATGTAGTAAATTGCGAGTTTCTATTGTATACATTTAGTGCTCTAAATACTTATGAGTAGATCTACAGCTTAAATTAGTTGACCTTGTAAAATCATTTCAGACTTTTCACAATATTTGCATTCTGTAAAGTGCATAAGATGAAAAAATAATTTTCCTAAATTGCATAAATCAGATACATGTATTATACAAACTCTATTGAAATTCTAAAAAAAATTCCAATTAGGGATATATTTAATCACATTACAATTAACTAATGCCTTTTAAAACAAGTCATAAAAAATGAATAAATTTCACTATAAAAGTATATTTATGCAAATCAATATTTTTTATTAAATAGTACTCTTTTGTACATAAATATATATCACGCTCCTTGTAATTTGATTAAAATGCAAAGTTCTTGAAATAATTTGATATTACACCCTCATGTAGCATGTTACTATTTAGCACAACCAAATTCTATAAACAACACTTTGATTGGAGTGCCACATTTGAATTTGATTGCCTTCCCTTAATTTGGTATTTTCATTCTTTGAGATTTTCAATTTTGGTATTTTAATTCTTTGGCATTTTCACTTTTGGTATTTTAATTCTTTGGCATTTTATTTAGATTTGGCATTATATTTCTTTGGGATTTTATTTTTTGGTGTTTTAATTGTTTGCTCTTTTATGCCATAAGTATTTGGTTATTTATTTCTTTGGCATTTTAATTTTTGGGATTGAATGTAATTACCCTTGTGCAGTATATCCTAAGGCTGCTCTGATTGGATAGGAAAGGAAATGATCATGTTTTATTGGCAATCAAACTTTGTGAGCTTAATGCTATTGGCATTCTGAGTACTCAAAAACCCTGATTTTCACGAAAATTTAAATTTAAATATTTTTTGCTGAAATTTTAAATTTAGTTTAAATTCTTTAAGAATAAAGCAACCATTAAAAAACATTTGGTAAATTTTGCAGAAATTCACTGTCTCTTTCTTGTTGGAAGATGTCACTATTTCAGAATTCACACAAACTTATTAATTTTTTAATTTCTGATCATAAAGGTAGGGGTAACTGTACTGTATTCCGGGTGTCACGAATGACCGAAGAGCCCCAAAAACGCCAAAGAGTGCTGAAGAGTCCTTAAATTAGCTGTATTTCTTCCTAAATTTAATTTTTAAAAAAATTATATTAATAATTGGTAATAAATTTATTGAAAACATTGTGATTTTTAATTTTTGTAGTGTTTTACACATTATATTTTGATAAAGTTTCTATAGAATACATGACTCCATTTAAATTTTCTAATTTCTTCATTTGCTTTTGTAAAAGTAAATCTGATTTTGAATTTTAAAAATAAATTTTGCGCCTATCTCACCTCATTTTCTTTAATGCTGAACCTTTTAAACTTATTTTTAGTGAATGTAGCAGTAATTGGCACGTTTCACATGGCCTGAATGACAATTTTTTGTTGCAAATCTCCTTGAAGTTACTCAATTGAAGGCTAATTAATGTAATGTTTTTACAATTTGACTTTGTAAACTTTCTGCAGCAAATTAAATCGTTACCTTAACAATTTCTTGAAAATTGAGTTTCTCCACAGTAATTACTATTTTTTCAATTTTTTAATTTTCAATTAATAAACTCTCTCTGCATTGAATAATGTTATTTTTTGTTACCTGCATGCAGCTCCAAATTACTTAGATAAAATGGGTACATTGTATTCACAAGCTTTTCTTTTAGGTGCTACAGAATCAGCCATCCTGCATTTTGCAAGAGTAATATAATACTCTTCATTGTGCATTTTAGCTTGTTTGAGTTTCTTCAATCCTAAAGAATGGGGTAAAATATTTACTTATACCTGGATTTATTTTGTGGAGATAGTTTACCATATAATTAGAATAATCAATTTTAGAATTTTGAAATCATACAATTTATTGATTATATAGTGAAGTGATATTACCTGAAATCAAAATGCGAACTGTTCCATTATTATAAATTGTAGAATCTATGAAATTAAATAGATTTCAATACAATTATCTTTGAGTATAAATGATAACATGCAATCTTTACTCAGAATTTTAAACAAACTTAAAATATTCAATTCAAAAATGTTTCATTCCAATATACAATGCAATGGGTATATTGAAAACAAGCAAACTAATTTTCGATATACCCTAGCGTGATTGCTTTGGTTGCACTTTCAAAAAAGTTTTGGTTGCACCTTCAAAACATTAAAAAATGTAAGCATTTATTTCAAGTTTTACGTTTTCTAAATTTTAATTATCATATTTTTAGGAAGTTGCTTCATAATTGAATTAAGCTGTCATGCACTTTGTAAGAGTAATAAAATACTCTTCATTGAGCATTGTAGCATTTTGTAAATTCTTCAGATAGGTACATGGTTCATTTTAAATATACAAAAAAATTTAATACAAAAGAGTCTTTAGGCTTAAATATGGTACTGCAAAGAAAAATGTTATGATTGCAAAACTGCTATCATATTCCAATAACATCATGTGTGATGGTTGAAAAACAAATGCTATTGCAACACTTAGATCAGATTCCTGGTCCCCCTATTGTTCATTGCTGAACAATAGTATTATTCACAGAAGTGAGGGTGTCATGTGAGAGCTGACTCACACTCATTGTCGCCAGGCAATACATAAATATGCAACAAAAGTAAAAAATCATGTTTCCAGGAGCCAGGACAGTGACAGAAGGTGAAGTAGGAGCAGATGGGGGAGTAGGGATCAATACCAAAAATTTTCTTTAATCTAAAAGCAATTTTTTAAATGCGCTATCCATAATATACAAACATAGATATTCCACGCCTCCCAGAGAGGTTTCTACAAAGGTGTTTTAGGCTTAACAAAACAGCAGAAGCCTTCACCAAGCATTGTAAGCAATATATTTGGAACTCCAATTGGTCTATAATGCCCAGTCCTATACTGCTAAACTCAAAATACTTACCTGTTGGAAATCTAAAAGAGGTTAATAAAGTAATCTTAATTGCCAAATGGTGCTATATATTGCTTCCTTTTGGATTAACTGAAATATCAAGAATTGTAATTAAATTTTGCAAATCAGGCGGCAGTAGTGGTCTCCTGCATGCTGTGCCGTCTAGCCCCAACTGGCATAGCTATAACACTGATACAAATACTTACCACTTTGTACAACAAAAATACTATTGATACATTCTGTATGAATACATTATAATGCATACTGTTTGTACGCTCATTTAAATGTTACCCACTTACTACTTAGTGGGATATAAATCTTTAAATATTTATTTATATATATATATATATATATACATACACATACATATATAAATCTACATGACACAACATTTATTCAAACACTATTTACAAACGCTTATGCTAAAAAGGAATTGATTTTATTAGGTGAACATAAGAATAAAATAATTAGTAAATTGTTAAAAAAATCTTAGTCTATATGCCTGTGGATTACTGCCTGGATATCCAGGCTCATTTTATAATAACCCTTGCGGGTTAGGTGTACTCTTTGACTCTACTGAACTTAAGCAGCTAACACAATATATGTAATCACTATTTATGCATTTAACAAATTCATCTATACATGTGGTATTCAGATATTTATGCTTAGTTTCACAATTTAATAAGTGGTCCTTAACAAAATCAATTTTGAAAACATCAGAATTTTGAATTTCCATATTTGCCTGTACAACGCATTTTTGAAATTTAAAAATTCAATTCAATCACTTACAAAATATAATCTATACAACACTTAAATATATAAAAATTACATTCTCATATAATAATTATTAAATAATAATAAAATTAACATTTTTATGAATAAAAATAATATTGAAATAACGCTAAATTGAGGCCTCTTCAGCACTCTTCGGCGTTTTTGGGGCTTTTCAGTCATTAATGACACCCCTGTATTCCATACCGCAAGCAATTTGATTGGTCGATAGCATAAGCCTTAAGAATTTCATGCCGCGAACTTTGTGATTGGTCGAAAATCGCTCGCGGCATGAAAAAAAGTTCCACCAAGTTAGTCTTTCAATTTCAACAACACATTAGTGACTGGATTGCAAAGGTTATGGAAATAATGGTCTTGTTTTTTATAGAAAAATTTAATTAATACAATTCACTGTTTTTTCATTTTAAGCACTCTATGGAATATAAGCATTGGCAATATTTGGACATTTTTATTCCATTTTACTGCTATAATTTGCCATATCATTACAATGACTGAATTAATTGTACTAAGTGATTCTGAAATAGAAGATGTTCAACACGTTGACGATTCATAGTTGTTGATTTCTTTGTTAATACTATAAAATTTTACTATTCATTAGTAAATATAAAATTTTTTTCTTTAAAAAATGTTATTTAAATTATTTTATCATCAAAACCTCTAAAATGTCTCCACCTTCTATTGTATATACTGAAAAGCAAATTGCAGATTGCGTGACTATGAATGTATATATGGGAATTCTGTTTTTTGTGTTGAAAAAACTTTTGACTTAGGTTATATGTTTGTGACAATCACAACAACCTCTCTTATTCATAGATCTTCAACCTCAGATGTCTTTGTACATTTTTTCATTCTTTACAAAGTGCAATATGCTAACACAACTTAAGATTTTTATACCTAATTGCACTTAGATTTTACAAGACTCTTCAAAAGGTATAATTTCTTTGTAGCAGTATAGGAGAGAATGTTGCAAGAAACCTCTTGGATAACATGGAAGATCTACAAACAATAATTATTTCATTTTTAATCTATCATTTCGATTTTTTAAATTGTACTTTTTGTTACTCTAACACAATATTAAACATTTAGAATAGAAACTACAATATATTTAGGCATTTGTTGAATTTAGATCTGATATTCCTTTTAATTCTAAGATTAATCATTTAGATATTACTACTTTAGAGTAGACCAACTTCTGATTCGTGGTGTAAGATAAACACAGCTGTATGCATGTACAGAATATGTGAGAATCTCACCGAATCAATACTGCATATTAGAAATTATATTTATAGAAAATAGAAATATTGCAAAGGTTTATATTGTGTAACAGTTTAGTTCGTGCTATTTTCGTAGGAACATCATTCTGGCGATGCAGACTCACTCAGTGATTAACAACGCTAAGTTATATTTTGGACTCAAAATTGTAATGTTTGGAGCAAGCAGCACAATTTCTTAGGACTATGATTGGGATTTTGTGCTCCGCAAAGATGATCACATATTCTAATAACACAATAAACCTTGTAACTTCACACCTCATTTGTTAATATTCAATGAGCTCTTTTCAGAGCTACCAAGATAAATCAAAACCTTATTTTGTTTTAAATTTAAAGATTCTTTTACATACACTTAATAAATTATTGTATTCAATTCAATAAATGCATCATTATATATATATATATATACATAGAATGAAGATCTGTTAAAAGCAAGCAATTCACGTTAAGAGCGAGAACAAAATCTCTCTCTAAAACTGAATTGCTAGCAATTCTATATAGTAATAAATATATAAAAATAATCGGGTGGCAATATCACCAAGATGCTTAAACACTTTAAAGCAACAGCTTGATGGAATGCTAACTTTATTATATTATATTATTACCGTATTTACCCGTGTATAAGCCTCATCTTTTTCCGCGAACAATTGCTCCCAAAGCTTATCTACGGCAACAACAATTGAAGAACCTTTCACAAAAATACCTAATTTGCAAATATATTCTAAACTAAATACGGCATCTAGCTGTAATATACATTAAAGTATAATAATATCCTTGTTTAAAACCTAATTAATGTATTACTATGCTGAAGAACTTGATCGAAAAGCTGTTGAATAGATAGACTATTTGGATAGAGCGATAATGAAGAATTTGATGAATTTTAACATGAACTGAACTCTTGCTAATTATACAAGATACATCATACTTGTTACAGTTAATAAATTATTAAATACATGAATCGGACTTAGAATTTTACTTCAAAGTTGTAAGAATATCTGAATAATGTAAATACATATGTTTAATTGATTCAGTGCTTGTGGATTTTATTTTGCTCAAAAAATTTTTTTCCTAAAAATTTCCCAAACTCAGAGTGCGGCTTATACATGGGTAAATACGGTAATTCAAGTAAAGTTGTGTAAAAAACGAACTTTAAAAATAATTTTATGGCGAATTTGAGCACTAAAATAGTGTCACTCACTTTAGTTATTGTTTGCTAACTAGTTTTTGCTCAATATTGCCATAACCATATATAATATAAAATAGATGTGTTGTTGAAATTGAAAGACTAACTTCAGGGAACTTTATTTCATGCTGCGAGTGATTTTCAACCAATCACAAAGCTCGTGGCATGAAATTCTTAAGGCTTATGCTATCTACCAATCAAATTGCTCACGGCATGAAATCGCTTGTGGCATGCAATACAGTTACCCTCAAACCAATGTTTATATTCACATGCTCACCGAGTATCATTAATTTCATGGTAAGATTCTATTTTTGATTAAGATTGTATTGTTAATAATAAATAATAATTCTATAAATTTATATTTACTCCATTTTTTTGTTTGTATATTTTAAGCAAAATGATAAATAATTCAGTTTGTAATAAACACATTAGATATAATCGATCTTGTAATTTAAGCAAATGGTAAACATGTTTCTTAAATTAAGCTGTTTTGTTTCACTAATAAGTACAAATTTTTAACAATTAAAATAAAAATCAATGGCACATATATATTTATTCTAAATATTTTTACACGCTAAATCTAAGTACAGTTTGCACATTGCCACCTGGATATATTGGTGGTTTATCCTTGCCACATTGAATTTTAAGTCCGATAAACATCTTATATTTTTCTCCTGTAGCTTTCTCTGCATAATGTTAAGGTAGGAAGAAACAGTTGCCGTTTTCAAGTATAATTTTTACCGCAGGGCCATACTTTGTCTGAAAGCTATACAGGTTGTGTATTTTTTGCCACTCACCAATTTTTAATTCTCTAATGGAGATATATTTCATCTGACATTGTTCGGAAACTTCATTGAGGGTGTTGACCATCTCTGGTTGAACTACTTTACCAATAGTCTCTATGGAATACGTGGTCTTTGGTAATACCGGCTTTAAAACGTATTGTTTGGGTTGTGAGAGTTCGTCTTGTTGTGTAACTTTGGTAGATTTTTAAGCATGAGATTTGTTAGCAGCTTTTGAAGTCATTGTTGAATTTAAAATTGAAAAAGTATTCAAAGCACAAGTTATTTATTACAGAGTTTTAGCATACAAACCAATCAAAAATAACTTAATTCATTTGATCCAATCATCAACTAATGCGATTAATTCATTTGCCAATGTTGTTAGAATATTATAAAATATCTGTTATATGTGTACACCCATGTATCTAGTTTATCCTAATATCAATTTACTGTTTCCACTTTCTTCTATAAAGAATAATGTTTTAGATTATAAAATTCCTGGTTTCC
>CABFPE010000064.1:1144723-1175243 GCA_900660155.1 Hofstenia miamia | reverse complement strand
AAATATTTCTTGTAAAAGTGTCTACATTATAGCAGTTATTTGTTAAATGCATTCTCTCTATTTAATTTTAAAGAGATATGTTAATATCTAATACGTTGTTTTTGGAAATAATGTTTTATTTTAAATTGGAGAGAGGTGAAATCTTGAAAAAACCAATTTATTAGACTTTGTTTCCCATTTTAAACAGATGGAAGGAAATTCTTTCTCACACATTATAGTTAGTGCATATCTCTTCATTTGCGATTTATTATTTAATATACTACCATCTCACTCCACTCATTTTATAAATGCATAATTATTTTAAAGTGTCTTGCATGCTCCATTAGTCATTCAGTGTTTTCTCAATACACATTTTAAATTGAGATTACTTTTTATGTTAAAATCTAAATTATTCTTTCCATGTTTTTAAATTTTTTCCCTAACACTTTACTAATACCTGGTCTATTTAGACCAAAGACACCATCTCAATATTTCTGTGGTTTGTGCGCATAAATGAGTCCCCACCCAAAACAAGTGAGATCCCACCTTCATACCAAACATAAGCGGACAACTGTTAATTTTTGTTTGTTTTGCAAGACCTATTTTGGAAGTAAGGCTGTTACATGAGCATTTTGATAATCAGCATTCAAACAAGATTTCACCATCTCCAGTTTTAAATAACCATGAACACGCCATATACAAATCAGAAAATGCATGTCAAGGTGCCTTTTCAAACTATTTATCCAACCAACTCAATTCCATAGATGTTTACAAGGTGTTCTCAAATCATTTCAATGCTATACGAGAGGTGGTTTCAAATGAAGTTTCCACGTATTATTCTGTGAAAATTTACTTAACATGTGAGATTGAAATGGTAAAGCCATTGGAAAATGACGGTGAAAAGATTGTGATTCTCTATCCAACATCAAGGCCCATATCAGTCTTCAGATCAGGTATAAATGAGAGTAATTTCTACAGTCTGGTCAATGAAATTGCCAATTTTATTAGTATGTATGCAACAAATGGGAGTGGATTTATTTTAAAATATATCAACAGAGTTGGTCTATGAGTGTCAAAATATCGCCCAAGTCGTGGAGGATCATACATCCCACTACCTGACTATCTTAGAAAAAACCACTTCCTTGTTAACCCAAAAACTGGTCAATCAAACCTCTGCTTTGTCTATTCCGTCTTAGCTTGCCTTCACCCAGAAATTAAAGCATGATGCCAGATAACACAAATGAAAAAATTTCTTTCAGAATTGAAATATTCCGGATTAACGTTTCCATTGTCAATCAATGATGTATGCATTTTTGAGACATGGAATTCAATAAATGTTAATGTATACTCGTTAAATGAACAATGTCTTGTGCCAGCATATATGTCTCTATGCCATCATCAGAAGACGGTCAATTTATTGTTAATAGAAGAAGGAGAAAAGAGTCACTACCTTGCCATCACCAATTTAAATTAAAATTTTTTAAGAATAGAAACCGTGATTTCTTTTGCCCAAAATGTTTATCTGGATTCAAGACTTGAGAAAATTTGGAGAAACATGAAAATAAATGTAATGGAGTAGCAGAACCAAGAATAACATTTCTGGATCAAACAAACAAAATTAAATTTAAAGCATATGGCTCTCAAAATTATGTAGGAATTGTTGGAACTCTGGATATTGAGGTGATTTCCAGAAAAGTTCATAGTGTTCAACTAAATCCGTCTACAAGCTATACAATGTGAGATGTTGAACAAATTCCATCGGGTGTCTGTGTGGCAACAAGTAGCATGGACAAACTATTAACGTGTGAGATATATACCAGGGAGCAATGTATGGAGCATGGGTGGAATCATTTACAGAAATTGGTAAAACAGTCCTACAAGATGAAACAATGTTATCACGAGCTAGTAATATCAGAAGACCAGAGGAAACTTATGTTATCATCAGCAATAAAATGTATATTTTGTAAAAACATGTTTGCACATGAGGACGTTAAAGTAATTGATCATTGCCATTTCACCAGAGAAATAAGAGGTGTTGCACACAATAATTGCAATATTTTAAATCAAAGTCCACAATTTACCCTGATTTTCATGCACAAAGGTAGTAAATATGATATGCATATTTTATTGAAAAGTTTGAAGATGAAAGACGGAGAAAAAGTGACATGCATACCATTTACAAGTGAAGTTTTTCTAACATTAAGGTTAATGGTGCCAGTTGATGGGTATAACAATAAAAAGGGAAATTACAAGACGATATATGACGAACTCTGGTTTTTAGACAGCTATTGATTCATAAGTGATAGTCTATCAAACCTTTCAAAGAATATTGGAGGAGATAAATACAATTTTTTAAATGATGGTATTGGGAAAACAAAAAGCAGAGGCGTTTTCACATGGTAAAGGTGTATTCCCTTTTATGTGGTTTGATAGCTTTGATAAATTTAACTAATTGAGCCTCCCAGATTTAGAAGATTGGATAGATGCATTAACCAGAAAAATTCCATTAACCCAAGAGGAATTGGATTTTGAACACAGTAACACATGGGTTTTTGGCAGATGTGAAAATTTTAAACAATTTCATAACAACTATTTAATTTCAGACATGTTAATACTCCTTGATGTGATATGCGAATTCTGCCTAGAAAGCATGGAGACATATAAACTCAACCCCACTCACTTTTTTACATTATCTAATTGCAGCTGGCATGCAATGTTAAAACACACAGAGGTATCACTTGATCCAATACATGATGAGATGGAATTGAATTTTATTCAAGACAGCATCAGAGGAGGCATGTGCTCAATATTTTCCAATCAATATTTTAAGGCAAATAATCTGCTAGTGGAGGGCTATGACCCTGAGAAGGAGACAAATTTCGGATTTTTCACGGATATGAATGGACTCTATAGCGGAACCATGAGTTTAAGCTTATCTGTGGGGGGACTGTTGTGGTCTACAGCAAAACTTGAGGAAATATTGTCAACGCCTCAAGACTCACAAAACGGGTACAGGTTGGAGGTTGATTTGGAATATCCAGAATGCCTTCACGATGATCACTTTGATTTTCCATTAGCCCCACATAAGATGACAATACAAGATAAGCATTTATCACTGTACCAACTTGAAATTAAAAATAGATTAAAAATAACACTGGCGCCAATACCTAAACTTGTGCAAACATTTTACAAAAAAGAGAATTATATTGTCCACTACGAAGTACTAAAATTCTATGTTGAACAAGGATTAAAAATTACGAAATTTCACAAGGCACTTGAGTTTAAGCAGACATCATTTTTGAAATCATATATCAACTTAAACACGGAGAAGAGGAAGACTGTGTGAAATGATTTTGAAAAAGCATTCTACAAATTAATGTCAAANACCCAGAAAAGGAGACAAATTTTGGTTTTTTCACAGACGTGAACAGGCTGTACAGTGGTACCATGAGTTTAAACTTACCCGTGGGCGGACTTAGGTGGTCTACAGCAAAACTTGAGGAAATATTATCCACACCGCAAGAATCACAGACTGGATACATGTTGGAGGTGGATTTGGAATATCCAGAATATCTTCACGACAAACACTTTGATTTTCCCCTGGCACCACATAAATTAATAGTCAAAAACGAATATTTATCACCATACCAACTAGAAATTAAAAATATATTAAAAATAACACTGCCACCAATAGCTAAACTTGTGCAAACATTTTATAAGAAGGAGAATTATATTGTCCACTATGAAGTACTAAAATTCTATGTTTAACAAGGATTAAAAATTATGAAATTTCACAAGGCACTCGAATTTAGACAAGCTCCATTTTTAAAATCATATATCAACTTAAACACAGAGAAGAGGAAGGCTGAGCAGAATGATTTTGAAAAAGCTTTCTACAAATTAATGTCAAACACAGTCTTTGGAAAATGCATGGAGAATTTAAGAAAATGGGTAAATGTTAAGTTTGCTCATGATTTGGAATCAGCAGAAAAGCTAATTAAAAAACCCGAATTTAAATCATATAATATAGTCAGTGAGGATTTGGTTCAGGTTATGTTAAGACAAACAGATATTGAATGGAATCGTCCAAATTATCTTGGCTCTGCTATACTCGATCTATCCAAGTTGATTATGTTCAAATTCCATTACAAGGTAATGAAGCCATCTTTCAAAAACAGGATTACTTTGTTGTATTCCAACACTGACTCATTACTATACAAAATAAAAACGGAAAATTTGTACACAGAGTTAGAATCAATCTCACATCACTTTGACTTTTCAAATTATCCAATATCNAATTATCTTGGTTCAGCTATACTCGATCTATCCAAGTTGTTAATGTTCAAATTCCATTATAAGGTAATGAAGCCGTCTTTCAAAAACAGGATTACTTTGTTGTATTCCAACACTGACTCATTACTATACAAAATAAAAACGGAAAATTTGTACACAGAGTTAGAATCAATCTCACATCACTTTGACTTTTCAAATTATCCAATATCATCACCCCTATATTCTGATGTGAATAAAAAAGTGTACCTTAAAGTCAACGACAAATTGGGCAGGGGTGTATTAAACTGTGTAGTTGCACTTATACTGACACTATATTCTGTTGAATATTCAAGCAAAAGTCATGAGATATTGGAGAAGGCCAGTGCAAAAGGTGTAACCTGGTCAGTGAAGCAGACTATGAATTTTGATTTGTTCAAGAATATTCTTCTGGAAGATGGTATCATTCAAAGACTGATGACTGGAATACGTTCACACATGCATTCAATTAGTGTGGAGACGTCAAATCGTATAGCATTATCATGCTATGATAATAAACGCTATCTTGTTAACAGTATAGAAACACTGCCATATGGACATAGAGGTAATAACAATTTACATGTTTATTTTGTTAAACTCTTGTTTTAGATATTGAGCAGATTAATAATTCACAGTCCATCATTGCTACTACCTCTGCACTAATTGATAATGGGATTAAGCGTATTCATCTAGGTATATGGAAATTTATATTGTATGTGTTATTAATTTGTGTTTTAGATTCTGACACATAGTAATTCATAGTTCATTCTCCCTCCCATATTGTATCCACTTCAAGTTCTTGTATATGGTAGTTTATTTTTAAAAAATTAAATATTAAATTTCACGTTTAGATATTTCCAATGTTCTACCTCTGCTGTTTTTACATAATTGCTTCCCTCCACCATGCTCAATGCAAATTTGTTTAATTTCTTCGCGTAATGTTTTTTGTCAATGTTGATTTTAAAATTAATTCTTTATTTAGAACTCCCTCATTTGAATAATTGACTACCTTATGTGCAAAAGTTTACCCATTCTCCATGTCCATTCAATCTCTCAAAATGCTCCCGCTATGTCTAATTTATTTTTAAATTGGTATAATTTAATTAAACTGGTGTTTATTTATGTGAATTTTTAGTTTCCACACAATGTGATGTGATTATGCTCCCCCATTTGTTTGTCAATTGAAAACCATCTCTCCCAATGTATGATTGTAAAAGAAGGTATAAACATTTTTTATTGACTGATTATTTATGTGAATTTAGTTTTCCATGCAATGTAAATACCCTCCAATGAATGTTTGCTTGCTAATTAAAAAAAAGTCCATCTCTTCAATGCCTCCATACATTTAATTTATTTTGTAAATGGTATAATATATTTTAAATCAAGTGGTTATTTATATATAGTTTAGCTTCCACACTCTGCTGAATGATCCTCCGCCAACTGAAAAAACCTATTCACTCCATTGCCTCCCAACACACATATCATTTATTTTGTAAAAAGGTAAAATATATTTCCCTGTTTATTTATATATGTATACATAATTTTTTAAAATGTATAAGAANATTTAAAACAACCCTCCATTAATTACCTGCTCAAAATAAGGTGATACAGTTTATTGTGATTATGATTTTAAAATATTATTTAGTCTTCATGTGAAGTTGTTATGTATTTGGGGAGGATGTTAGCGGAAAATCAATGAGTACATTGTCCCTCCAAATTCTTATAGCATAAAGCAGGTTAACTCCGAAATCAATGTATTCTGTTCAGTGTGGAATTACGAGAATGTTAACCATAGGAGGCAACTAAAATCAATCAATGGGACGTAATATTTTGTGTTGATAATATCAAATTCTCGGGCTTGCAATAATACTCTGATAATAATTATATATGTCAAAAGAGAGTGTCTATAAAAAATCTTGATTATTATTTGCATGGCGTAATTATTCCCTATTTAATTTTGTGGATGCATAACATTTATATTGATGCTTAGATATAATTTATTGATGGCATTGTGTGATTATCAAAATACATCAGATGAAAAAGACTTGACGAAAATTATTGGTGCATGGGGAATGAAGACGGCAGTTGATGAGAATATATGAACTCACATCAACATGGAGGTGATAAGCTAAAAAATAGACAAAATTTAGTGTAATTTACCATTGTTATTATTATAAAATTTAGAATATATATGTGTTTTGTTTTGTTTTTAAATGTGGGCTTTACCATGCTCACTTAAATATCTAGTTTTTATATTTGAAAAAGTTTTTTAATGCTATATACTAGACATTGTATTTTTTAATGTCTCCAAAAAAAAATTTCTGACACTATTATTATTACATTAAAAACTGTTGTAATCTCTCTTGTTTAAAAACTTTTACAAATGTGTTATCAATGGATGATTAAATTGGTTTTGCATAGTTGGATAACAAAATGGAATATTTTTACTTTGTATATAAAATTCATGTTTTACCTATTTACGAGTTATTGTATTTTTACTAATGTCTAAACATTATTTGTTACATTGAAATGCAATCTCTTTTGTTTAACTAAAATGTTTAATTTGTTCTACATGTATTATTGAGGCATCTTCAAATAGTTTGTTTTCCTGAAAAACGAATTAAACGCAGTCCATGTAAGCAATCAAAATATAGAAAATTGATAGTGTACTGCATTGACGAAAACGAAATGTGTGATAACAAGGAATATTTTACAAAATGCAGAAATTCATTAGTCAAGTATGTGACGTCACTGAAAACCTATTAGTAAGTTGTCAATCAAGCAGTGAGTCACTAAAAACACTCCACCAATATCCGTGAATCACTAGAGGTCAAAATGTCAGTTTGTGTAACCTCCAATGCCTTTCTTACACTACTAACAATCCAACCTTCTATCCTCTAAAATATTGCTTAGACATAATCATAGTAGCCTAAAAATTAAGCCTCTTCCATATAACAAGAAAATACTGAAAAATTCATTTCTCAACACCTATAATCTTGGATTACAGTACAAGAAGTGAAAAAATTTTTACAATATTTAAGAAGTTGAAANAAGTTAATGGAAATATTTAGCTGTCTGTTGATATTTTACGATGCCCCACTTGAAAAAAGAAGTTTTCCATCATTAACTGATGAAAGAATGCCTCTTTGATGCAAAGAAATCTCATACAATAAATATGGTAGAAGAAATTAATTATATATTTTGCTAAGGTTTATTTAGTTTCACTGACTATACAAAAAAGCTCGCTATCTTTGGTGATTCAGTTTAAACATTTTAATTCTATTGTTTTTTCTATTGGTATAAAAAGAAATGCTCACATCATTTAAAACAACCCTCCATTAATTACCTGCTCAAAATAAGGTGATACAGTTTATTGTGATTATGATTTTAAAATATTATTTAGTCTTCATGTGAAGTTGTTATGTATTTGGCGAGGATGTTAGCGGAAAATCAATGAGTACATTGTCCCTCCAAATTCTTATAGCATAAAGCAGGTTAACTCCGAAATCAATGTATTCTGTTCAGTGTGGAATTACGAGAATGTTAACCATAGGAGGCAACTAAAATCAATCAATGGGACGTAATATTTTGTGTTGATAATATCAAATTCTCGGGCTTGCAATAATACTCTGATAATAATTATATATGTCAAAAGAGAGTGTCTATAAAAAATCTTGATTATTATTTGCATGGCGTAATTATTCCCTATTTAATTNGAACAAACTGGATTACAGCACAAGAATTGAAAAAAATTTTACAATGTTTAAGAAGAAGTTGAAAAACATGATTACACAACAAAATATCAATTATCTGACTAATTATAGAATAAGATGTGCAACTCAAGAACAATAAGTAAAAATATTTTTTAAATTATATGTAATTTGCAAATGTAACCAAGAAACAAACATTTACTGACATAACTAAGCNNACATTTATATTGATGCTTAGATATAATTTATTGATGGCATTGTGTGATTATCAAAATACATCAGATGAAAAAGACTTGACGAAAATTATTGGTGCATGGGGAATGAAGACGGCAGTTGATGAGAATATATGAACTCACATCAACATGGAGGTGATAAGCTAAAAAATAGACAAAATTTAGNGACGTAACTAAGCTCATATGAAGAAAGTTGCATTATTTATGTTCTTAATAAGTTTGTAAACTTAATACATGTATATGTACATGAGAACTTAAATATATGTTGTTGTTGTTGTTGTTGTTGTTGTTAGAGAGTTTGCACCAGAACATGCTTCATTCCGAAAGTAGATTTACTCATGATGTTGCTGAAAACATGTTAGTAACCAAATTGATTTTTTTCATAATGTAGTTGTTGATATTCCCTTTTATTTTATCGCTAAAATTGATCAAGATTTGCAGAATTTATCTACAATATGATTCTTAAACAATATTTAAAAAATTATTGAGGAAAAAGACTTGATTTTCTCGTGCAGTGTTATCAACGAATTTTTTTAGGGAATTCGCCTCCTCTCCAAAAAAAGGTTTATAATGTATTGTGAAATCACCACACATCTTAATTGAAAATTCAGACATGTTTGTAAGAAAATTAGAAAATGTCAAGCTATATTTCAATAGTCAAATCTAGCTCAGTAATTAAAAACTTTTTAGACCTTTTAAATAATAGTAAATTTTACTTTTATATTTTTAGTTAAAAGAGATGATCCCGAAGATTGCTTTAATTATAGACCCATTTCAATAACCTCTGGAATCAGCAAAGTAATTGAGCGAATTCCTTTTAATCAAATTATTCAGCGAACAGGGTCTTTGTTCCAAAACACAAAATAGTTTTCATAAAGGTATTTCTACTAGAGACGATTTATATAAGCAATAGAAAAATGGAGAACAACCATAGATAACAATGAATAGTCAGCAATTGCTTGCATTCGATCCCATTGATCATAGTTTATTGCAACAAAATTTGCAAGTTATATGATAAGAAAAGATAAGATATTCTTTACTCAGATAAATTTTGACAATTAAATAACTGATAATTTATCTGAATATCGTCATTAAATTCACAAAACACATGTATACAATTCACATAAATTACAAAAGAAATCTTGCAGCCTATGGATAAATTACAATTCTACTATTTTAATAACGATTTATAGTATAGTCATTGTTATAAAATTTGTATCCTAGTCATGATTTCCAGAAATATATTTTTGCTTAAGGAAGAATTTTAAATGATTTTTAA
Source organism: Hofstenia miamia (assembly GCA_900660155.1). Classification (NCBI taxonomy): domain Eukaryota; kingdom Metazoa; phylum Xenacoelomorpha; order Acoela; family Hofsteniidae; genus Hofstenia; species Hofstenia miamia. Next base: position 1,165,734 of record CABFPE010000064.1, on the reverse strand, counting down.
AGGATTTAAATTTTTCAATATTTTTAATTTCTTTAGGTAGCCAGTTTCATGTTTGAATGGTGACATTAATGAAGGATTTCTTTAAAACGTTTTCTTATACTTAGCACATCTAAAAAGTTTTGGTTTTGAATTTTGTTAATTAGTAAATCCCTTTATTATAATCGTATTATAAGGTGTTAGTTTTCTGATGACCTGAGGTATATTAATAGGGTATTCAATGTGACGACTTGTTTTAAAAAAGAATTGATCTAGAAATTTATGCTTTGGGTTTGATGAATTTTTTGTTGAGATATTTAATGGCAATTTTCATTGAATATCAAGTTTTTTTATAATAAAATGTTTCTGTAAATAAGGTGACTCATAATGGAAGCATGGAAGAATTAAATTATCGCACAAGGTGGTAACTGCCTAATTACAAGCGTCATACTTTTCATACCTATTGCTAATTTCCTAGCTATTAAATTGATGTAAGAGTTGAACTTTAACTTTGAGTCAATAGTTACAGTGGCGCAGCCAATGGGGGGGCACACTGGGCACGTGCCACCCCAGAAATTGAAGGACAAAAAAATTCTGAACAAAAGTTGAAAATGCTTTAATGCTGCAGTTGACATTGATATCACACTGTTTCTTCCGCTGAAAGGGATAACATTAATTTGTTTGCACACCAACAAATTCATCCCACGACAATTCACCCCAGCCTTTTTTCATGTTTGTCAATTTCATTTTTTTCTAAGGCAATAAAATTCTTTTCTATTTTCAGTGAATACTATGTCTATATCGATATATAGTGAATATATCGTGACCTTGAATTAAATGCTGAAGATGTGCTGGATGAGCTTGCTCTAAAGAGCAATCGAAGATTGAATTTTTTATTACAGTGATCTACATTTGAATTATGAATGTTGACTTGTCAAGTTTTGAAAATTATATCTTTTGTATGCGTTATTCTTGTTCAATTTAACAATAGATTTTTAACAGTTAAATAAAAAAGCATAGGTATCAAAAATTTAATTTTCTCAACGTTCAAAATTAAAAAAATCTATTTTGTGCCCATACCGAAACGATACTTGAAAGTGTCCACAATAGCAACATTATTTACATTTAAAGTCACTGCAGAAACATCTTAATTACTTTTATTGAGTTGTAAAATACAAAATTCTGTCTTAGCTTTATTAATATTCAACTTGTCCATATAAAAGTATTTGGACATTTTGTTACAATTCAATCTAGTAGATTCTGCTGCTAGGTGCATTGGTGAATTATCCCTGAAAATGCAGGTGTCATCAGCATATTTGATTAAATTCCAATTGCATGTCACTTACATAAATACTAAGGAGAAGAATCGTTCCTTGCTACACTCTAATTGTAAACCAGAAACCATTTCGAAAAAACATATCATTTCATACAACTCTCTGAAAGCTTTGATTGAAATACAATTAATCTAAGCAGTCCATAGCTACAAATTTACTAGAATCAAGCGATGCTCTCCAATTTTCGATACCATTTAAAAGTGCATCAGTTATGTTAAATTTTTGCAAAATAAAGAAAAACTAGTAATATTTAATGATAATTTGTAGAAAATAAGCATATAATCATAATTTCAAATTTTATGATGTTGATGCAACATTTATCATAACTTTCTAGCAAACGGTCAGAGTAAATTTTATAGATCACATATAAATTACATATATGTATAGAATTTTTCAAGTTGGTCTGTTATAACAAACATTTAAGCACATACGTTACCAATTTAAATAAATAGCAAATTCTTATTGGTGTTTGAACTTTGCCCAAAGTAAACAAGTTTTATGCTATTTTATTTATATGATAAAAATGTCAGCGTGGCGTCGGAATTGCAAGTCTCAATTAAATGGAACAACAGCGTTGATCACAGGAGCATCTGCTGGAATAGGCAAAGCTACCACTATAGAACTAGCACAACTTGGTGCTAAGGTTGATTTTCATCTTTTGTATATGCTTTTGTATATGTTCATTCAAAATACTAAATTGGTTCAATCCATCAACATGTTTGTCTTAATCATTGTAAAGATACTGAACACTACTGACACTAGTAGTTAAGAAGTTACCACCTTCTGCCATTATTGAATTTTTCAATGCTTTTATCATGACCCACCTTAATTATGCAAACATTTTATTTACTGATCTAAGTGATGCGCTTTATAGAAAACTTGACATTCAATTAAAATGGGCACTGGATATCTCAGCAAAAAATTCATCGAAAACTAAGCATTACGTTTCTAGGTCAATTCTCTTTCCAAAACAAATCGTGATTTTGAATACCCTGCTAACATTTTTCAAAGTAGTCAAAAATCTACCACCTTATAATTCAATTAAATTCCTGGGATTTGCGCATAAGCAGAATTCAAGATCAAAGCTTTTTACATGTGTTAAGTATAAGATAAAAGTTTTAAAGAAATCTTTCAATAATAATTAAAAGCAATGAAAAATTGATATCTTTTAAAAGCATTTAAAAATCTTCCTTAAGCAAAAATATATTTTAGGTATATCATGGTTAGGACTTAAATTTTACAAAAATGACTATACAATAACTCGTCATTTAAATATCAATATACAGTAATTTATCCATAATCTGTAAGATTTGTTACTTTTTGTAATGTATGTTGATTTGTATATAAGTTTTTTTGAAATTATTGACGCTATTCAAATAAATTATCAGTTATTAAATTGTAAATATTTATCTGAATATAGAATCTCTTATCTTATCTTATCTTATATCATGTAGGCATAAATTTATTCTCACATGGGATGAAATTCATTTATAAATACATGTTAATTTTAGTAAAAATTTCAAAAAAAATTGCGGAAATCTACAATATTTTGTGGAATATCTAGGCAACACATTCAATATATTGCGTTTAAATATTGTGCCGATATGCTTTTCCAATACATATTTAGGTATGTCACGCGAAACAATTCCAGGTTTTAACACTGAACTAAAATTTTAATGAACTTTGCGCTGAAACAATTTAATAAATTATAACAAGAGCTTGATAATTTTGTTGGACATTATCATGAATTTTTCAAGATAATTGTGATTAGTGCATAAAGCACTATGGTAACTATAAAAATCTGGTAGTGATGAAATACAGTGACATAGTGCTGTATTTCGTTATAAATTTGTTTCCAAATTTCTTTATTTAACCTTAAACAGACTGGAAATTTTTTGAAAAATTTTCATGGTCATATAAAAAATTTAAACGCTTATAGCTCAAAAACTATTAAAGCTGTTCTCAAACTGAAAGCACCCCATTATAAAGGAAAGTTTTATTTTATTTTCGCTCTAAATCCACGACCTGGCTCTGTCCCATCGAGCATCCGCGACCTCTGACTCTGAGCACGGCACGACTCATTGGGTTTGGAGTAGCATTGAACAGTATCAAGATACAATCAGAGTTCCTTACTGTTTCTATGGCCTCAAAACCTTAGAAATACATGAATATAAGGTATAGAGAGAATTTGAATTTTTTCAAGAATTCGAAATTTTCAAGGAAAGCTTGTTAATCTTTTCAACAACCTCTGCCACAGCAATAAGCTTTAATAGAAGTTTTCAACATTGCATTAAAGTATAATCCTCAATAGACCTACCCATACCCCAAGATTTTCAAATTTAGAAGTAGGCTTGGAAAAAATTCCTTTTAAATGTGGAAAAAATGGTTTGTTCTTTAAAACAGATGCTAGGCTCTTTAAGGTTAATATATATTCAATCAATTATGTTTATTAAAACTGCTCTTTTTTAAAATATTTCTAGATATAATGCTGCTTATTCCCAAAGAGTTACAATAAACTTGATTTAGATGCCACTAAAATACGTCAGAAATTCATTATGTTGTGCATCGATGCTAGAAAATAGCTTTCATTATAAATTTATTTAGCGTAGCAGTTTAGGTTATTATGGGATGCAGGAATTTAGAAAAGACCCAGAGCATTATAAAAGACATAATTGAAAGCAGTGAAGGAAAAATTTCAGAAGATCAATTAATCCCACTGAAACTGGAATTGAAGTCAAAAGCAAGTATAAAAGAGTTTTCTGAAAATGTTCATAAATCATTTGAAAAAATACAAATCCTCATTTGCAATGCTGGTAAGCTATTCATTTACATGGAAATTTCAACACAAATGCAAGTGACTTAAGCTACATTTACAAATTAAACACAACTAGTAAATGTGAAAGTAAAAAATATTCTTGAACAGAGTATTCTAATACAACTATTGACTCTAATATAGATGGCATATTTAGGAATAGTAAATGAGAAGCTTGAACACTCTGATGATGGGTTTGAGATGCAGTTCGCAGTTAACCATTTGGGTCACTTCTACCTGACGCATCTTTTAATGGATATTCTTGAAAATTCAGGAGATGATGTGCGCATTGTCATTGTTAGCTCTATGTAAGTATTAACTTTCAATCAATTTCAACTCAATGAAGGACTTCGATTTTCAAACCAGTCGATTTTTCAGAAAACTAAGATATTCCATTTGACTAAGCGAAGGCGTTTATTTCATCGTCTGAATAGACAGGAAAACTAGTATTCAAAATTGAACACATAAAATAGCAGACATCTTACAGAATCTTTTATCTATTCAATGAAAATACTTTATATCTACAAATTAATGGGGTCAATCTTATGTGGAAAATTACATTATCCCATTTCATCCTGCCTAACACAGGTTTCCTTAATACATGTATAATATATTGGAATTTATTCGATGACCACAGTTAATTAAGATGAAATTATGTGAATTTTCGGATCAAAAAACATGTTCATGCAGCCTCCTACTAGCTGTTGTTGATGAATAGTCTGAAACATGTTCATAGTTTTTAACCCAGTGTTAACTTACTGCTCAATGTCATTCTTACCTTGCTTCTGTCAACAAAGTAATTCCTTCGCTGTTTATATATTTGTTGATGGCATTGCAGGATCTCATCGATTCTAACCATTTTAATCCGTGTGAAGATATCTAATTGTTATGTCATTTTTTCCAATTATTCAGGCCCGTGGCTTGCATTTGAAATTTAAGAGGAATGGCCCCGGAAAGTTCAAAAAATTAATCATAGTTTTACTAATATGAACTAGTTTCACACTTTTTCATTGAATTTTTTAATAGAATTGCGTTAGTATTATGTATATTTCAACTACACTCTAACTTAGTTACAGAATATTAGAATTGATACTATGGAGTTTTGTATCCAGGATGCCAAAAGGAAGGGGGCACAGTGGCCTAATAGGGACGTTACGGCCCTGCAAATATTAATGTACATGCAAAATCAAGTCATTTATCAATCTATGTGCAAACACAAATCAAAAGGGAAAACTAAATAAAATTAAATCAAAAAATCACCCAGCCTGCGCAGTCGACATTACATAAAAGGCATAAATGTACTTTGGCGAAATATCCATATGTGTTTCTTTGATTAGATTTTCTACATGATTCAAAGTTTTAAATTTGAATAACGTTTTAGAAGTTTGAATTGTCAAAGCAGAACCATTGTAAAAAATTATTTTGTGTTTTTCCAAAAGAATCCAGTATTTTCACAATTTCTACTATGATCATTCCAATAAAGTTATTTACAGAGTTTTTTGCAGCTATTCTCAATATTTTGAACTCTTAAAATCATTAAAATTTGTATCATTTCTAACTTCATATGATCGGAATTTGTTACTTCACTTAATTCATGGAAATCCATTGTAAAAACACAAATGAGAGAAAACAAATTTGACAACGTATTGTATATTTTTACGAAATGAAATCTATTTGTAAGATTTTACTCTAGTACTTTCAACAGCAAATCCTATGTTAGTTAATTTTGGAAGTAAAAGCATAATTGATAGAATTAAGGTTTTTTCTTCAAATTTCAACTAACATGTAATAGTGGATCAGAAGATGTTCGAAATCTTTGCAAAATTCAAATTAAATATTAGATCATTTTAAATTTTTTCAGAAGTGCCCAATTCTCAAAGGTTATTGAAGCAATAATTATGATAGGGGATACGATGAGTAAATTTAACACAATCCTGGGAATATTTGATTTTTTAAGTAACTCAAAGGTTCTGCAACTAGATTGTCTACTTCTTTCAGTGGAAATCTGGGAATTTTGATGGTGCACTTAATAGATTTCATTGCTTCAACTTTCGAAAGTAGAAATCAAATTTTTGATTTTATATATATCTATAGCAATGTCCTAAATTTCGAAATTTCAATCGTTTTAAATACTGAACTTGGAAATGCCAAGCCATCAAAGAGGAAATTATATGCATAGCTTACTTTGAAGACATACCTAAATTGAGTGATGTTAGCGAAGGTTCTATAGATCATGACTAGCTTTAGGAGGTAGAAGGAAGCTTTGTAAATATAAGTGTAATTGCATGGTGATCATCAATGACTAGCTTTAGGAGGTAGAAGGAAGCTTTGTAAATATAAGTGTAATTGCATGGTGATCATCAATGACTAGAGAAGATCAAGAAAGAAAGAGAGACTGATGTTATTGTATGCATCAGGGCTTCGGAGCTCAAAGCCAAGAAGCCCAGCATTTTCCTCGGGGTTGGAGCAAGAGCTGGAGTACATTTAAAATTCAGGCTGAGCACGAGCTGGAGCCCAAATCAAATATTTATGGGACAGCTCCAGCTCCAAAGCATTTTTAAAAAACCAATTTTTGTTAGTTGATTTTTGTTGAACTTTGGTGTTACAAAATACATGTATGTATAAAAATTTTTGAAAATTTTGAAAAAAGGCAAACATTTTCAAAAATCAATAAATTCGCACATTTTCGTATTTGTGACTCCGTTGTAGCCCAGATGATAATGCAGATGTAACAACTCCAGAAAGAGAGAAAGAGAAAGAAGAGTTAAGATAAGATATTCTTTATTCAGATAAATTTTTAACAATTACAAACTGGGAATTTATCTAAATAGCGTCATCAAATATACAAACATCTATACAAACGCATACAATAGGATAAGGCTCTATATACAATAAATCTACCAGGCTAGGGATAAATTACTATCAGGATTTCAAGAGCAAGATGTTGTATTATCATTATTGTAGAACTTGTATCCTAACCCGAGGTATAAGATAAGGTATTCTTTATTCACATAAATATTAACAATTATAAACTGGTAATTTATCTGAATAATTTCATGAAATATACATACATATATACAAACACATACAATAGGATAAGGTTCTATATACAATAAATGTACCAGGCTAGGGATAAATTACTATCAGGATTTCAAGAACAAGATGTTGTATTATCATTATTGTAGAACTTGTATCCTAACCCGAGGTATAAGATAAGGTATTCTTTATTCACATAAATATTAACAATTATAAACTGGTAATTTATCTGAATAATTTCATGAAATATACATACAAACGCATACAATAGGATAAGGCTCTATATACAATAAATCTACCAGGTTAGGGATAAATTACTATCAGGATTTTGTATAATCATTATTGTAGAACTTGTATTCTATCCATGCTTTACCCCGAGACATACTTTTGCAAAAGGAAAATATTAATGTCCTTCTTAAAAGCTTGCAATTTTTCAATGTTCTTTATCTCTTTAAGCAATTAGTTTCAAGTTCGAATAGCGGTATTAATGTTTTTTTCAAAATTTTTTTTCTATACTAAATGCAGCTAAAGTGTTTTGATCTGGAATTCTGCTTATCAATAAATCCAGACATTGAAATGATATTATATGGTGGTCATTTCTTGATGAGCTTAAAAATGTTAACATTGTGTTCAATATGATTAGCAGTTTCGGGAAAAGGTAATACCTAAAAATATACTACCTATTTCTGGAAAAATTTATCTTTGAAACGTTTAGGGCCCATTTTTATTGTATATAAAGTTTTTATAAAAAACATCTTTTAGATCAGTAAATAATATATTAGCATAACTTAGGTGACTCATTATAAATGATTGGAAAAATTGAATTAATGCACAGGCTGGTACTGTAGTTGCTTTACTATCATTGACATACTTGTTTTACCTATTGCCAATTTTGGGACTATTGCATTAATGTGTAGTTCAAAATGTAGCTTAGAATCAAAAATTACTCCTAAATATTTCCCACAGTTGGAACCTTAAAATTATTAAGATTAAGGGTTAATGCTGTAACATCATAATTTGTCGGGCAACAGAATACAAAATTCTGTTTTACTTTAATTTATAAGCAACTTATGCATGTTGAAATACGTTGTCAATTTTTGCAATTATATGCTACAGATTCAACTGCTGAATGCATAGATTTATTATCGTTGAAGTATACAGGTAAAATCGGCAAATTGAATTAAACTGCAATCAGTTATCGTATTCATATTGTTTACATATATACTAAAAAGAAGGGGACCTAAATTTAAATTGTCCCCTGATGGACGCCATTGCTTATAGGTAGCCAATCCGAAAATACATCATTTACCTTAACTCTCTGGAATCTGTTTCAAATAACTAGTTATCAAATTTCTGCTATTGTTAGAAAATCCCATACAGGATAATTTTGGACTTGTATGCTAAAATCAAAATAACGGAAAAAACATTTACATTTAGTAATAATAAACATAAAATGGAGCTTAAGTCACATTTTTCTAATCAAGAAATGACGTGTGAGTATAGGTGCGGGTAAATGTACATGAATAAAAACACCATACGAACAAATGACCTGCTTCCGTTTGGTAATTAAGTGCCTTGTTCATCTCTCCGAGATAATCCTGTGCTAATGACAAAGTTTTGCACGTTTTTTGAAAGTAATAATTGTTGCAGAGACTTTAAATTTAAAAAGAAATGAGCTATTTTTGCATTCTGCAAACTAATGCTAAATCTGATATGTGGTAGGCATTGCTTTGAAAATCAGGAAGTTATAAATTTGATTTTTTGAGACATAATTAAGGAATATTACAAAGATAGAAAAAGTTTTAAATCTCAAAAATTGGAATTACTTTAAATTTTGAAAGAAATAGCGTTTCTTATTTAACTACAATGATAATTATAACTATATTGATAAGTTATCTATAATATGCATTTGTTTAGATAAATAATAGTAAAATAAACTCTGTGGGCATACATGAGAGCACGCTCTTTGAATTCGTTGACTGTAGTACTAATTATAATATTTTATTGATTTTGCTGGTAGTAGAGTGGTTTAATAGAATTAGTAAAAATGATGAATTTAACAATCTCATAAATTTAATTAATTATACAAATGAAACATTAGAATGGATTATTGACTTGATACTGCATATATCTAGATTTCAATTTTGTTTAAATGATTTGTTCAATGTGTGTTTTTTACCGATAATATTTAGAGGCTACAGAATGGGAAAAATAGATTTTGAGGACATAAATTTCAAAACAAGAGCTTATTCAAGATTTGGTGCCTACGCTCAAAGTAAGTTGGCGAATATACTTTTTACCAAACAGTTGGCTGAAAAATATTCATGCAAACAAAACTTGAAATTCCTCGTGCTCCATCCTGGCAGTGTCACCACAGATATTCACAACCACAGCAAAATTATGTCTGTATGAATTAGATTTTGTAAATTTTCTCTAGTTCCAAGAATGGCAGGTCTCCCAGAGACCTTCTCTCTATCAAGCTTATCAATTTTTCATCATTAAAAGTTTATAAGTTGCCTCAAATGAAATTGGAAATTTTCAGCTTTTATTTAGTAGCCCGAGTCAGCCATATAACTAAATTTTTGAATATTTCTACATTCAACGTTTAACTACATATTAATTAATTTTCTTGATTTGGGTAATAACTGTAAAAATCTAATGTTAAATGTATATTAAAAAACACAATATATTAAGTAGTATTATACATTTTAAGAGACTTTTCCACTGTTTACACTTAGCGCCACATCTTTAGAATACTGCAACATCAGGTGTTTCTTACTCTCCATCATGGGTGGAAACGGGTCGATCAGACCCACTGGTCAGGTTAAATGAACTTTTTGTCGTGTCGGGTCAATGAAAAGGAATAACTGCTACAAATTATTGATGCAATGAGTTTGAGACTGAGTGATTGCGCTCAACCTTCATGATGCTGAATTGTAAAAAAATAGTTTATATTTTTTTAAGGTACTTCAAGAACGGCATTAGTTTTCAGCACACATTTTCAATGGATGACATTCGCACCCGCAAATATTTCCAAAAATAACCACGATTTTACCAGGAAAAAAGTATTTTCCCAAAAGAGTATTTTTTATTATTAAAATAGCCCATCGTGCAGTAAGCGTATACCTACGGTCATGTAATTGTTTAATACTATATATAGCATTATAAACGAGTGTGGGAAACTTGTGAATTTTTTGATCCGAACACCAACCCGGCTCACCTAGCAATTACTCAACCCAACTAATCTAATCCAATACTTACAAATGACCCTACTCCATCAAGAAAGATTAGTATTATAATATGCTAAAAATATTTTAATATAAAGGTATCAATAAAAACATTACAAAATCAATAGTCATTAAGAATTTCAGTTATTCAAATATTTGACTTTTTAAATTTTCCCTTAAATCTGTTAGTGTTCTTCTGCCAATGATTGTATATCATTCACAAACACGGTCGTACTCTTCTAAGAATGACCCACAACCCTACTTGTCTAATTTTTTACACGACTTGTAGGTGGGGTTTAGCCGTTCCCTCCTAAATATATACGTCGGTAATAGACATGAACACAACACTAAAACATCAGTCTCTCATCTTCTGGATGTAGAAAAATACAATATTTGAAATTCCATCCAATTCTACATTCTACATATAATACATTGTGTTCTTCTGTGTATGCTTACACTAGGTCTTGAGAGAATTCGAAATTCAAATCGAGTTCAAGTGCTCACAGCCAACTCAATGTTAGCATGAATAACATATTTTTCTTCAATTTTTGCAAGTAAAGTGTGCTGATAAATGAACGTGACAAATTTTGAAGCTCTGTGGTACTGCTATGCTTAGTACCACAAATATATATTTTTAATATCTGTTAACAATAAACTTTCAAACTAGCCTTACTTAGTTTCATTTAAACGATAATTATTATTACTTTTGGCAAAACCTAAAACAGAATCAAATTTTCAATTTTGCGAAATCTGACAATTCATTTTTCCAGCGACTCCAAGCGGCACTTTGACGAATCTTTTTCTTCAATGAGGCGACGTTTGGGGTCATATCTTGTTTCTGGATTACTTTGAATTTAGCTTTCATTCAAAGGATGACACCTTTCTTGTTCAGCCTATTTAATTTCCTTCGTAGTTCAGAGCCTTCGGCGGAGGCCAGACCTTTCTCTATTGGGAGAATTTTGGGAGCGTTAGGTGGATTTTCCTGCTTTCTAACAAAGGAAATTTCTTGCTCGTCCAGTCAATTTAGCGCTTCCGCACAGTATTGTGACGTTTCCAAATCGAGCCAAAACAATACTGAAGATCAAGATTTGTAGTGAGTGATTAATTTCACCAATCGCTTCTGCAGGATGTTCTTGTAAAGTAACCATTTATGGTGGGATTTTTCATTGATGATGGTGCACAGTCACACAAAAACATAAGACACATCTTCATGATCTTCTACAGCTGAATAATAGCTTTTGTTTCCAAGCATTCCGTTTTCCGACAATCCAAAGTAGGCTTCATCATCCAGGATAACGGATTCAATATTTCAATTGGCCAAAACTTCCCTTTGCATAATTCGGAGTCTCTCTTTTTCCTTCTTCTTCTGCTCCAGGTGCGACTTCAGGACTCTGTAAAGTTTTCTGTAGCAAATTCCAGGTTCCTTCAAAATATTTCTGATGGTTTTTCAGTAACATTGAATTTGGAAGCAACTTTCCTCAAGGAACAATTGGATTTGTTCCTCAAATTCTTGACAATTTGTAGTTCTTCCCTTGGACTAAATTCGACTTTTTTCCACTGCCAGGTTTTGGTTCATATGGGTTGCTAGATTCCAATCGATTGAGAATATTATAGACCGAGTGTTTTTTCATTCCTATACGAGAAAAAAGTGAAACTGCAATGTTATTGGCCTCTGCAATCTCTCCGCGCTTCAAAAAAATTTGCAAAATATTTGGCAACGATCATATCGATTAAGACCTTCTAATGACATGATGAATTGATGTGAAAATTTTTGTAACACACTGGTTTGCGAAAAATGGATTTTTTGCGATTTATTAATTCAGTGTCATTTTGATATTTCAAACCGAAATACTGTGGCGAAGTTCATTAGAAAATTACAGCTAAGTGTTTAGTAGATTTTTTTCTACAAACAATGATTTTGTGAAAAATGGCTATTCACAAAGCCTATTAACTAAGTGATTAATGCCAAAATTCAAAGACCATAATACTCAATAACGAACTGAGGTTGAAAATACAATGATAGTTTGGACGGTATCTTATGTAAAAAATGATGCAACAACTGTAAGGAAAAAATTAAAAACTTTAAACAAAACTTTATCATCGTCAAAAATTTGTCCAATATTAACATCAATTAACTAATTAATACATGTATATGATGTTAAAGTTGTATACAATGTAGAGCTGAATGCGGTTAATTTTTCTTAACCAGTTAACCGATCAAAAAATTTCCGTACTTTCTGCTAAAACATTTTTCTCTAAAACGTTTATTGCCATTTAAATTTTTTTCAAATGCAAGAACAAGATTGCCTGTGCAGTATCTGAAATTCATTACACGTATATATTGTTTCATTGCACATTACACACATAATTTGCATAGCATCATTGCGTCATCGGTTATCCGGTTAACAATTTTTTAACCGGTTAAATTTAATTAACCGGTTAACCACGTTCAGCTCTAATGCAATGAATTAGATTCCTAACATAACCACATGCAATTTTAGTTCTTGACGAATTATCTGTTGAAGTTCATGTTAAAAAGTCCCGAAAGCGGTGCTCATTGTTCTGTCTATTGCGCCACGACAAATGATAGCTTAGTAAATGGCAGTTATTTCGAAGACTGCAAACCAAAAAAGCTCTCAGCAATTGCTGAAGATATGGGTGTAGCTGAGAAACTATGGAAGGTTTCTTGCGAAATGCTTGCCATAGAATGGTGACTTAGAAAATCTTTATGTTAAAATTGCTATAATGGTTATCAAATACAATAATATTAACACATTAGGCTTGACTAGATTATTGGCTATACATAGAATTTTATTCTTCATCTGCAACAATAATTTGGCCCAAATTGTATAAATATGGAAGATTCTTTCATTTTTATTTTATAGAAATGATTCCATGCTACATCAAATTAGTCCTATTCAAAATATAGTTTAACAGTAAATTTCAAATTTTTTTTACAAAATTGGAATTATTATTGCATAGCACTATTTTCTGTTATAGAAAAAAATCTTCATTCCGAAATTACTGTAACAATATATCATTATACCTATAGCAAATCTGAAATTGTCGATAACTAAAAAAACATTACAAGATATAATAGTACATACTTAAGCAATTGCATCTTAACTTCCGTTTTGTTGATTGTAAAATTTGAAGCCCTACCACTCGAATTCAATTATTTCTTTTCTAGAATTATGTAAATATTCTTTGAAATTGTTTTTAAACATCCTAAATATATCCAGTATCTAATTCTCAAGGTAGGTCATTCCAAATATTTACAGAGGTATTAATGAATGAATTTCTAAATAGTCTCTTTAAGAAAAAGAAAAATAAATAAAAAAATGCAAACAAAATCTAATAAACCAAAACAATGAATATTTACAAATAATGATAATTACATTGTGTTATGGCAGTGATAGTTTGTTTTAATAAAGTAATAAAGATTAAAAAGAACAGGGTTAACATTTTGAGTGCGGGTGTCTAAGTGTGAAATTTTATCAGGCAATCTATTTTATCTAGGAGTAATATTGTTTACGATTGTATACAATCGTGTTAAAACATTTACACAAATTAGTTATTGAGCATTTAGGAAATGCTTACTTAAATTTTTCTATGCGATATTATTAAAAAACAGAATAGTTGTCCGTTGGTAGCTTCATTCAAAATTTTAATTTTCTTTGGGATATATTCATATGCATCCGCATAGAGTACATTGCCATTATAAAACTATACCATAGATTAACTGAAATTTAGCTTTAGTTGGTAACTACTAAAATATCTTGCGTAGTGCTTTAATTGAAATACAAAAAATTCTCCACTTGATAAATTTAACTTTGAAACTTAAATTTTATTTTATAATACAAAATTGAGTTTTGGAAGGATTAACATAATTTAACGCTGTGTCATCAGCTTATTGACACGAAAATTAATGTATTAATTAAATCTTTAACATAGTCTAGCCATCAATTGAACTAAATTCATAAATCAATCAGAATTCTAAATTAATATATTATTCTGGTTTTGAAAACCTTGAATATAATATTTTGTTCAGTAAATATGTGTTAACCCTATAAGATGTTTACAAGAAACGGAATTCACTTTTCGAAGTACGTTTACTCTTTAATTCTTCGAAAGTTTAAACGATTTCACACGCGTTAGAACTTCGCGGATGACACCGCTGAAATATTCCCATCTCCTATGACAACACGTATTTGATTGAAATAATTAGGATACTGCCATTTAAATTAGCTTCGGTTGTCGACAATTCTCTCAAGGCAAATGCATATCCACAGATTCATTAACTGATCAGTTGAAAACCCTAGAAACTGTACATGCTCGATCAAAAGAAAGAACCGGAACTTTAAATAAAGCTAGACTAAAATTCGCAGAGAGCTTTATCAAGTATATGCAATTCATTGTTAGTGAAAATTGCTACATCAAAAATCTGAAAAATGTAGAAGTAACTAGAATATAAAACCGCCAAATTACATGAAGTCTCTCCAACAGATACTTGGAATGGTTAATTATTTATCTAAACTTATAACAAATTATCCTAGCATTGCTGCTCCCATCAAACACTTGCAGAAGAAAGGTATTTCTATAATAATAAATATTTAGTCATTCAAAAACACGGGTCGAAATTACTAGCAATGACGCATGCCTGCCCGATTGCAGCCAATAACAATTGAAACAGAACATAAAGCAAAGGAAAGCTGCAAATATATACTTCATTATGTATCTACCCAGAGTATAAAGACTCCCTTTCCGGTTGCGGAGAAATCTTGGCCTGAAAATGATATATTGACGAGGGACCTATTTACATGTAAATTAGAAAAGAAATGTAAGCGGGTCGAAAAAGTTGGACCTATTTGAAATTTCTTACATTCTGATTGAACCCATATAAAATAAACATTCTTACCCAACTCGAACAAACCCTGAAATATGCGATGTAAACAATCAATTTTCAATAGTTCCCATGATTTTACGAAAAATGAGTTTCTCCAAGTTTCAAATTATAATCTATTTCTTAGTTTTGTAATGGTGTGGCATCCACAACTGTTATGACACCTATCTTCGGATGAGGATAGTCGAAAATCAAACACATTTCGTGCTACTACAGGAAGTTCTACCTGAAGAGTTTCGTATATATATTTTATAAAATACTTATTGCAAAGTTTTTCATATACCATTCCAGTACACATTGGCATCATTTTGGTTGCCCATACCTCAGTTGCATGAATTTACTTAGATTATTAGTTTACGTATTCTGCTAAAATAAGTATGACAGATAACTTATATGTAAGGTGTCTCGATCCAACCATAACTGCAACATATGGGATGCGAGCCAACCCGTTTAATTTAGCTTTTCAAGTTTCGGGTCGACCCGACCCGCTTACAACTCCGGATTGAAATTAGTGGAAATAAGAGTAAAGTGAGTTCAGTTAACTGTCACCATTTTATACTGCGAATAAAAAAGATACCGAGGGTGTAAAATAGTCTGAAAGTTAAAAGGGCTTGATAGCATTATTGCAAGCAATTGAACAAAAGGATCTAATCAAAATATAACATGAACTTTATTATGAGAAAGACTGCATGATGAAACAGGACCAGATATTTAATCCGACGACTTGTTGGGGAATGAACACCTACAATTCTATCAAAATATCGAATGGTTTGTAAATTGTGTCTCTATGCTTGTATATAAATAATATCGGACCATAATCGCAGAGCATCCAAGAATATGACTTCAAATTGTCCAGCCATTAATTTAGACGCAAATATTAACAATAAATTTACCCTATCCACTAGGTACCAAAATAAGCCAAATGTAACATATTGAAACAAATGATCAAATATTTCCAAAGTGCTAAAAATTCTAAATTCAGCGTACTGTCATAAAATAAGTTTTTAGCATCACGTGATGTTATTTGACATTGATTTAGATGAATGGAATTTCCAACAAAGTATTAGAGAAGAGTTTTTTCAAAGATGTCTTGAATTGTGAGTAGTTCTTCATGAAAAGAAGTTTGTTAACGTTACTAAAATCTGTTATTACTGTCAAACCAGATGGCTGGTACAACTCTACTATTTTCCGTAAAAAGGAAAAATTGGTATTTATAGCAATGAGATCATAGGTTTAACTTAACGATCACTAGCAAGAAGATATTGATTGGAAATTAAACACATCATGGGGACATCCTTTGAAATTTTACTTATTGATTACCTTTGGCAGTAAATTAGCGGTTGCTTGAAATGTATTGAGAAAAACTCAACATAAATGGAGCCAGCAATATATTTTGAAATTTATATGGAAAATTCTCTACATCTAACTATTTTTCTACTGATCAGTCTGCAATATGCCACTGGCAGTTATGGTAAATATGACCAGAAATTTATTGAATTACTAAAATACATAAATATTACTACAATTTTACCCAAAAGAGCGTAAACATTAAGTAAACAGGGAAAGTATGCACATAATGACAATATAAAACCTAAACATTATATATATACATAAGGGCGATAAAACATAATTTGTACTTCCTAGAGAATCTATGCTAACAAAAAAATATTGTAATGATTTTTGCAATGCCCTGATTATAATATTGTGGTCTGTTATAAGATTTCTTTCTATATTTGTTTTATTATCGATTAATTCATGATCTAATGTAATGAAAACCGCCTTTACTTTGTAATTTCCATAAAACTTTACTGTTCATTGCTTTATTCGTTTTGTTTCCCTGTATTTTTGGTAAATTTTATATCTTCTATTTCTACGGTTCGAAATTTCTTGTATCAATTAAATCTAATTAAAGGATACATTTAATCTATGTGTTAACAATATTATGAAGTTTTTAGAGTCGTGTACTTAATTAGTTATTTGACGAAAATGATTATTTAGAAGTCTATCATTTCTAGAAAATTAGAGTTTTCTAAGAATCTTGGTTGTGAATTACCTTATTTTTGAAAAATAGCAAAAATTAATTGAAAATATAATATCAATCACTATTTTAGTAGAGATGTTTAATCTGCTGGACATTGCGGAGGCTGATAGCGATTTTGGCTGCTGTGTATCTTGTCGACTGTTTACATAACTGCTAAACTAATAAATTAGATTTACGTGAGCATTACACTTGCATTGCTTAAATTTCAAGTGCTTAATGCATTATCTATTTAAAGGTTGGCAATCATTTAGTTGAGATATGAGATCAACGTAACATGGAGCAGGACGACTATGAAACTCAGCAAAGCATTAATGATAACGATAGAAGAACAATTCAACAGTGGACAACACTCTTCCAGAGTGATGATATAAGATGGGAGCTTGATCTGCGGGTGGCATCCATGCATCTATCTTTTTTCTTAGATGATACGTTAATTGATGAAGACGAGGAGATAATCATTAATCTCTTTGAGGCAATCTGCAGTAGAATGAAAACAATTATACTCCAGAAGAGCAAAGATATCGTGGAATGTCTCATAGATATGCTGAATCTAATATATTCTGAATATTTACAAAAGCTTTTAGATTCAACTGAAAAAGCCATTTCTTCCCTTATTCATTACATATCTACATTTGAATCCCTGAACAGAGATGAAGACGGTGATGTTAATTTCAGACTGAATGCAACCTTGATTAGCTTGATACGAATGATATCTGCAAGCAAGGATAACTGCATAGTTGAAGAAACTCTACTTGCAAAATGTCTTGGAACTGCAAAACAACTAGACGACTATGACTTAGACTCGTCAATTATAGTGCTGGCCCATTTAATTTCCCTAAGAAAAGGAGCAAGTGAACTACTATCACTGACCAAGGCTGTCATTGAGACGAAAACTAATGAATTCAGCGAATCAGTTACCTTTATGCAAACAAACACAATAATCGCGATTTTGGATTGGTTCGTCCAAATCAAAGAGAAAATAGACATGGTAAAAAATGTTCAAATTTTAGCAAAAGTGAGTACACCTTGTTATAATGAATTAGCTGAAAGTATTTTTGGCTTAGAGAATGGGGGCATAAATGATAAGATATTTAAGAAATCAAGAGGCTTCATTAAGAATTACAAGAGGCAGTATGCTGATCTTGATAATGATAGCAAGGAAGAGGCTGACCTGGCTTTAATCAACTTACTGATGACAATCACTTCATTGGCTAGTTTACAAACAAGTTGCAACGAAAGTCCTTGCACATTTAGCATATTGGAACAACTTATACAATTCATAAAATTTCTAATCGAGAATTCTCAGCATCAGAATGTTAGAGTTTTCATCTTAATTTTTAAAATCATTTGGCACTGTGGACGTTATTCTCAAAAATCAAAAACTTTCTTACGCAAAAATGATACTCTGGAGATATTGAAGACTATGATTGAAAGTGACTGGTGTGAAGATAAATACATTAAGTGTTTTGCTTTAAAAAACATAGCCTTGATAGGGGACACTGAAACCAGTACAATCAATAATATCATAACGGATGCATACCTAGATGACATATTGAAATCAATTGATAAGACTCTTAATTCACCTGTTCACACTTGTACTTCAATTGTTGATGACAATGCATATATTTATGATGGCCTTGATGAACTGTTACTTGAACTATATTACATTGCAACATCTGATAACATTAAAGAGAAGTTACTAAACAAGCATATTATTGACCTCTTAGAAAGAGTTATAAATTCGGCAATCAATGATGAAGAAAAGTACAATGCTTGTAGGCTGCTATGGTCACACTCGTTCTTAGAAACAGCTGCAAAAGCTATTAAAGACAATTCAAAGTTAACCCATGCAATTTTTGGATTAAAATTAAGTGGGAATAAACTAATAAGAGATGCAGCTGATGGAATTATTTGGGAAATATATGAAAAAGACGCATCGCAAGCAAAAATTAAATCCGAACAACCCAACTTAAAGGAGAGTCAGGATATTCAGGTGATGCTTAGTTATAAGCATACGACTAAACAAAGTGTCCATAAAATCTGTGCAATGCTTCGAGCTAATCAATTTAAAGTGTGGATTGACGTGGATAACATGACTGGTAAAAATCTCAATGAGAAGATGGCGGAGGGTGTTGAAACATCTGATGTGGTAATTTTGTGCATCTGTGAGGAATACAAAGAAAGTAATAGCTGCAGAAAAGAAGCGGACTACGCTGATACCTTGGCTAAACCTCTCAGATTTATAATGTTGGAAGAGAACTATCAGCCTCGAGGTTGGCTGGGATTGCTGATGGGCCAAGCGTTTCAGTACAGGTGTTTCAATGATAGCGTAATGAAGGAGCAAATAAATGCACTGTGCAAAGACATTCGTTCTCTACTTGCCCCAGTGGACGTGAATGATGAGAGCACCGAGAAAGACTTAAAATTAGAAAGGGAAATTACCTGTTTACCAGTTAACTTGCCAACTCAAATGAAACCCTTAGTGGAGTGGCAGTCAAATGATGTTTCAAATTGGTTAGAGCAGTGCAATCTACATCGAGTCAAAGAAAAACTTCTCAATGCAGATGGAAGGTATCTCAGAGAGCTGAAAATAATTGCAGATTCAAATAGAGAATTTTTTTATTCGAAAGTCGGCCCTCAACATAACTTAAGTTTTGACGAAGCAGCATGCTTAATTATTGCTTTAGATTCAGTGAAATTTGAAAAGAAAACTCAATCAATTCTATGTCAAATATTGTGAAGCCAAGTGATATTTTTAGAATCAAAGCATATATTGAATAATTAGAAACCTGAAGCGTAATATTATATATAAACGAGGGTGGGAAACGGATCAGGTAGGGTTGTGGGTCACTCGCAGACGGGTCAAATCGTATTGCAGTTCATTTATAATGGTTAGGATGGAGGAACCCTAAAAGATCTATGCAACAAAAGAAGTCTAACATTTGAATCTTTTAAATTCTTAAAAAACTAATGGATTTCATTATTTTTGTATTTCTTTTAATGATTTTGTATTAATTTATTAATACTTTTATAAACTTTCTTTGATTCGAGACAGGTCAGTGTTAGACGGGTAGGGTTGTTTAACTATTTAATAATTCTATTAATGAATCACTAAAATTATAAATCTGCTTTAACTTTTCCAATAAAATAGAATGGTTTATTGAATTAAATGCCTTTAAGATATCTAATGATGCTATATATATTTTTTCATTCCTATCTCCAGTCTTCAACAGCATAAAGTAAGGCATCATTTGTAGAGGTATCTTTTTGAAATCCAAACTCATGTTTTGATATTAATTCACTTTGTTCCACATATAGGTTAATTTGGTTGAGTAATAATTTTTCAAATATTTTATTAATTATTGTTAATACTGAAATTGGTCGATATTTTTCTGCAAGATCTTTTCTTCCCTTTTTATATATTGGAGTAACTTTAGCAATTTTTAAGTAATCAGGGTAAGTTGATTCTGCCAAGCATTGATTAAATAAGTCACACAAAGGTCTCAATAAAATACACAAAGCACCTTTCAAAAACCAAGGAGGAAATTCACAATGACCTTTTGCTTTGTTCCAATTAATTTTCTTTGTTTCTTTGTAAGATTCTACTAATGTAATAAATCTTGGTTTATAGGGATCATCATGTTTTCTAATATTGCGATGCTTATGATATAAATGTTTAAAC
>CABFPE010000064.1:1127418-1143027 GCA_900660155.1 Hofstenia miamia | reverse complement strand
CAGACGGGTCAAATCGTATTGCAGGTCATTTATAATGGTTAGGATGAGGGAACCCTAAAAGATCTATGCAACAAAAGAAGTCTAACATTTAAATCTTTTAAATTCTTAAAAAACTAATGGATTTCATTATTTTTGTATTTCTTTTAATGATTTTGTATTACTTTATTAATACTTTTAGTAAACTTTCTTTGATCGAGACAGGTCAGTGTTAGACGGGTAGGGTTGTGGGTCACTCGCAGACGGGTCAAATCGTATTGCAGGTCATTTATAATGGTTAGGATGAGGGAACCCTAAAAGATCTATGCAACAAAAGTAGTCTAACATTTGAGTCTTTTAACTTCTTAAAAAACTAATGGATTTCATTATTTTTGTATTTCTTTTAATGATTTTGTATTACTTTATTAATACTTTTAGTAAATTTCTTTGATAGAGACATACATACATACATACATACATACATACATACATACATACATACATACATACATACATACATACATACATACATATATATGCATGGCCCTTGGAGTTGACTTTTATGCTCTAAACCCTAATACGCGAGTTCGAGACGATTTACAATTTTATTAAGACTTATTTTTCTTGTTATGCTAAGTTATATATATAACTGTGCTACCCCATATAAATGCACGGTAGACATACAAAATGCTAAACTATATGAGCTAAACCAAGCCTGATTACTTACATTTAGGATAAATTGTGAAAGTTCGATGGATTCTTCCACATTATCTGCAAAAATTGAAGAAAAATAGATGTTATATTCAAGCTAATATCGAGTACTCGAAAGGTCGAGTTTAGTTTTTGAACATCGAGTCGAGTTCTTTTAATTCTACAGCTAACCACTACAATTGTGGAAATCGCTACCGCAATATAGCGCTCATCTCTACTATCACCATAATGTCAAATAATTTTGAAATAAACTAACATCAACAATTATATATTATTAGTTATTAGCTTAAAATAAACATGTATAGAATTTAGAGACCTTAACCCTTCTGCATGTCTAAGTTTCATAGAAAACATTAGTTTATTAGCTTGTCATTTCCAACCGATTTTCCACGATGTTTATAGTCGGTAACCACAATTTATTTGAATAAACATATTTTTGATTAAAAAAAAGCATACGGCTTAAAGTGTATAAACATCAAAAAAATGTAAGTGTAAAAACGTATAACTATTATAAGGTTAGTTTGGAAATCATACTGCATTCTAAAACTACAAATTGTTAGTTTTTAATAAAATGGAATTATTTATCACAGAATTCTTCAATATTACTGAGATAGTGAGTGTTCGGTCCAGATGAGAATGAAAGGGAGTCGATAGATTTCTGAACAACCTTAGCAGAACCACCGAGATCTTTTACAACATGCTTAAAAACAACTTCAGCGTTGTCCTTAAACTCATCAAGAGTATGCTCAAAATGACCGATCTCAATGTCCAATTTGGAATGGTTGCGATCGTACTCATAGTATTGTCCAAATTTCTGCTGTTTAATTATTGATGCCACATCTTCTCCTAATGTTCCTCTGTGTTTGGCTGGAAAAAGGACATCAAGTTTCTTTCTCATTGGAATGAGGTCTTTAATTTGTGACATGTGAGAAACCATTACATCAAAATCCTCGCCGGCTTCGTATTTACTACTAATCAATAGAGGTAGAACTTCCTCTGCAGTACCCACTAAGTCTAAAATTGTCATATTAATTTATAAAATGACTATGTTCATATGATGAGATACCATCATTGTTATCATTCTCTTTACGTATAGGGCATCTAAGCAAAAGCTTATAAACTACAATTTACTTTATTAAGTGATCATGTATTGAACATTACAATAATACTTACTAAATTGTGAATATTTCTACTTGAAGTATGTTCTACAAAAAATATCTGAATCATTAACAATATTTTTGTATTTTGATTTATTAATAATATTAGGCAATCTGCGGCATATTGTCAAATAAAAAATAATCACCTTTCACAGAAAGAGTTTTATACATTTGAATAAAAAAACTTGAAATGTATGTTCATATCATGCTAACACGACATTCCCTTCGAAATGGTGACTATCTATTAAGAAGTGAATATATCTATATTTTAATTACACCAACATACGCAACCGCATAATCATGTGTTTATCTAATATTAAAAATTAAGAAAAATCTATCCTAACACTTTAACATATTAATTAATGGAGGTCGATATAGACGTAAAATCTGTGAAATATATTAAAATAAAAAATCAAGTTGAGGCGTTTAAACACAAATATGAAGTAAAACATTATATGTTCTCGCATTTTAACGCTTTACATTATAAAAAATATGGCATATGCCCAAGTGATTTGAATTTAGTGCTGGAATTGGAAAATCAAACGCATTTTGAATGTCAATCTTGTAAAGAAGGATCGTATTAGTTCCTTACTAATACTTCTTCTGTGCTTTGTTAATAGTATTATTTCATAACGACAAATAAGAAGCTTTTAAGCAATTTCTTAAATATGAGAATTCTGATCGTGTAGAATTGGATAAGTTACCCAAAAGTTTATGTAACGCCATATTGTAAACATATTCAACTACATTGATTTCTAAGTAACAACATGGGCCAATAAAAAGGGTGAACTTTTACACCAAAAATTGAAAAACTCTAAATGCTCACAAACTGTTTACAGATGTCATTTAGTAAATTTAATTGTATATTGTCCGCAAGGATTTTCATATTACAGTTCTGAAATTTTTTCTTAGTAAGAACCTGAAATCCAAGGCGAAAAGATTTTTTAAAAAAATTGACTATAAATTTGAAATGAGAAAAAAACTTTTGTTTGTACAAAACAATTTTCTAATTTGATTACGAATAATTTATATAAGTGGTTTCCAACCTTTTTTATCATGTGAACCCTTTACGCGTTATTGAAATTATATGCCCTACTACAAATTTTGCATTAATATTAGAATCTAATTCCTAGAAGAGAAACTCTCATTAGTAATAAGTTTCTTCAATATTCTACTTGTAATCAATAATTAAAAACATGAATATTCATAAATTTTGAATTATTCCAATGGCCATTCATCATGTCAAATTATTGCCAGTAAGAGTCTTAAAATAATTTTTCATTATAAGAAAAAAACTTAACATGAAGTAGTTCAGCTAGGCCTGAAATTAGACAAAAATGATAGACCATGTTCAAAAATCAATCATTCTGATAATTACCAACAGTGATTAGCTGTAAAACTTTATTAACTAGCATTTACAACACAATAAGGGGACAAAAAACACATTGGCTAATTTCCTAAATTTCCCCTGTACTTTACAAAGTCTTTTCATTACAATGAACAGCTACTTTAAGGTGATCAATATTATATTCCATTTGAAAATGGAAAAATTTGCTTCACATTCATTTATTCTTGAATTTTGCTTTTGACTAGAATATAAACCAGAACCTTCACTCCCAAACAACTTAATTCAGCTTTCATTGGTTTATAGAAATTTAACACTTACTGCATAAATATTCTGGAAAATTTTCAATATATTTATGATTCTTCCATGAAGGGAGGTCTCATTCATACGAACCTACATATAAGTACATGGACATGGTTAAATTTGGACACTTATCCACGGCTATTGTAAAACATATCTACAATTTCTTTAATCTTTATAGAAGCATTTCAGATGCACAGAAAGAAATATGCTTAAAAGTGTTACCTGCCCCAGCTGATTTCGCTTCTTCAACCAGTTCGCCTGGAACAACTGATAAAAGCTTCCTGTGTCCTTTGTGTGGATGTGGAAACAACAACAACCGATGTTGGGAAGGCAGGCGTTTTGATATCGAAGGGTTAAATTTAAAGCACATCAAAATATCTCTTCTAAGGCTTATAGTTGGATCTAAACAAACATTTCTGTTAGATTTAGCAACTTGAAAGTATAAATTCTTTGCCTAACAGCACTTTATGCAATACTTCAATACATAGAGATTTGTTAAGGAACAAAATACAACCATTGCTGCCATTAGCTACAATGCCTAATGCATTTCAAATTTAAATAAAAACAAACTCGGGTACATAACTGAATTTAAGATTTGTGGAATTTCTTTTTGTACATGTTTCCCAAGTTTTTAGTAATTTCTTATCACAGAATTTGCATTTTAACACTGCTTTGCAAATCAGTTAGCTGCTGAATATCTTGTGTTCATGACTATCATACAAGATGTGCAGCATCAATATGCCCTTGCAAGTACCGATTCAGAATTTTAAAAATGCCAATCATTCTCTAAGTTGAAGTCAAAATTGATTGAATTAAAGAAAGACAATAAGAGGCCAACCAACATTTTTATACATTCATTTACTTGTCCATACCACATATCATGATATTGTAATAGATAATTAAAATTTTTGTCGAATTGAATCGCTTATTGAATGAATTTCATTTGCTGCAACGCAGCATCAACAATTAAACCACTATGCCTCGAGCACAATCTGACAAGAGGAAATTCCTTGAGAAGCGCATCACGTCTTTGAAACACAACAGACGTGTTTTTTGTGAAATTATATTCTTAAGTTCTGATTAGTATGAAGAAATTCATTTTTAACTGGCGCTGAAGATCATCTCAAGGCAGAATACAAGCAATTACCTCAAAGTCCAAGAAGTCAGCCAACGCTTACCTGTACATTTAACGAGGTCACCAAGACCAGAAAGAGACATGCAATGGTTCTTAGTTTGCCCACACTGTTTTGCCAATAAATATACTTCGGTCATCCCAAAATATGAATTTTCTGGCCTACATATGGGAGCTAGAGTTCATTATAGATTTTAAGACTGTAGAACCTGATCTTGAACTTCTCGCAAACGAAAATCTGCAGAGGCTAAAATCCGTGCGCCTTTATGCAACGCAGTTGAATTATTGGACTAGCCATCAACTACTAGTTATCAAGTTGAATATGTATCGGGGGTTGATCGTGAATTAAGTGATCCTAATCTACAAATTGTTTACTTCAAGAAGATGGACAACACCATTGCTCTGGCTAGTGGGCATGAACCATATGAGAGCCTGAATTTAGCAAATCTTTCAAAAAAAAACTGCCTAGTATTTCAAAGTGACAATTACAATGTTATGATTTCATCAGCTCGTGAGCGCAAACGGTTATGTGACGGTGAAATAAAAGAAGCCATAGATGAAGTTAAAGATCCTCATGAAGTGTTAGAGCTATTCATCCAATTATCCCGCATTGAATTTGTAGGATGTGGCAAACAAAAGTATACACCTGTATTCTCGAAGCAGCAAAATGAAGTAGTTTTCTCTAGTAGATCAACACGTTTTATCTGAAAAATGGAGGTCTAATTTTATCAGACAGTCGTTGGTATGGGCATGCTTAATCAAATGAATAACATTTTGAAGAATATGTTATTATTTGGGATTCTTGAATCAGAGATGCCTTTGGTTGACAGAGTAACTGCGCAAGCACGAAATATTCAAGAATTCATGGGCGCACTAATGGAGCCTGCGTTGTACTGGCATCAGAGATACATACTAATCAAGCGCTGCTGCATTATTAAATCAAAACAAGTCGTGGAATATGGTGATGAAGTAAGACGAGGCAAAGATTACATCTTGTCTATGGAATATATTATAAAGCAGCTTAGGATAATAACATCAGATGAGGTTTAAACTTTGACAAAGTCAAACAGTAATTTCACTGAAGATCCATTGATAAAGCGTTTGAAAATCTCAATATTAAACAAAGAAAAATCTAAGATGGTCAAATAGCTCACGCATTATACGGGTAATTGCGGACGAACTAGCAGCATTTGACGAAGTAGATTGTTAAAAAAAGACTGCAGCAATTATTTTATGAATTTTAACCTCTCCAACCAATGCAAAAGAGGCGTTCCTGAATAAAGAAAAAGTCGATTAAATTTAATCATTTTTGTGTCTTAAATTTTCTAGAAATAAACGTTGATTATTTTTAAAAAATATTTTCAGCAATTGAAAAATAATCAAGTGTTTCATAAATATATATATATATATATATATAAAATTATATGACGTTAGGCGGCCCTTATTTCAGAAGTTGCAAAATTTGTAAATCACAAATGTAATTACGGAAAAACAAAGCAAATTTATGGTAAAATGCAGAAATTCTTATGAAAATGCGTGCGTTCAAAGGTCAAAATAAATAAGGCGATGCAAGGGGCATTGCTTAAATTTAGAAAATAACATGCTAAATCTAAATCTACCATTTCATGTAGTTAATCGCATTGTAGATTAAAAAATTCTACCAAGTAATAACTCCATTTTCATGTCGTGATGAATATTGTCGTAGATTGAATCAAGAGAATGAAGAACTTGCGGAAGTTGATCTCGATAACAAACGTTATCAATGGGGATGATGGGACGTCGAGTAAGAGGATCGATTTCTTCGGGCTTTAAAGATTTGATGCGCTCTGCCAAACGAGAGCTGGCTCGTTTGAAATGTTTTAAAAACATCTCTAAAATTATATATTCATAAGAAATTTTTTCAATATTTTAGGGTTTTTTGAAAGAACTTTAAACGGACACCTGAAAGCACAAAAGTGAGAGTAATATCTACTCCTTTATTTATCCCTAGCCCGGGATACTTATAGCATAGTTCGAGAGTTCGCATTTTACGAACTATATTCAAAGAAAAAATTTGCAAAGTTCTACGAACTTTTTTAATTAATTAATCAACTCTAAAAATTCGTAATGTGTGAAGAAATCAAGTTAAAAAACAAAAACATATCTTTTAATAAAAATACAAAACAAAACCAATAACTAATCAGACTTACCGTCTTCTAGGCTAAGCGCTCACTCCTGCCATTCTACTCTAGCTTCAGTATAAACATCAAAACATACTGAATTTGTTATTAACTGGTAATATAAAAGACAAGAGCAAAGCGATATTTGTGTCACAGGATAGAAATACACAGCACAGTCTCAACATTCTGAAAATTTATTTAAAAAATTAGAAATTTTTCTATTGGCGTAGATGGTTACATTGTAAATGCTCTCTAAATCAAAGGAGGACACCTCCCCCCTTAATCGCCGCCGCCGAAGCAAGGACGACCTAAGATATTCTTTATTCAGATAAATATTGACAATTAAAAACTGATAATACATACAAATACATTCAAAAGCAAAATATACTATACAATAAATCTAAAAGGCGAGGGAGAAATTACTCGGAGATTTCAAGTACGAGTTGTTGAGTAATCATTGTTGTCTTGAGATATACTTTTGCTTTAGGTAATGAATTCCATGTTCGGATAAATGATTTTTTCAAGACTTTTTCTATACTTAATGCGGGTGAAATATTTTGATCTGGAGTTCTGTTCGAAAATAACACCAGGCATTGAAATCGTATTATAAGGTGGTAAGTTCTTGATGAGTTCAAAAAAATGAAAACATAGTATTCAAAATTACAAGCTGTCTTGGGAAAGAGGATTGATTTGGAAATGTACTCCTTAGTTCTGGAAGAATTTTTCTTTGAAACATTAAGTGCCCATTTTAATTGCACATAGAGTTTCATAAAAAAGCTTTTTGTATCAATAAAAAATATATTTGCAGTTTAGATGACTCGCTATAAATGCATGAAAAAATTGAATTATTGCACAAGCTGGTAATTGCATTACTATCATTGACATGTTTCTTATACCATTTTCAAACTATTGCATTAATTAAATTACTCCTAAGTACTTGAAACTATCCACAGTCGGAATGCTAATATTATTGAGACTAAGGGTTAAGGCTGAAACATTGTTATTTTTAGCGGGCTGTAAAAAACAAAATTCAGTTTTATTTTCATTTATAAGCAACCTGTGCATCCTGAAATCCGCACATAGTTTGTTACAATTTAATGCTATAGATTCATGATCATGGATTTATTATCATTGAATATGCATATATCATCGGCGTATTGAATTAAATTACAATCAGTTGTCATGTGCATATCATTTACATATATACTTAAAAGAAGGGACAAGAATTGTTTCTTAAGGAACACCATCATTAACAAGTAGCCAATCTGAAAAAACATCGCTAATCTTTACTCTCTGATATCTATGCTTCAAATAAATAGTTATCAAATTTCTGCTATTATAAGGAAATCCCATATGTGATAATTTTTCTATGAGTATGCTATGATTAATAGAATCAAAAGCTTTAGAAAGGTCTAAGCAAGCAATAGCTACGAATTTATTTGCATCAATTGAAGATCTCCAATTCTCTGTAGCTTTTAAAAGTGCATCAGAAGTTGAAAAATTTTTCAAAATCCAAATTGAGTATTTGACAAAAGATTATATTTAATTAGGTGTTCTGTTATTTGATCGTGCAATAACCTCTCGAATATTTTGCTTATTGGAGATGTGATCGAAATTGGCCTATAATTTTGCTTAAGTCCCACATCATGGGAATAACATGAGCAGTTTTAAATGATGCGGAAAGTAATTATTTCGTAAGCATTCGTTAAATATATAATTTAAGGGACTGGCAATCGTATGTGCAGTGATTTTATGTGCCCATGAAGGAATGTTGGAAGGCCCACTTGATTTGTTGGACTTAAGTTTATGAATTGCTTTAAAGTTTCAAAACCTGTTGTAAACCGGAAAGATTCGGGTTGAAAAATTTAGCCGAATTATTTTCATACTTAACAATTGGACGATTGTATTTTCCTAGATCAATAAAGGTCTGATATAATTTGTTAGAAATTTCATAGGTATCTGTGATGATTTTCCCGTTTGCTTTTGATAGAATTAATACAATTTGATTTAGATTTCTTACTATTACTGATATCATGAATAAGTTTCCACTTTGACTTTTGATTTGGCAAACAAGCGTATTCATTTCTAATGTATTCGTTGAACGCCTTGCGATTTGCAATATTGGATACATTCCTAGCTATTTTATATGCAACAAAATTTCTATGAGTTTTGGAAGTTCTAAATATTCTATATGCAATATTTTTTTCACGAATCAATGTTTTGCAAAATTCATTTATCCATGGTTTACTATGCGCAGAGGTGCCCGGTGCCGTGCTGCAACCGTGCCGTGCCGTGCCGTGCTCGTACCGTGCCGTGCCTAAGATTTTGCGTTATTGATCCGTGCCGTGCCTAAAATTTATTGAATATACCAGCGCCAGAAATACAACTTTTTTGTACTATTTTAACGTTCGTATTACATTATGCTAGTATCTGTTTGATAATATAAAAGATTCTAAGAAATAGATTTGCATAGAAATTACATTGCGGGAATTTTTAAAATGCAATAGCAATATTCGAATTCTCGTTCCCGTCGCTATGCTACATAATTCTTGTTTGACATTTTGCAAAATTTCAAATCATTGCTAATAGATGTATTCGATATTTTATTTTTGCGATTTCTGTCCAACAGTCATAAGGCATATTTAGTACATAACAAATAATCTGCTACGTATTATTTAATGTTTCAAAGTTTATAGTTTATGGCTTAAATATTACATTATTTATCTATGCAGAAAAAGTTTTTCAAAATTATTACTTACCTTTATTTAAATTTTCATATTATTAGATTAACATACATTCAATTAAAATAAGCAAGCCCTATTTCAATACTTTTTCAAAAATAAAGATTTTGTTTTTCACTGATTACTTTAAGTATCAATTAATTTTATCGAAAGTGATCACAATATATTTATATAAAACCGGACACATAGTGTTCTAAAACTCTGGCGTAAAATAAGTTTTTTTTCCAAAAATTAAAGTCAACTAGCAAGCAAAGTACTACAATTACACATGTAAGTGACTGATTTGTTATGTTGAATTCGATGTATTTGTCACAACTGCAAGAGCATTACGGTTTTCTGACCCAACCCAACTCAAGCATCTTTTACAAAAACCGGATTCAACATAAGTGGAGATCTCTAAAATTTGTCAGGGAACTGTACAGTTCAGACTAGAGATGTGCGCTGTGCGGTAGCGGAGCATCGCACTGCGGTATATGGCGGTAGCGGTCGAGTTTTATGGCTGGCGGTGCAGTGCAGTGTGATGTGACGCGGTGTGTAGTGGTTACTAAAAATATTTCAAAGTGACATTGTCCTTTAAAGCAATGTATTAATTTGTTATATAAATTATATCATAACTTGAATAAGATAACCTAGTTAACATCAACTTTAATTGGCTAGTTAATTAATTAATACAACTAATAGGTCCGTACTGAATGAGTTTTCTTGTTCTACGAAGTCCTCGGTCAGCGAAGTCAATCGTTATGCAGATATGCCAATAATACACTGTGATGATGTTATTAAATAGTGGGGTCAAAATGCTGTAAATTTTCAAAACTTAAGTCAATTAGATACATTTTTATTGGGTGTATCAGCAAGTAAAGCCACTTCAGAAAGGTTATTTTCAAACACAGGTCGTTTGCTTCAAAAACGGCGACAACGCTTGAAGCCAGAGACTGTTGACTCCATTCTTTTTTAAAAACGTTTTGAAAATATCAAAAACTTTTGTAAATAACCTTTTTGTCTTATTGTCTATTTTTGGTTTGCATTAATGTACACATTTGTACTGCATTTGTTCATGTGTCATAATTTTTCGTGAGGGGCATTGGTTTTGAGGTGCATCGCAGTAGGAAAAAAAACTTTGCGGTTCGGTGCGGTATGAAGTTAATGAACCGCTCACATCCCTAGTTCAGCCTCTCAAACCTCCGTAGCTCTCACCTAGTGCAATATTAACCTGACCCATCTTTTCCAAAACTTAACCCAACAGTTGAATTTACCCTACCTAACCTCTATATATTCAATTTACTAATTTTTGTTTACTTATAAGACATAATACACTGGCTGTAATCACTTTATTTACTAGAGAAATTTTAAAAATTCTAAAAGCCATATTTGTTGCCAAATAGGAAAACGTGCGTCGCCGTGCCTAATTATATTTTTCAAAACCCGTGCCCAAAAAAAATTTTTGGCAATTCCGTGCCTAAATCCCACTGTGCCGTGCCTTCAAAAACCAGGCACGGTTGCAGCTCTGGTCCGAAATGCTTTTATGATTTGATTTAATCATAATTTTCCTTTCTGGACAAAAATTATGAAGATATAATTAAAAAATTTCTAAAAAATGTATCAGCATTGTATTTGCATCTGAGGCAGTATACACAGGAAGCCAGTTTTCTTAAGAAATTGTTTATATTTTCAGTATAATAAACTGTTCTACCTATATGTTTCAAATCATATTTTTTTCTTGAAGAAATTTTGGAAAATAAAAACAAATGATTTCAAAAAATCACACTTGATTTTAAATTCGTAAAAAATATTTTAAATTTGAAATAAAATTTACAAAGAACTAATAGAAACTTTGTCCAAAATGACAGATATCTGAAGCATATATTGCATTACAACTGCCACTAATAGCTGATGTGCTAAATTTGGCATACGCAGTTTTGACATAGTCTACAGGCAAAGTTCAATAGCAAAATTCCAATTAATGGTTCTAAGCTTTTTCTATGAGTAAAACGTGATTGCATTGTCCAACTCGCAATGACGAGTGAAAAATCATCAAATTAACAGGTATACAACAAAAACCTTAACTGCTGCATACATGCATATATTATTGAGTACAATCCAGTGATTCTGACATGTATTTTGGATTAATTATGATAAATGGCAGCACCCCGTGTTAATAAATGAATTAATTATTGGGTATAAAGAAAATCGATTTCAATTTATAATTGACTACGAAGTCAATAAACACAATTACTATGTATGATTACATCACTTCAATTAATTGAATTGTGCCAAAAATATATAAGATTCTTTAACCAGATACTTTCAATTACAAGACTGGTTATTATCTTAATAGCGTCAAGAATGATAACTATTTACAAAAAATAGCAAGACTACAAAATAATTGCGCGTTATTGTATAATCTTTATTGTAAAATTTGAATCCTAGCCATGATTTACCAAAAATGAATTTTTTCAAGAAATCCTTTTTATACTTAATTGCACTCTTAATCATTTGGTAATCGATTCCAATAGCAACATTAATAAAAGACTGTTGCTTGATTTTTTACGAAATTTAATGCTAGTATAATGATTAGTTCTTATATTGCACTTATGACAAAAGTTTAGAAATGATATTGAATTATAAGGAGGTAATTGATTTGTTATTTTAAAAAACATGATCAAAATATTAAAAATAAAAAGTTGATTGGGAAATAGCATGGATGATAAAATGTAATTTCTTGTTTTGGAGTTTTTCTGAAAAACATTCAATGTCCATTTTAATTGTATTGTAAGTCTTTTTATATGTCAATGATAGTAATGCAATTAATAGCCTGCGTGGTGATTGTCTTTGGAATTGAAAACTTAGTTTCAACTATCTGAAGCAATCATTTTGAACTTAAAACTTGTGCATTTTTACACTAAAATTAATCTATAATTAAATCTGCCCAATTCCGAACAACATAGCTGATTATACTTTCTAAAAAATAGTTATAAATGGAACAGTTTGCAACAGAGCGATTCAACAAGTCACCATGTGGAAAAGCTCATAAAATCCTAAATAACGCCACGATTTAATCTATAAAAATAAAGACTTTTCTAGCTCAAAGAATTGCACACCAATTTCTTCAAGCAAGTTTTTCTTTTAACATGTTTTCAACTTTTATGCAGTCAGCCGAAAACTTCTCAATGCCTTCTTTTAGTTTAAAAGACGCCATTTCATTTGATGCCAAGCCCTCGCGGAAACTTTTCTCGTCTAATTTGATTTCATTCCCTTCATATTTTGGAGAGTTTTCAGGTGAGAGAACTCGTTTCAACTCCTAAAATGAATAGTGTAGGACTATAAAATAAGTACGACATTTCAATATTAATGCTAAGAGTTTTTTGAATTTTTAGCGGTTTCCGGAAAAAATTTTAAATGCTTATAAAGACACTGTCATAGAAAATAATGGCGGTTATTTTTTGCTAAAATTATTATAAAACGATTTGCTAGTAATAGAAAATCTAATCATATTTTGCAACAGTGCAATGATTTTATACACATTTATCACGCCTTTTGCCATTTCCAAATTTACATGAGTAAAAACAAAAATACAATAAAACTTAGTGCTTTAATTATAAAATTATATTGTTAAACTAATCATTAAAACATTGATGGATTTCAGAAATCCAAAAGTGTTCTTAACTATTTCAAATTTAAAGTTTCCATTTGAATAAGATTAAAACAACAAAGTAAATGTTTTAATGTAAAAGCGTTGGATAAGACAGACTAATGTTTTATACTTTTGAAATATTTAACTGTTTTGACTTTGAGTTCATTGGTAGCATCTTCATCAACTATGAAAAGCGTTTTTCTATGTTGCTGGAAAGCGGAAACCGTCCACATGTGATTAATTCCTTCTTCTATAGCTTTATGAAGAGCAAAGGCTTTGTGTTGGCCTGTGATTAATATCATCACCTCCTTTGCATCCATAACAGTCCCCACACCAACTGTTAATGCCATTGTAGGTACTTTCGTCATGTCATTATCGAAGAATCTGCTATTGGCTTGTATAGTCTCCAAAGCTAAGGTCTTTACTCTAGTTCTTGATACAAGACTTGAACCAGGTTCATTGAATGCAATGTGTCCATCGGGCCCAATACCGCCAATGAACAAATGGATTCCACCTGCATCTTCAATTGCTTTCTCGAAGAGTGCACATTCTTTCGACAGATCACTTGCATTCCCATCCAATATATGTGCATTTTCCGGATGTATGTTTATATGAGCAAAGAAATTTTGCCACATATAAGTATGGTAACTTTCAGGGTGATCACGAGGCAAATTGACATATTCGTCCATATTGAATGTCTTGACGTATTCAAACGAGAGTTCCCCTTCCTTATGAAATCGAACTAAATTTCGATACATTGGTAAGGGAGTGCTTCCAGTTGGTAAACCCAGTGTGAAGAAACGATTAGGCCCAGGATTAAATTCGAGAATAGACTTCTTAACATAATTGGCAGCCCAGAGTCCAACATCCTCCACTGTGTTCAAAATTACTAAACGCATCTTAATCACGAGCCAAATACCAGCAAACTAACTAACAAATTTCTGAAATTGTTTACAACACCAAACAAGATTTCCAACAAATGAGATAACACGCGCGCTGTGTGCCACTCCGTGTCAGTACAAATACAATGAATATTTCGATGCGTCATCAACAAATGTTTAATTATTGATCATGGTGATTAAAAGTATTTTATACGAAACTTTAGGATTTGTTAGTGTCACTGCGTTTGCTAAGCGATTCGTCCATTATATATTCATGTATTCTTCGCGTGAGATGGTCAAATGAACATGTCCGCATAGTTGGTTGAAGAACTTCAGCATGTGAGCAGTTAATTGTTTGATTAATTGTTTTTTAAAACAAAATCTTCCTCTGAATGAAGAACGTTAACATGCTAATATATAAACTTTCACCGCAGGCAAAAATTAGTATCTGAAAAACATATATATATATATTAATGCAGTGCTGAACTAAATTTCAGAAATCTTCAACCAAACGTGTAAGAGAAGTGATTAAATCAATTCAATCGGAATAAATAGAAATAAATATGGCTCAATAAAAAAGAGTGGCCACATTATAAACAAATTTTTGAACACAAAGGAAAGACAAAAAGAGGCTTATAAAATATATTTGACAGTTATTTGACAAGTTTGTCATGCAAAGCGTGACACGCAGATAAACGTCTTGAACTGAATCCGTTAAACGAATTCTAACTTCTTCAGTTATTTGGTGCTGCGATTCAAGGTTGTAACTCTTAAATTCTTTCAGATTTGTGGGATTTTGTTCTCGACAAAATCCTTCAGAATCTGCCACACGTTCTCAATGGGTACTAGAACTGGCGAAATCGGTGGCCATTGCATAACTTAAATACTATAATTTGTAAAATTGTTTGTGGATTTTGAGGTATGAGGCGTTGCTCCATTTTGTTCTAAGATCCATGAATCGGGATATAAGCAGGTTCCGCGAGTATTTGGGAATATTTTGGAAAAGCGGCCACTTGAGCTATATGTACACTACTAGAGAATCCAGATACAGCTTGAAGTGATCAAATTTTCTTAGCTTAACTGATTCGAACTATTGTTTCATTCTAATAACTATAGATACCCGCTTAGCATATCGTCGCAACTTTTGTAAAAATTTTGATAATAATGCGTTAAGTAGTGTTTTTAAATGCAAGCGTAATAAAATGTAATGGAAAAGTAACTTTCAAAAACAGTAAATATTGATTTTTTTCAAAATTACCGGTTAACCGGTAAACCTTTTATTATCCTGTAAACTAATTTAAAAAAATTAAAAGCGGTTAACAGCTTGAAGCTCTAATCACATGAATAAATAAATATTCTTTGTAAATAAATTAGAGCCTATAAAGCCGCTCTATTCTGTTACATGATCCCAAAGAGTCTAATGTTAACATTTTCAAGAGTAACATTTACGAGAAACAACAACTTTGAAATTACGATACAAAATGTTTCTACCCCTAGATTGGGCTTAATGTAAAAACCTAAACCTAACCAGACAACAGTATATGGAAATGGAAAAATGAAATGAACATTGAAT
>CABFPE010000064.1:1079730-1091728 GCA_900660155.1 Hofstenia miamia | reverse complement strand
TTATTATTATTATTATTATTATTATTATTATTAATAAATAATAAAACAGTATACATTAGGGGACGGTAATACACTTCATGCATTTGAAACATACATTCAACATTGAGCACCTACACAAACATCCACTCAAACATTGACTATATTATTATATATTGTACATATTAATTTGTAGTAATTTGTCCGTGTTTATTTTCTTTTGTCATGTGTTAATTTGTAGATATTGTATACATATAATGCACAATAAATTTGCTCTGACTCTTATTATTATTAGTACAATGTGCAGGCCAGCAACATGCACTTTCTCAATTTCCCAGCTTTCTCATCAGGAAAGCTTGCAACAACTATTTCAAACTAGATACCTCAATTAAGTTAGACTACAGTTTACTCATCCAAAACTTTTACAATCATTTCCATGCAGCCACTGCAGATAATCAATATAAGATATGTTTGAATAACATTAAATACAAGAAAGACAATGATATAAAAGAATATATCTTGCAAGTCAAGCAACACTTTTGTGTAGAATCATGGGTGATCTCTGGCTACTCCAGTGGTACTGAGAAACTCAAAGGTTAACAAAGGTTGCAGAGGCTACCATTGTAGAGAGTGACCCACATACTATCCACCAAGAATAGACTTCCAGCAGCAACTAATTCACACAGCATTACACCAAAGTCATATCCATAAAGCCATCCTTACTCACCAAGGTGCTAATTGTGTGTCTCAAGTATTAATTTCTAGCTCAAATAAACAATTTTGCTCAGAGTTCTGTTATTACAGCTCATGTAAATAAATAATAAAACAAAAGGCATGTAATTACCATGCATTCACATTTGCCAACAGCATATTATGTCTGCAATATTTTGTTATTAAGTGCATGTATGAAAATGAAATGATCAAATTAAAAGATGTTATTCCCTACACATATACATAGCTGTAACCTAAAGTGACTATGATTTGGGCTGTCAACTGTTAAGGAGCTAGTTGTTGCCCCAGACACAGTGCAGTGTCTCCTAAATTGTCACTGGATCTTAAGCAAGATTTATTATACAAAAATACATAATGACTTAAAATGGGTTAGCATATAAATAAACCAAAGAAGATCAAACATGATTGAAGTGAGACAAATTATATTGTGCAATCACTACAGTTCTCTCACATATTTATAACAATTTCATTGAATTATTACCTGATACATGTTTACAAAACATTGCATGAAATTCCAGTGCAAATTAAACAAGCAATAACACATATGACTTGGATCAAGGGGACAAAAATAAAATGATTGTAAAACTGCACTCAAAAATACAAAGAATTAAACAATAATAAATTGATAAATTGTAGAAACAATCATTTTATCATGATGAAGTAATCACTAAACTAGAGTGCCAAAATAATCATAAATAATTAAAATAGGGGCCCCAAGTGACTCTACATTAGGCTCAGTAGTACCTCAACAGAGTATTCTTCACATGATTTGTTCACTCACATCACATACAGTATGCCATTATCAATTCAACACCAATTTGAACAAAAATGCAGTTCTGAAGATAAACTACCAACATTCATCAAGAAAGCCATTAGGGCTAAACTCCAAATTGATAATTATTCTAAAATATCAAAGCAAATTAAAATTGGAAATACTGTTTCTTCTTTTACATCTAAGATAACCAAACTTCCTATAAAACCTTCATCTACAAATACTGATTCTAAAAGTAAA
Organism: Hofstenia miamia; assembly: GCA_900660155.1. Lineage (NCBI taxonomy): Eukaryota > Metazoa > Xenacoelomorpha > Acoela > Hofsteniidae > Hofstenia > Hofstenia miamia. The sequence goes on along the minus strand of CABFPE010000064.1, from coordinate 1,090,008 downwards.
CAAGAACAAACAAATTCTGATAAATCATCTAATTCAATAAATTTGAAAAAAGTTTATTGCAAGAAGAGTGTGCAAAAGGGGCATAATAGTCCCAACTGCACTAAAACAATACACTCAATTTCTGATCAAGGATGCTATTACACAGATGATGGCAACATCAATGATTCCAACACAGAGGACAAAGAAAATTAAAATGAATAAGAGCACTAACTCTCCTGTTAAGCACATCATATACTAGTAACAACAACATTAATAACAAACACCAAACCTATAGATATTAATGGAGTCATTGTCCAGGCAACTGTAGACACTGGTACCTCTGTTTCTATTATTTCAGATACATGAGCTAATTTAATCATAATCCCAAGAAATGATATTGAATCCCACAACCATTGTCTCATCAATGCTCAAATCATTAGATTTCACAATTTCTAACAATAAGTTTATGCATGACACACTTATCATTGACACAACAAACCATGTAATTTCTTTTAAGTTAATCCTCAGCAAGGATGTCCAAGAAAAATACAGTTGCATAATTAATTTCCAGGATAAAAAACTATCAATCTAAAGAACACAAATATTACCAAACATTTACAAGCTGTTAACCATCAATCCATTATGGTACATCCTATCAAAACCACTAAAATCAGAACTTTTAGTTGGCATTTTATCACCTTACAGTCAAAAACCCCAATTCACTCTGATATTGTCATTGACAATTAGCAGTTTTTGAAGTCATAATTCTTGCTTCCATATTAAAAAGCCATGATAATAAAGTCATCACTGCTATTTTGAATAAAAGTTGTAAGTTAGTTACCATCACACCATTTAATATAAAAATTTTCACATCAGCAATTGTTAATGTAATAAAAAGCAAAGCAAAACCTATATTATCATTGGAAATGCCAGATAATAAAAACAACAGCACTATGATTCCAAAAATTTATACAACCACACATTAATGAATAAGCAACTAAGTTATTAACCTCCTAATTAACTAATAGACAACAATATGTAAAAGTAAAAATGAAATCTCTAGTAAACTAGTAATTAATAAAGGAATACCTGAAGGCTCTGTTCTAGGGCCATTAATATTCAATCCTTATGTTAATGACATCAATTTTAACAAAAGCATAAAATGTGACCAATATGTTGATGACACCCTGCTGTATTCAACCAACTATTGTGATTTATTAAGCTCACTACAAACTGCCACTATAATTTGAAAAGAATAAAATTAAATTCAATGTTGATAAGACTAGATTTATAGTGTTAAATAATTATAACAAGACTGAATAATTCATGTTACAAATAAACAATAATATCATACAAAAAGATACAAAAATTAAATATTTAGGAATAATCTTTGACAATAAGATAACTTTTGAAATTGAAGTCAACAAAATAATCCAGAAAAGGATACAAAGAATCAGCATACTATCTAAAATTCAAAGATTCATACCTATTAATTGGAAAATTACTCTAATAAAATAGTATATATTGCCTCATTATTTATATTCAGCCTGTTTATTAACAACTCTCAATAAATGAATGAAGATCAAACTAGAAAGAATTTTCAACTGTACTATCAATATCATCTGTGAAAGAAAAAAATAATGCTAAAATTAAAGAAAATAACTATTTATTTTCATTAGAATATTTACAAAAACTAAGATCTCTGCAAGTATTTTTCAAATTGAAGACAAGAGACAAAATACCAACTAAAATACATTTAAGAACAAATTCTTATAGAAAACTTAAATTTAAGAAAAATAGGATGATGAACTCATTTACTAATTTTTATATTGACTCATGGAATGAATTACCACCTCAGTTTCAACAAGAAAAATTAATTAAAGACTTTAAAAGAAATGTAAAAATGTATTTGAAACAAAGAAAAATAAGCTATTTAAATTACCAAAGAATTCAATCAAATCCAACAACCAAGCTTAGTCATTGAAATAGAAATCTATTTTAAAAATCTTAATAAGTGCTTAGCACTTTATTTGTGTAGTGATTTTATATTCAGGATTTTAAAAATAAAATGTTAAATATTAAAATATTAAATATCCTAATCTAACTCTAGAACAAATTGATCATTTGAATTTGGTATGGAAAAACCATTCATCCATACATAGTTTTGATACCATCAGGTTTGGCAAATCCATCAGAGAGGAAAACTGCATTGAGACCACTCATTATCATCCAATACACCAACCAGTTTATCCTGTACCAGAACATCTTAAACAGGAATTTGCTAAAATTATTATTGATTTACATAACAATGGTATAATACAACCATCCAAAAGCTCATATGCACCTCTTGCTAGAATTCTTTCTTCAGTACACTTGACTTGTGCAAAGGCTATTGGCAAATTCTAATGCCCAAATCAGGTATTGAAAAAAACAGCTTTTATCACACTATAGGGTCTTTTCAAGTGGCTTTATATGGTTTTTGGGCTATGCAATGCCCTAACTTCCAACATTACTACAAACATCCAATAACAATTTAGAAGAGGTTTTCACTGTATACATCAATAACATTTCAATAGCTTCAAAAACTAATGACAAGCACATTAATAAGTTAGATAAGATAATACATTTATTAACACAATCTGGATTAAAAATTAACAATAAAAAATGCAAATTACTTCAACCATCTGTAATTTTCCTAGGGCGACAAATTCAGCACAATAAAATCAGTTAAAAATGCCCAATCTACAATATAAAAATTTTACCTCTAAACAACAAAATAGATCTACAGCAAATATTAGGTTTCTTTAACTATTACCAAACATTTATACCTAATATATCCAATAAGACTATTCATATGTCTATTTTATTAAAAGCAAAGTGTCTTTTGAATGATCATGGCACCACCAAACTGAACTTGATAAATTGAAAACTAAATTAAATAAATTACCAAGTTTAAATACACCTGAATTCTCCAAGTAGTCCGTCATTGACTGTGATGCTAGTTACATTTCAATAGGTGCTACATTCAACAAAATTCAAAATGCTTGCACTTGTTGAAATTCTTACGAAATTTCATTATTTTCTGTTAGATGTGTTGCTCAAAGCTCAAACATAAGAGCTCATAGCAGAGAAATGTGCTCTGAACTCTATTACAAATATTCATGTGTCATTTTCATACTCACAATCTGTATCAACTGTCAACAATGTTAACAATATTTGGAAAACAATTAAAGCAGATAGACCTATCAATAATTCTTGCCCTGTGATCATGATAACATCTCCTTCACAGATTTATCATTATACTGTAGAAAGATTGCTAACCACTATTCAACACTCCTTAGAAGTATCAGATCACACCATTTTCCATGGTACACTTTATGAAGAAACCTGAGCTCCTGATGTCAGTACTCATTCTACTCTCAATATACATCATAGAAGATGCGAGATTAATCTTACCTCTTTCTAACCAGAAATGAGAACAGTTCAGAAAAACCAAGTTTCATGAAATAGCTATCATTCCTATCTTTGCTAAACTTAAAAATTGGTTTTTATATGGAACCTCACTGCTAATATCACCACCAGCCAAAAATACCAACCTAACAGCAACATTTGAGAAGTATTATAGTCATATCAATAACTTTGAAAACCCATTGGGAACTTTACTGATTACACTCATTAGTAGTAAACTTGCCATTGTGTGCCAAGATGTCCATATTGTATCTGGCCATGTGCAAAAGTATATGTGGGGAGCTACCAGTGAGACAAAATTTGCAATGCTTACAGATGAATTTTCTTCTCTGTCAACCAATCACCTACAGCAATGGATTCCACATTCCACCAATGCCTATTAGTTATAAAAATTGAAAGACTCTACAACTACTACAATGCATACTACCCTGAGTACTCCTATAGTAAGTAATTGATAATAAATATGGAAAACGCTATTTTTGACAGTTTTCGAAGGGGAAATCTGTCACAAAAATTTTTTGCTGAAATTGCTAACTTAGATCTTGAAATATGCCTACTCATAAAAACATCGGTATACCGTTGATCCCCAAATTTAATGTTTGTACTAATTTGCAATATTTCACGTGTTTGTAATATTTCTCGTTTCTAACTCTTATATTTCAATTGGGCATGTATTAATATTTGTATTTTTAAGCAATATTTGACCTAACACTTGATATATGGCCGATATTGAAGAGCTCCTACATTTACAAAATATTAGTTTGCAATTTTCTCAAAATTCTTAGCAATCTATCTTTAAAATACCATGCGCCTATATTATTTACATGTAAATAATACACTATTTACAAGCATTTGTACGTTTAGAAGTCGATCTTGGCATGGAGATGTGGCTAATTTAACGATTGGAAATCATATCCAGTGATAGTGAATCAAGTGCAGTATGTCAACTACAAGAGTGGTGAATTGACTGGAAAAAACGTATTCTCATTTCTATGGCAACTACACAATACAATTGAAAAGATATCAACAAGACTGTGAGCAAGAGTCATCAACCAAATAAACTGAAAGATGTGCAAAGTCAACAAAAGATGTTGAAAATTTATAGGAATTATTAATGCAATACTAGTTTTTTCTACTAATGTGCAATCAATTTTTTCAAAAATCAAATGAAACTTGGATAATTTAAGAAAGACATATTTTGATATAAATTGGCGTCATGTGCATATGCACTCAAATAGAGGCCAGTTTCACATCCATNGTGGAATTAAACAATTTACAGTTTCCAGTGCAAAAAAGCAATGTAAACCTAGTCCACACATAGTCAAAAAGAAACCCATCAAAAAGAAAACTGACATTTTTAAGAATTTGGTATAAATAGCTGTACACATTGACACTTGATATTAGTTTGATACCCGTCATGACCACATTCACTCATTCTTGCTTGGATATTTTTGAACATGATAAGGTGTTGGTCAATTTTAATGGTGGAAGTACACAGGAATATTTCCCAACTTCTGGTTTTAATGGACCACTNATATTTCAATTGGGCATGTATTAATATTTGTATTTTTAAGCAATATTTGACCTAACACTTGATATATGGCCGATATTGAAGAGCTCCTACATTTACAAAATATTAGTTTGCAATTTTCTCAAAATTCTTAGCAATCTATCTTTAAAATACCATGCGCCTATATTATTTACATGTAAATAATACACTATTTACAAGCATTTGTCCGTTTAGATGTCGATCTTGGCATGGAGATGTGGCTAATTTAACGATTGGAAATCATATCCAGTGATAGGGAATCAAGTGCAGTATGTCAACTACAAGAGTGGTGAATTGCCTGGAAAAAACGTATTCTCATTTCTATGGCAACTACACAATACAATTGAAAAGATATCAACAAGACTGTGAGCAAGAGTCATCAACCAAATAAACTGAAAGATGTGCAAAGTCAACAAAAGATGTTGAAAATTTATAGGAATTATTAATGCAATACTAGTTTTTTCTACTAATGTGCAATCAATTTTTTCAAAAATCAAATGAAACTTGGATAATTTAAGAAAGACATATTTTGATATAAATTGGCGTCATGTGCATATGCACTCAAATAGAGGCCAGTTTCACATCCATGTGCAAATGCCGTTTTATAGAATTATTAAATTTTAAAAACTTTGAGCAATTTAAATGTGATTGCCCTCAACTGCCATTTTCTGCTCTAAATTTCTACTCTAATTTTCGCAATCTTGAAAAACTTTGTAATGAATCTCAAGTTTGCTATTATTGGCATGGCTCCAATTGTAAATCGATAAAATTCGTATTCAATATTTTGAAATGCATGATTCATTGACTGCCTTAGCTAAAATGATTATTTTCTGTTTAAAGCAAATTTAAACAAATTCAAGATAACTGATTAGAAGAGCAATTTTTCTTGAAAATGTTTTACTAAATNGGGAGCTACCAGTGAGACAAAATTTGCAATGCTTACAGATGAATTTTCTTCTCTGTCAACCAATCACCTACAGCAATGGATTCCACATTCCACCAATGCCTATTAGTTATAAAAATTGAAAGACTCTACAACTACTACAATGCATACTACCCTGAGTACTCCTATAGTAAGTAATTGATAATAAATATGGAAAACGCTATTTTTGACAGTTTTCGAAGGGGAAATCTGTCACAAAAATTTTTTGCTGAAATTGCTAACTTAGATCTTGAAATATGCNCAAATTCAAGATAACTGATTAGAAGAGCAATTTTTCTTGAAAATGTTTTACTAAATGAACTGCAGGACTAATCTTATTTTTATAATAATAATATTGCAAATATCTTTTTGAAAAAATCGCCCTCAGGTATTTCACATATAAATATATTTTTCATAGTTCATTATTTATACTAGTTTGGTTGCTTAAAAATATTTGCTTGCCTAGCTATTGAAAGCACGAGCCGCCACTGCATAATAATATTCTGAAGTAGCATGTAACGTATAAATCTTACTAATAGAATGGCATTAAAGTTTTTTTGGAAAGTGAAATTGTTTTTATCATGTAAGTCATACGCCTGTAATGTTTAAGTATGGCAAATATTTTTCTGTCTTATATATTGGATATTAGTGAAAAATGAATTAAACGTATGGAATTTTTACATTGAAACACCAATGTATTTGAAAAACGAAAATATAATGCTTTCCATGTAATGTATAGTTCCATGAAAAATGAATTAAATGCATGGAAATTTTTATGGATAGGAAACATTGCTGAAAACGAATTAATTACAACAATTGCAGATATTAATCATTAGAAACGTATGGAATTTTTTACAAAGAAATAGCAGTGTATTTGAAAAACGAGATGTAGCTCTTTGCATGTAATGTATAGAAAATAACAATTTTGTACATAGGCTAGCTAAGCAATAGAAACGTATGGAATTTTTATGGATATCATTAGTCAACAACATATTATCACAAAGCGAGATGTAAAAATCCATCTAACAATGTCACGTATATCAAGAAAAATATGTGCAAACACGGTAAACGAAACTGACCACACATAAATAGTTAAGTCACTATAGCAAGTACATGAATTATTGTAAAATTGATCCCTGTAAACATTAAGAATGAGTCAGTAATTTCGTCAGCGCTAGGTCAATATCTGTGAATCAGCGATTACGTTATTTTGTGATATCCCCACAATTCTTTGCACAAATCGAAAATGAAATTATTACAGCATTAAGTCATAACACAAATACAGGGTGATTTATTAGTAGAGAACAACTTGAATTGGAAATATTAAACACCTATTTTCAAAAACAGAAACAGATACATTTTTAACTAAAAGTACAATAAATGGGGTTTTATGTGTCATATCTGTTAAGATAAGATAAGATAAGAGATTCTATATTCAGATAAATGTTTACAATTCAATAACTGATAATTTATCTGAATAGTGTCATAAATTACAAAAAAGTAACCAATCTACAAATCAACATACATTACAAAAAGTAACAATTCTTACAGGCTATGGATGAATTACTTTATATTGCTATTTTAATGACGAGTTATCGTATAGTCATTGTTGTAAAATTTAAATCCTAACCATGATGTACCTAAAATATATTTTTGCTTAAGGAAGATTTTTAAACGCTTTTTAAAAGGTTTCAATTTTTCAATGCTTTTAATTTCTTTAGGTAGCGAATTCCAGGTTCGAATTGCGACATTAATGAAAGATTTCTTCAAAACTTTTTTCTTATACTTAACACATGTAAAAATTTTAGATCTTGAATTCTGTTTATACGCAAATCCCGGGAATTTAATTGAATTATAAGGCGGTAGATTTTTTACTAGTTTGAAAAATGTTAGCAAGGTATTTAAAATGACGAGTTGTTTTGGAAAGAGAATTGACCTAGAAATGTAATGTTTAGTTTTCGATGAATTTTTTGCTGAGATATTCAGTGCCCATTTTAATTGAATGTCAAGTTTTCTATAAAGCACATCACTTAAATCAGTAAATAAGATGTTTGCATAATTAAGGTGGCTCATGATAAAAGCATGGAAGAATTGAATAATTGCACAAGGTGGTAACTGCTTAACTACTACTGTCATACTTTTTATACCTACAGCTAGTTTTCTAACTGTTATGTTAATGTGAGTGTTGAACTTTAACTTTGAGTCAATGGTTACGCCTAAGTACTTGAAAGTGTCTACAATAGGTACATTAACAGTATTAATTTTCAAAGTCATTTTGGAAACATCGTAGTTATTTTTATTGGGCTGCAAAATACAAAATTCCGTCTTAGCTTCATTAATTAGCAACTTATGCATTGAAAAATATTTTGACAATTTGTTGCAATTGAATTCTATTGATTCCACTGCTGAGTGCAATGATGTATTATCGCTGAAGATGCAGGTGTCATCGGCATATTGAATTAGATTGCAATTGGTTATTGACTGCATGTCATTTACATAAATACTAAAAAGAAGAGGACCTAGAATCGTTCCTTGAGGCACCCCATTGTAAACCGGTAACCAATCAGAAAAAATATCGTTTAATTTAACTCTCTGGAATCTTTGGTTAAGGTAACTAGTTATCAATTGCTTACTATTACAAGAAAATCCTAAGTAAGATAGTTTTTCAATAAGTATGTTGTGATTAATCGAATCAAAGGCTTTTGAGAGATCTAAACAAGCTATAGCTACAAATTTATTAGAATCGAGGGATGCTCTCCATTTTTCAGTAGCATGTAATAGTGCATCAGTTGTTGAAAAATTTTTGCGAAATCCAAATTGGGTGTTCGATAATAAATTATACTTATTAAAATGTTCAATTATTTGGTTATGCAATAATCTTTCGAATATTTTACTTATTGGAGAAGTAATTGAAATTGGTCGATAATTAGTGGCAATTGAAGGATCGTTTTTCTTAAAAATAGGAGTAATGTGAGCAAGTTTTAGATAATCTGGGAAGTGATTGCATTTTATAGATTCATTAAAGATGAAATTTAAAGGACTTGCAATGATATCTGCAGTCATTTTAAGAGCCCAAGAGGGGATATTTGAGGGACCACTTGATTTGTTGGACTTAAGCTTAAGAATCGATTTAATAATTTCATAGGTAGTTGAGAATCGGAAATTAAATTCAGGTGTAAAGATTTTGTGTGAGAGGTTTTTGTATTTAATAAGGGGCCCTTTGTAATTTCCTAAGTTGACAAAAGTCTTGTTTAATTCATTAGAAATTTCTAAATTGTCGGTTAGATTATTTCCATTTTGATCTTTAATCACATCAATTAAGTTTGATTTAGATTGCTTATAATTTGTGATTTCTTTTATTAGTTTCCATTTTGACTTTTCATTTGGAAGACGCGTATACTCATTTTTGATAAATTCATTGAAAGCCCTACGAGATGCAATATTCGAGGCATTTCTGGCCTTTTTATAGGCAGCAAAGTTCTTGTTAGTTCGAGAATTTATAAAATGTTTATATGCTTTGTTCTTTTCGCGAATTAAAGCTTTACAAGTGTCAGATATCCAGGGTTTGTTAGAAAAAGTATTGTTTGCTTTGGATTTGGTTGTGGATTTAACCATTATTTTCCTTTCAGGGCAAAATCTGTTGAGGTAAAATTCAAAAATGTCTGAGAAATTTTTTAGCATTTCATTTATATTTGATGCAGAATATACAGGAAACCAATTTTCTGATGAGAGGGATGATTTAAAATTATTAATATTTTCAATACACTTTTCACGAGTTTTAATCCATTTCGTGGTAATTTTTGGGGTTGAGTGAGAAGACTTTTGAAATTTGATAGATGTAAAACAGTGATCCGAGAATGGGCATTCAGAAGAGATGTACTGGAAGTGTGTATTATTGTTTTCAGCTAATGCAATGTAGTCAATTAGAGTCCTACTCGATGATGTGATTCTAGTGGGCAATGTTTTATTGGTCAATTCAAGATTAAATGTGTTCAAGAACAAATCCATTTTACACTGATCATTAGCATTTAAATAATTGAGGTTCCAATCTCCGAAAAGTACTAAATCTTTATTGTCAGAACAGGCAAGTGATAATTCTTCTTCTAGTTGTTGAATAAAAAAATTGGCAAATTTCTTATGCGGACAGTATGATACATTTAATAATTGTTTTTGAAATCTAGAATTTTTAATTGGATTAGTAATTTCAACCCATAGACTGTCAAAATTTGATGTGTTAGGACTTTTAATATCGTTGCGTATTTTGGGATTGAATGACTTTGGAACTAAAAGTAATACACCTCCACCTTTTGATTTTCCTAACATATTGTTCAAAACTCTATCCTTTCTAAATAGTGCAAAA
>CABFPE010000064.1:1059385-1078798 GCA_900660155.1 Hofstenia miamia | reverse complement strand
TAGAAATAATTTTATTGACTTTTACTACTTCATTGTTGCCTTGAAGCAGGCTGTTGCAAAAAGGTGGGATTTCACTAAGAAAAATCTTAGTAGGACTAAAAATATGGTTAATTATTTTAATAAGATCAGTAAACTTAGCTTCGTAGTTGGTTGGGTTCTTGAGAATATCATTTCTTCCAATTTGTACGAAAACTGTTTTAATTTTTGTTTGCGGGTAGAGTTCCAATGTCTGTTGAAGCTCAGATATGCATGCACCGGGATACGAGTGCACGGAGACCTCTTTGTTTCTGATTATGTTTTTGGATCGTAATTTCCTAAACATGGAGCTACCTAAAATTAAAAAATTAGTACCTGTTTTGATCTTGCGAGGTTTTCTTGGAGAGCGAGTAATAGGTTTATTTCTTGATGCTGTTGAATGCAAAAAAGCGTCAGTGACTTCTTGTTCGCGCGAGTTAGGTGTAAGGGACGTATGCGTGTGATCCTTAAGAAATGAATGCAATGAAAATAATTCATCTCGACTGAGGGCCAAAAATGGTGCTACAAGTTTGCAGTGTTCGTCGTCTTTATTGATGTTTGATTCAGTGACGTTTTTAAGTGCGGAGCGGAGAGCGCAATCGACTGTCTTTAGAGAGGACATCGCGGCCAATGAGAGGACATCGCGGCCACAATTTAGAAGTCTCAATGGTGTAATGCAAGCTGGAATTGAGTGCACTACATTTTGCAAAGTTGCAGAATCAATGTTACTGAATTCTTCAATGATTTTTTCTTTTAAAACATCTAAATTATGATGTGTTTTGGAATAAACCTTTTTATTCTTGATCTTTCTCCAACATCAAAAATCGCAAGGCAATAAATCTGGTGAACGAGGGGGCCAAAATAAATCAAATGAGCAACTGATAGCTCACTCTCCAAAATTTTCACACAAAACAAAATTGTGTCGCAAGCTGTATGGGGAGTAGCCTCATCTTGTCTTGTTGAACTTTTGTTTTTCTTTCAGCTTGGGAATTATATGATAAAGATGAAAATGAGCCTCATTGGCACACAAAATCTCATCCAACACTGGTAACAAATGTGTATCAAACAAGTTTGCAAATTCCAGTAATTGTTCCATATAACAATTTTGAAGGCCATGTACAAATTTAGGTTTGTATTTATAAAATTTCAAGTACTCCTTGGTTATTTTTCTGACTGTAGAGTAGCTAATTCCAGTTTCTCTTTCTCATTGTTTCAAAGAACTTGTTCCACAGATATTGCCATTTGCTTGATTTAAATGTGATACTCTCACTTTATATACTTTAACTTCATCAATTATGAAAGGAAGAGCCAGGTTTATTGGCATCATGTAGAGAAAATGTTTCTTCGCATTTTTGAATCAGCTTGTTTATTGCAGATTCATGGAAAAGATCGTTTTTAAGGTTATGCTTGGTTTTATCTGCACGCAAGAAAAGGATTGGTGAAGACGAATTTGCATAGAATAACTGCACCAGTTCCAGTCATGTTGGTAAGTCAATTTAACAGTTAGTTGACGTGTAGAGTACTGGAAATTGTTGAACGATATGAAACCCCAAAGAATTTTCAACACAAATGATACAAACATACAAATTGATAATTGGCTAGAAAAAACATGGCCAATTAAAATTGTTCCTGACTTAAAAATTACCCTGTATAATGTTAATGGGCGACTGGAATTTGAACTTTTTAAACATAACTGAAAAATCTAATCTACAAAATTTCCTTTCAACTTTCAACATTTCACTAATTAAGTAGGAAACAAATAAAAAGCAAAAAAAATCAAAAAAATAAATTATAAAGGAAAGGTAATCATTAAGAATAAGATCATGAGTAACGTATTTAGTGAAGTAGTATGCAACTTAGGCAATTTTGATGGAGTAAATACTCCCTTTAACATCAATCAAGTCCAACCTATAGCCCCGCCCTTCTCTTTCAGATTCGTGACTAAGTTTGAAATGATCAAATCTATTCAATCTTTAAAATACAAATCTAGTGGTCCCTCCATTGTCCCAACTTGGTCTCTAAAAATTGCACCAGATATAATAGATGAGCCACTTTCATACATCATAAACGCGTGCATTAGACATTCGAGTTTTCCTGACCAATTAAAATTGGCAAATATTACTCCATTATTTAAAAATGATGACCCAAAAGATTCTTTAAACTATAGACCGATTTCTGTTACATCGCCAACAAGTAAGATTTTTAAAAGACTTCTTTTCAATTAAATTTATGAACATTTATGTAAACATAATCTGTACTCTCAAAATCAATATGGTTTTCGTAAATATATTTCTACAAATGATGCTTTAACAGCTACCGAAAATTGGAGAAGTAGCATAAATATGATGAGTGTTCAGCAGTTGCAGGCTTAGGTTTATCAAAAGCATTTGACTCTATTGAACACCACATATTAATTTAAAAATAAAAATTCTGGGCTTCTCAGACAAAAGTGAAGACCTAATAAGCAGCTATCTCCATAATCGTAAACAAAAAGTTAAACTAAATGGAATTCTCTCTGACTGGATTTTTATTAAAGATGGTGTTCCACAAGGAACAATTTTGGGATCGTTACTATTCAATATGTATGTAAATGATTTGAGTAATCATGCCACATGTAACGTTATACAATATGCTGATGATACTATGCTACTTAGCTCACACAAGTCTCCTGAAATTGTTATAAAAGCTCTCGAATTGGACTCTTCTTGAACAATATTTTTCTTCAATAAAACTAAGAATAAACCCATCTAAAACCCAGTTTTATTTAATTAGACCTAAATCTAAATATAATTCCAAAAAAAGTTCACAATTTAAATTGAAATTTAATGACACATACATAGAACAAGTTAATTCTTTTAAATTAAAGATCTTAGCAATGTATGACAACAGCAGCCAACCACAGCAAAAATTCAATTAATTCGCACATTAATACTAAGCCACTTTAATTATGGAAACATACTGTATACCGAAATAAATCAAAAACTTTTGAATAAATTCAATGTGCAAATAAAATAGGCTATAAAAATAGCAGTTAATCATTTATATAACAGAAATACATAAATCAAGAAATTAACAAAAACCTTTCTAAATCCACAATGTATTATTTATAAAAACATTAATTTCTTTCTTTAAAATATGTAATAATATTGTTCCATAGCACAAATCCAACTTTATATCCTCTAAAATATTGCTTAGAAATAATCCTTATAACAAGAAAATAATGAAAAATTTATTTCTCAACACATCAATAAATATATGGAATAAACTAAGAGTATTCAAAAACGAAATTAAAAAATACTTCTGTAGTTATCCAAAGGAAAGGCTTGAATGCAAATAGCGAGGTTCTAAACTTTATAATAATGATTATTCAATAGAGCGCATCTAACCTAAATTCGCCATAACCCAAGCTAGTAATTGTAATTATTTTTGTAAATGTTATATTTGTATGTGTTTTGTTCCTTTATTTCTATTGTTTGACGCTATTTAGAGTTGTAAACACTATTTTATATTGCAAAAAGCAACTCTAAATATAGATATTTCATTTCATTTCATTTCGCTATAAATAAATAAAACCCAAATAGCTATTATGTAAACATGGATAATGAAAACTGTTGGTGAGTGTGCTCTTATGTAATAGCAATTATTTGTGATAAAAAATTTGTACTTGAAGATATTAACTATTTTTCAATGAAATTCCAATTTTATTACAAAAACCTTTCAAATTCTCTGAATAGATGATGGTCAGAGAATCAGAAAACCTAAAATCATGGGGGCAACACCTAACCTCACCTATTTTTTTCTTATACTAACCGAGATTTTAAAACCTAAATTAAAAAATGAAGCCCTTTTCTAGCCTTTGGTGTTGTCAGATTTTAGGTATCTTTTTTTATCTCAAGAGCTATGAAGGCTTACTTTTTCAATAACCACACATTTAAAAATTCCTGGGATGCTTGGTGGGTGTTGAAATTTAAATTTACTTACTGATAATGTGTAAACCATAAGAGTACTTATCACTAATGTACTTATTCTGATGGAGTCAATTGTTGCATTTGTTCAAGGCATTTTGAAAAATTAAGCAAACTTTGATGAAAGATCCTGCATGAGATTTAAAAACAGAAATAGATCATTGCTTTGATAAAATAAAAATATTTAAATTTCTGTATACTCTTTATTAACATTACAAATTCAAAATAAATATACATAAGTCTCCAAAATAAATGCTAAATCCCAACTACAAATCCAAAATCAATAATGGCACTTATCTTACAAATGTAAAAATTGTGGATAATAAAGTTCTAACACTAAGTCCAGGAAACATCCTTGTCATACCATCCCAAGTGCCCAAGATTGCACTAAAGTATAAATCATACAATTAATAAAAAACAATTTAAAGAAAATATATTTTAGAATAATAGTTCAAGGAGAAGGTAGTCCAGTGCTCTCTGGCAGAACGATAATTTTCTAAGTAAAATTTATTAATTTTATCACAGGTTACACACATTTTAACAAATGAGACATATATCGAAGGAACATTTGTTAAAATACTAAAAGCATGAGAAAACTGTTTACTTTAAAGAAAATATATTTTAGAATAATAGTTCAAGGAGAAGGTAGTCCAATGCTCTTTGGCAGAACGATAATTTTCTAAGTAAAATTTATTAATTTTATCACAGGTTACACACATTTTAACAAATGAGACATATATCGAAGGAACATTTGTTAAAATACTAAAAGCATGAGAAAATTGTTTACTTTAAAGAAAATATATTTTAGAATAATAGTTCAAGGAAAAAGTTTTCAATGGCATATATTCAGATAATTTATTGGGTAAATATTTGTTTTAGACTTAGAAAATATTAACCTATGGACACTAACTGGGGACAATTTTTACTATAAACACTCTTGTGAGCGTTGTTAAAGAAGGCACTTGGTGAATTCTCATAGTTTAACTTGTTTTGCATATCAACAATTACAACGTTTAAAAAACACATTCTTGTATAAGTAGCATGCATGTTTAGTCGGCAAATTGAAGGTGAAAAAAGTAAGCAGGTTTCTATGCGTTTTTGCTTTTTAACATAACCCACCATGTACAAGTGTTGTTATACTTGTGAAATTAATGTGTCTCGTGGTTCGTAGTTTGAAAACGATTCTTTTACAGAAAAAATACTGGTAATGATAATGCATTTGAGATGTCGACACCTAGCGACTTAATTAAATATAAATTGGCATGCACGTTATTTCAAATTCGATCGCTAAATATAAACAAGGAAATGCAAGGTTTATTTTCACAGTTACAAAATGCTGTATTGACAAAAAGTGATGTGTTTCGCTGTTTTTGTTTGCTGCATTATAAGCTCCGTTTTTGAGCGATCAACTTTTAATGCATCTTAAAAAAGGACAATTAATGAAAAAGCAAATAAATCTCAAAAATTTACTTTAAGAAATGATCTGAACTGAAATGATTTAAAGTCACTATTTGAAATGCCGAATTACATTATACAGCATGCCATACAGACCATGAAAGTACAATATGATTTTAATTGAGGAGTTATTGTATATAGGAACCCTTATTGTATAGGAACCCATATTTGCTAATTCAACTCAATTGTTAGTTAAAACCAGTACGGTTGTGAACTGATTATGATATTGTCCAAGCACTGATTTACGAAAAGATATATAACTGAATATATATGCGAAGGAAACATATATAATGAGACAGAACCTACTAAATTTAGTAGTTCCTGGATCAGAGAGAAAACAACACGTTTTTCTTCATTCACTCAGTGTATATATGTATTTGATGGAAAATGCAATCAATTGCGCATTTAACGCTTAGATGCGCAAGCATTATTTTAATGGTTACGTTCAATTTTACTACCAGTCACAGAAATCAGCAGAAAATTTTTGCATATGACGTGGGAAATCATCAACTTTTTTTATAATACCAACTAATGTAAAATATCCATTTTTAAATGTTACTAAATTTATAGCAGCACATACGTAGATCTATACTGTACTCAAAGCATAGTTAATCAGTTGTTAGGAGCTTGATATTTGTGGGAAATTCTGGTACAGTTATAGCTGTTGTCATTAGGAAATAGCACTCACTGCACCCTAACAATGCACAATTCAAACCAACATAAGTAGATACAGACAAAATTACAGTTTTTCAGAAGTTCAAAGAAATGAATTTCATTGTGATATCTCTTGCCAACACTAGAACTTTCATTCAAAACTCTACAAACATATACTTTCAACTGATTAAACAGATGAAGAACGAATGCAGCAGTTTTAGTGAAATTTGGTCACTACTAGTGTAGATACTAATACGTATTGTGTAAATATAAATTGCACTCACTATTAGCAGTGAATTTGGCCATTTTATTATTTGTCAAAAAAACTAGATGGAACAACAAATGTCCCTATCATTTAATGAATGCAGTATTAACAAAAAAAGCATTGTATTACAGAACAGGCATACGACGAAAAAATATGCCAACTGACTGAGCACCTGCAACATTGGCCTGTGATCACATAAAAATGTTGCAGAAGAGACAAACACCCGTCGTCACTATCACAACTATCCAGCGCAAGCTGAAAAAAGTTATGTGAAGTTAGTACCTCACAAAATTCCCTTTTTACACCGANATTGGCCTGTGATCACATAAAAATGTTGCAGAAGAGACAAACACCAGTCGTCACTATCACAACTATCCAGCGCAAGCTGAAAAAAGTTATGTGAAGTTAGTACCTCACAAAATTCCCTTTTTACACCGAGGCATAAGTAACAACGGGTATAATTCTATTGTCAATTCTTGGAGGAAATTATTTTTTCCGAAGAAGCGGCATTTCAGTTCTATCGTGCCACCCAGCTCCTGTGTTCAAGGAAAAATTGTCCTATATTCCAGTAAAACCGTTTTCACTTATAATTCAATATCTAGGATGGGTTGGCATAAACCTAAGAAACTTCGCTTCGCTCACAATCATAGCCCAAAACATTGAATCAGAAAATACATTGGCGTCTTCGAAGGAAATCTATTTCCAACTGCTGATAAGCGCGACTGACATTAGAGATTGGTGCAAGACAATACAACATCGTACACTTCAAGAATGACATCTGCAGAGATTACCGTACCCAGCAGCACGCCCAGACCTAAATCCCATTGAATACACGTAGAAAATGATGAAAAACGACGATAATTAGCACAAGTCATTAGACACTTGGAAGCAAAACAAAGTTAAAATGGTATTGCATTTGAAAAAAGAATTCGATTCCCTTTGATTATAGATAGAAGAAGGCCTGTTTCATTAATAAAATCTTAGTTTTGAATATATTTTGGGCATCTTTACCTTACGGATTTTTTCGGTACTAGTTGTAAATATTTCGATTCCATATTTGTGCGGTTTCTATGGAATAGTTTTTTGAAAATCACTGTTCCCAATGGAGCATCATCACAAAAGAAAAGCTCCTGCTAACAATTTTCATTCCATTTATTGCACCCTGCATTGACTTCACAACACGATGAGCTTGTATGTGAACATAGTTTCAGAAAAATCCATTATTCCTATAACAGATTTACACTTTTATAGTTGCTTGGATTAATTCAAAAGTAAGTGACTTCTTCCACATAGTTGTTTCCATAATTCACACCAACTAGTAAAATGCTGCAATCTAACAGGAATATTTTAAATTTCATGTTTGATATTATACTGCATTTCAAATACGCAACATGGGTCCAAGTGACTCATATAACTAATGTTTTACAAGCCTAATATTTTCATATCTACAATTTGAAAAGATAGGAAGAGGTCTTGAATGAACTGTAATTTCAGCGTGAACGCTATTATTAAAGTGGCATTGACTTATTTGGACCCAAGTTGAATATTTAAAGAATTCAAATATAGGTCCGAAGCAATAAGAAATAAATTCTATAATACTCTTAAAACCATGAATCATTTAAAATGAAATCAATGAAACTATACCCTTGAAAAATGTAAAGATGAAAAAATGCAGGTAGAATGAAGGCTAAGAGAGTGCAACATGTGGCTCCTACTAAGGCCATTAAAACTGAAAAGTTAGGTATTGCTACTACAACCATTCCAGTGGTAGCCACTAGTCCACCTCGAAGAAAGGCCTAAAGTAGTTTGAGTAAACTTCTGGCAAGTGTTGACATTTATGTATTAAACTACAAACATGGGGTATTACTACTCATCTTCCAACAATAAATCCAAAGCTGGTGGCTTTTACATTTACATAAATTGAATAAACAAATAATATTAATATTGACACGTGTCAGTAGTAAAATATACAACTAAATTAGGACTAAGCTATTAATAGATTCCAAACTTGAAAAAATATAGTAAAACAAGTTATGAATTTCAACTTTAGAAATGTGATTGCAAAAGAAAGGAATATCTATTCAGAAGACAGAAATAATTGAAACTAAAAAAACAAAAACATATTTTAATTTAGACTATGAATGCCTACAATAATTGTGAAACCGGCTTAAGCAAATTATACACTTAGTAAAGCTTTTTCAATGATGGAATTCTTGTTTTCAATGATGGATTTTTAAATGACATATCAGAGAAAATATCAAGAAAGAATTCGCAATTACCGGAAATATTGTTTCGGAAAAAGTGAAAATATTCAATAGGAAATAGTGTAATATGTAAATGCAGAAGTCATTGAAAAAGTAGTTGAATATTGGCCGAATATGGATGATAAGAGTTAGTTTCAAAACAATAGCAATGGCGACCTAAATAAAATACTTACACCTTGAACAGCTTGTTGAGCCGAGTCATAGAACAGCTTGGATTCTAATAATTGAACCACAGGAAAGAGCATAACTAAACACAACAAATAAATGCAATGAAATGGAAATTGTACACCCAGTCGCTTGAAAATAAATTTTAAAATACTACATGAGCAATCATACAGTGTGTCTGAAGTTATTATGAAAGGGCAGTATATTCAAATATTTTAAGAAGAAGACAAATTAATTTACAAATATATTAAATGAAAAAAACTAACTACGTGTGAACACCAGTTGCTAATTTATTGTATTTAAATAAAACAGCAACAGCGTGTGAAAATGATTGTCTGAAGTTATTATGCAAGTGGGTATTGTAGCCTGACTGATTTAATATTGTGGAACCTAAGTAAATAGCAACACAATCTAGAAGTTAAACAAACTATGGTCTTTATTTAAATAACCAAAGTAACCATTTTTCAAATGTTTATATGTCTGCCCATTTTCTCAACAATCTTCAGCAGTCTTTCATCTATGGAGCTAGTTAGACAATTGAAAGTTTCTGTAGTAACAGCCCTGATTGCTTTTTGAATACCATCTCAAAGCTCTACTATACTCTTGTACTGCTTTCCACCCTTATAAAGCACTTTTTCACTAGTGCTCACAGGTTTTCAATGCGATTCAAGTCAGGAGAGCATAGTGGGCAGATAATCACCTTACTTGCAGGAAGTCCTTTTCGAGCCAGAAAGTCTGTGGTACTTCGAAAAGCATGAGAAGGGGCGTTGTCTTGTATAAACTTGCCTTTTATTCTTGAATGCTCAACTCTGGGACTTATACCATCTGAAGAACGTGTCCTACTACAATTTACAATAATTCTCACTATCGAGTTTCACCCCTTCTTCAACTTTAAATGGGCCAATGATCTTGTTGCCAATAATTCCTGTACAGATCATGATTGCACCAGCTCTTGTTGTCGTCTTAGTCGAGTAGGAGCTTTTCGACCATTAAGAACCCATTCTTTGGACAACTCATCTGGACCATCCAATGTTACTCGAGACTCATATGTGAAAATAACGAGGTTAAAGTAAGTTTTTGGATTTTCTCTGGCCCAGTTCAAACGCTTTGGATGTGTACTTCTATTGAGAGGTGGTCTCATGACAGATTTCTTGACATCACCAAGTGTCCTAAGAATTCTGCATTTTTGTCTCGTTTTACACCTGATAAGCCGGCTATTTTAGAAACTTCAGAACTGCTTAGTAAAGGGGATTGGTAAGGATTTGCTTTAGTTTACGTTTGTTTCTGGTACTGATGTTCTTGAAACCATTTCCTTTGGTTCTTGTCCTCTCTTTGTTCATGTCATTCACTAATTCACTACTTTTTCAACTGTTCGGTGGTCTCTGCGCAATGCTTTTCAAATTTCAAACATTGATTTGCTTTCAGCTAGTAACTTCCAAGTTTTGTCTTTCTCCCTGCTAGATAAGTCTTGCCTTTTACCCATTTTTATTTTAAAGCAAAAAATAAAACAAAATATCACCTTCTGTTGACAGTAATGTTATGCATGCATAATAACATCAGACAGGTGGTTTTCTTATTGTTTACAAGAGTGTGAAAACTACAAGTTATACAATGGTGAAACACAGGCTCAATAAGTAATTTGCACAGTTGCATAATAACTCCCTACATACTCTAGACTGCAAAAACCTCAGCCAAGTATGAACATAGTTATGGTTCTGGATACAGCCAGATGCCAATCCGAATTAGTCTGAAAACTTATTGGGATCAAAGTTAGATCGATTTATATCTCGAGATTTTTTTCATTAAATCCATTCATTACTTTTTGAGAAATTTTGGTGACAAACGAACAGACAGAGAGAGGCGAAAACAATATCTCTTTGGTGGAGGTAATAACTATTTGTGTATCTAACTACTAAGATAATTCAGCTGCATAGTGATCGACTAACTTTGAATAGTATGAATGACTATCACTAGAATTTATAACTAATAATAAACTCAACTACTTCAAACAATAAAACTTGGCAAAGCGACTACAGTGTCATGTCAAACTACAAATATGAAAAGAAAGGAAATACTTGGATATGTGAAAAATAAGGAGAAGCAAAGACATCCTTTAACCAAGTGAGGAAATGTTGCTAAATGAACATTGTCATATCAGTAATGAATAAAAATATACATACATCTTGGTAGATTCAAAGTAATGATGCTGTGGGTGTGTGGACCAAATGACAAGTATCCGGCAACTCCAAATGATATGTAGATCACTGTGACAGCAGTTAAAGCCATTTTGAAAATTCTAAAACTCGTATGAGTTGGGTGAAGTAGAGATCTGCTTGATAAGGTTTTTCATATTTATTTAAAAAGACTACAGTTATGTACTAGTTAGATATTTCAATGAACAACTTCAATTTACAAATCCCACAAAAATCTGGCAAAGATAAGGTTTAGAAGTGTTTATCGGATTACCACATACCTAAAAGCCTGCAAGAACAAATATGTGCCACTCTAGTGTAGCGTTATAATAGATGCCATTCAAAACATAATGTTGGTGATAAGGTGCTGCTTACCACCTGATTAATGCAAAATAATGTTTTTACTACAAAAGCAGCAGCTTCAGTATACTAAGATCCCTAAAGTGTTAAATGGATATAAGTTTTAATGAATTTTAATTAAAACATAATTTTGGTGATAGGGTGCTGCTTACCACCTGATTAATGCAAAATAACGTTTTTAATACAAAAGCAGCAGCTTCAGTATACTAAGATCCCTAAAGTGTTAAATGGATATAAGTTTTAATGAATTTTAATTAAAACATAATTTTGGTGATAGGGTGCTGCTTACCACCTGATTAATGCAAAATAACGTTTTTAATACAAAAGCAGCAGCTTCAGTATACTAAGATCCCTAAAGTGTTAAATGGATATAAGTTTTAATGAATTTTAATTAAAACATAATTTTGGTGATAGGGTGCTGCTTACCACCTGATTAATGCAAAATAACGTTTTTAATACAAAAGCAGCAGCTTCAGTATACTAAGATCCCTAAAGTGTTAAATGGATATAAGTTTTAATGAATTTTAATTAAAACATAATTTTGGTGATAGGGTGCTGCTTACCACCTGATTAATGCAAAATAACGTTTTTAATACAAAAGCAGCAGCTTCAGTATACTAAGATCCCTAAAGTGTTAAATGGATATAAGTTTTAATGAATTTTAATTAAAACATAATTTTGGTGATAGGGTGCTGCTTACCACCTGATTAATGCAAAATAACGTTTTTAATACAAAAGCAGCAGCTTCAGTATACTAAGATCCCTAAAGTGTTAAATGGATATAAGTTTTAATGAATTTTAATTAAAACATAATTTTGGTGATAGGGTGCTGCTTACCACCTGATTAATGCAAAATAACGTTTTTAATACAAAAGCAGCAGCTTCAGTATACTAAGATCCCTAAAGTGTTAAATGGATATAAGTTTTAATGAATTTTAATTAAAACATAATTTTGGTGATAGGGTGCTGCTTACCACCTGATTAATGCAAAATAACGTTTTTAATACAAAAGCAGCAGCTTCAGTATACTAAGATCCCTAAAGTGTTAAATGGATATAAGTTTTAATGAATTTTAATTAAAACATAATTTTGGTGATAGGGTGCTGCTTACCACCTGATTAATGCAAAATAACGTTTTTAATACAAAAGCAGCAGCTTCAGTATACTAAGATCCCTAAAGTGTTAAATGGATATAAGTTTTAATGAATTTTAATTAAAACATAATTTTGGTGATAGGGTGCTGCTTACCACCTGATTAATGCAAAATAACGTTTTTAATACAAAAGCAGCAGCTTCAGTATACTAAGATCCCTAAAGTGTTAAATGGATATAAGTTTTAATGAATTTTAATTAAAACATAATTTTGGTGATAGGGTGCTGCTTACCACCTGATTAATGCAAAATAACGTTTTTAATACAAAAGCAGCAGCTTCAGTATACTAAGATCCCTAAAGTGTTAAATTGATATAAGTTTTAATGAATTTTAATTCCAGCATATTTGATGTATATACACTAGATAATGATTTTGCATTACAATACTGATGTAGTTATTAGCTATATAGTGATTTTGTAATTTTAAATACAGTTGAATTTCTTAAATTTCATTATGTCTTTGAAAAATATCATTTTGAAATGGAAATACAAAATATTGAAAAAGACTATAAGTTTTAAATAAGATTTTGAAACAACCCTACCCACGTTCTACTGAGCCTTATCTGCCTGATCTACCAACACGTTGTGGAAATTTGCCTCAAATATGTCGCAAGTACAAATTCTACACGCATTTTTATTGGTAAATAGACATAAGCACGTTTGAAAAGAAATACTTATAAAAGGTATTACAGAGTAAAAGTAAGTGATTTTATACTGAAATCTAAAATATTAACACAAACAATATAAAACTCCTGCAAACGTACGTGCACAATATCTTTCAATGGCCCAATAATTATCCTAATTCCCTTGACACAGTGACCCAACCCATTTACAGCGCTGATGTACGGTCAGACTTGTCAACGAGCTGTCATTTCCTAGCTCGGCTCGGCTCGTTTAAATTTTGTGTAAGTTCGGCTCGGCTTGCCACATAAAATCTTCGAATGAGTTCGTTTCGCTAAGTATTTTTTAAAAATATTGTGCTCAAAGAAATTTTTACATAGCTCTTCCTATTATTTAATAAACATTTCTTAAATAAGATTATAGGAAAAGCATACTGACTGCAAAAAATACGAAAAATGTCCATAATCAAATTAGCAAACAGAACTATAAGCTTGCTTTGCTTAAAATAGGCTCGTTTTGGGCTCGTTGTATATCAAATACTGTGTTCAAGCTCGGCTCGGCTCGTTGATAAGTCTGTGTGCGGTATACGCATTCCTCCGTGAAAAGCTAAACTTTATGTAGATTTAAAACAGATATTGCAACCCTGCACTTAAAATCTTACACTAAACGGCATAAAGTTGACCTTGTTCAGCAATACTGTCATCTTGCGATATTAAATTTATAAAAATGATGAACACTATTTTGTAATGTAAGTTTTTTAATTCAGAAGACGTTCCATATTATTGCAATTGCATTAATGTAAATTACAAGTTCAAAAAAGCAGTGTAGTGTCGGATTGTGATACATAATCCTCGCTTCCAGTAAAAGATTATTCAGCACACAATATAAAATATCTTTAAACTGTTTGATGTGCTTCAATTATATGATAGGTGATTTGATGGACAATTAGTCAATAAATAAAAAATATGTTGATAAATCTGCGATGTCAACAAAAATATTAAGCTGGTATTTGATATAAACTACATTGATAGTTGTTATGCCTGTTTGAGGATGCATGTACAATAGCATACTAGCAGGTTCTAACATTCAACTACTTGCAAGTCGTGCCTAGGGGGCAGAGTTGGAATTGGGGCGACTTTTTGGGCCCAAGCCCGGTCCAATGGAGTTTAGGACCAAGCCAGCCCGGCCCATTCTAAAATACCAATTTTTGCCTCATAGATGACCATAAGCACTACACTATAAATTTGATTGGACAATTGTCATAATGTATTGATCAACATGTGCATTGGTGCATATCAGATTAGTCCGTCAAAAATGCTAATTCAATTTTGTTGAAATTCAAATTGCATTATTAAACTTTATACAAAAAGTGTCATACAGGGCCGTAGGCCTGGTGTAGACATGACCCTTCCTGTAATGATTGCATTTTGCTATCAAATAGCATTGAATGTGTAGTTGTCCTTTTTATCGTTTAGGGAACATATCAATTTTATATATTTAGTTACTAAAATTCTCTTCCAACTTACATCAGCACAAAGTAAGCGGAATTTTCATAAGCACCCTTTGCTTGTAGCAGACAAAATTTAGGTGTTAGAAGTATTGCACCAGACGACAATGTAAGGCTGATTAAATTTAAAGAGAATGTTTTTTGCCATTTGCAAAAAATTCAAGTTTTCAAGTGAATTTTTTCTTGTATTTCAAATACCAATAAAAATATTAGGCCCAAGCCCGGCCCGGCCCGGCCCAAATTGTTATGTAAAAAATCCCGGCACGATCCAACTTTAGGAACAAACCTAATTTCAAATCTGCTATGAGGCGTACACGGGGCCTACCCGAGTCGATATCTATTGCATCGACTGGATCTACACATCTCTTGCATTTCATCTCACAGCAGCAGAAATTTATAACTCTGTATTGAAGAAAAAATATATTTAACCTTAAACAGCCTAGCGTCCGTTTTAAAGGACAAACCGTTTTTCCACATTTACAAATAATTTTCTCCAAGCCGATTTCCAAATTTGAAAATCTTGGGGCCTTCGTAGGTCTATTGGGGAATATACTTTATTGCAATGTTGAAAATGTTTATTAAAGCTTATTGCTATTGCAGAGGTTGTTGAAAAGATTAACAAGTTTTCGTTAAAAATTTCTTTATGTGTGCAAAAATATTCCAAACCTATTGAGGCGTGCCGTGCGCAAAGTCGCGGGCCGAAGCATTTACAAATTTTTTATAGGAACATGAAAATTTTTTAAAAATTCCCAGGCTGTTTAAGGTTAATACAAAAATTCACTGAAATATAATGATCTGGGTTAATAATGACTTCCATTTTTGCACACTTTTTTGGTCGATACAATAACTAGTTGTTATGAAAGTTCGTAATAACAATATTTTAATACACACGCACTGGGATACTACTTTACAAATGACAACTATTATTAGATATGCATATCAAAGCGATATGTTATGATTACTCTATTGACGTTTATGAGAGAAAATTAACGAGTTCTGGAGCACTCATATGTTCAACGTGTGCAGTCGTAACGACGTCGCTGAACGACATAATAACGACACTAAAACGACATTACAAAACAACGTCTTTTCACAATAAAACGACAAACTATCAATAAAAATGCAGTTTTTAAAAAAATTATCTTCAAATTGTCATAATAATAAAATTATTCCTATTTTTAAATATTTTTTACTAGACGGAATTATACACCGCCACTAATCCGCACTATAAACGCCACTCAAACAAATCAACGCCTATTAAACGCCAATACACCACAAAAACGACGTTGTTACAACAGTTCAATGTTTACTGGAGTTGAGACAAAAAATGAAAATAGTTTAATCAATCAAAGCTTTTAAATGAAACAAACAAAAAGTAAAGAATAACAAAAACGTAAATACTTACAAGATGATACTAGCTAAAAGATGGAATCACACAACAGCTGATTAAATTGCATTAGAGGAAATTATTGAAAAATGAATCCTTCAACCAACTTAAATAATAGAAATACTTGAGTATTTTCGTAATTTTTTATTTACTAAATCTTTGGAAATTTTTTAATTCCTTTTAGAAATTTCATAAATTTTCAATTGAAGGCAAGGACTCCTAAAATACGAGGACTGGAAACTGATTTTTCTCTTTGAAATGTGGAGTTACATAAAATTATAGGTTTATGCAAATTTGCAAATAATCGTTTAATATCATGCATACAAAAACAATGTGTGCGTTAAGAAACATAGGAGCCCAAAATCCTTTATGCAATTTAAGTCAAAAGCACACAATATGATTTTAGTATTTTCAAAAAATAGAAAATACAAAATTAACAAGACTGCAGCTTCCGCTCCTTCGTTCCGTTTTGTCATTGCAAACGCCTTCCTGCACATTTAAGAAGCCTTTAATGCAAATATTGGCAAAACATTTACATAATTTGGATAAAACCTCGTCTGGAAAATCAAATTCAAATACACAGTAAAGGTTTGAGAAAGTTTCAAAGCAGTTCTTTACGTATTTGCTACAGACAACAGATGAACATGTCAATTTAAAATATCTATAGAAGAAAAATTTATAAGTGAATCAAAAGGGTATTTTAACTTCCGGCGATTAATGTTGATCAAAAAGTTGTTATCTGATATCTCGGCACGGTTTTCTGCAACTAAAGATTCATATTCACTATGAAACTGGAATGCAAGATGACCAAGAACGTAGATATGGGTATTATTCTATTCTCCCAACTAATGAGAGGCTGTAAAAGATCAAATCAACTTCTTTGGAACAAAAAGTACAACTTGAATAATTTTCACGACTTGACAGTGGCAATTGAAGTTTATTTAATAATGTCAAGGGTTGTGATTTAAAACAAGAAATCACCTGTGATGCACTAATGTAGAAATTGGCACCACTAGACTGACGACATATACCAAACATATTTTCAAGATCATCGGTTTGAAATTCACCAGGAAGCACATATGCATATTTTCTTTTCAAGAGTATACATTTAATCACCCTCTGAGTGTCCGAAACCAACCAAAACTCGTGTCAAATGCCAAACATTTTCGTCTTTCTTTCATATTGACAGGTGCCATATCCCTTAAGAAGCCTGCTTGCTGTTCAATATATAAAAGTCTGGAGTCATTTATATGGCAAAATGGCTTCCGACAATCATCATTCTTATGCACACCACTGAAAGGCGTTAGAACATCCAACAAAAACACGTGGGATCACATCTATCCACCGTACAATTCTGCGAATAATAGCCGTGGGTGCAACATGAACATGGCAGTAATGCGAAAAACAAATTACTTCAGAAGTGGCAAAAATTGCGGAAAAAGTAAAACGAAGTTAAACCCTACTGAATCAGTGAACTGCGCGCAATGCGCATTAATACGTACTACACATGGCCGTTAACTGACTAGCAAATAAGAATTAATATTACGTGTTTTTTATACACAATAAGTTATGTGATTGTTTGTTATAGATTCTCGACTGCACATTTTCAAAGAGAAAAATCAGTTTCCAGTCCTGTTATTTCAGGAGTACTTGATTTAAGGTGATAAAAATTTGAAACTATTGAAATGTATGAATATAAGTGAATTAGCAAACCTCTTAAATAAATGACGAATGGAGTGGTCAGCAGAAGCTTCTAATGATAAAATTAGGCCAGCACCTTCAAAACAATAGAGTGAGATGACAAGAAAGAACGGAATCCCATTGAACTTCATGGCCTTAGGGTGAACTCTAAAGAGGAAAAAATTTTTTCAAAAAAATTACATGAAATTTATGGCATGCCTTAGAAAAAGCATTTAAAATAATTAGCTAATTGTGTCGTAGAAAGTTTACATCTCACTGATTTGTAAAAAATTCGATTCACTATGTTGAAAAATGGCAAAGCAAATTTAAAAATATTGGTTAGTTTTATCATGCAATTTTATTGAATTTTTAAATATTATTTTAGCCAGTTAGAAATTAGAAAAATAAAGAAAAATGCCATTAAAAGTGACTTTAAATTGAGTGTTATAAGGATTCACATGTTTGCTTTGTTCGTCAAATGTTTGGTATTTGAAATCAATGTACTGTTGTTTAACATAACACTTTTGCTGCACGCTGCACAATGATGTTTTAGAACAATTTCCTCACTACCGAGTTATAAATTTGATCTTTTGAGTCTATAAGGCATTGAAAATTGGTGCGATGTTAAAATGTTTTTTACTTGCGTTACATTATAGAGCTTCACAAAGAATTGATTGAATTTTGCAATTGCAAATTACAGGCTTTAGGATCACTTGTAATTTAATATTTATGTTTTTCAAACTGCACATCTTAAATTCAAATTTACATAAAATGAAAAGACATAACCCAATATATTTGTTTATGATGAAGGCCATGAAATATATGAGCAGCTTTCCCCTGCAAATGAGAATTTTAAAATAACAAACTAACCTTATTTTATTTAAATGGCTGAAGTCAAAATAGAAAACTACGGCGTAGGCGAAGACATTGGCGAAATCTGCCATCAGACTAAAGAGAAAGCATTCTACTAAAAAACTTGTAAACCTTACAAACTACCATCTTAACTTATTCAAACATGTATACATTTTGTGGAGCATTCAATTTTGTTTCAAAATAATTGAAATGTGTAGAAATACTTGGAACGATACCAAACAAAATAATTGATATGTTCACTTAAGAAAATCTGATTTCCAAGAAGCACAGAAGATATAAGCTTCACTGCGAAATTGAAAAATTGTTGCAGTAACTTGGATATTCATGCTTCAACACAGAATACTATAGAATTGAATGATAATCAAAGTTTTATATTCAAAGTCCTCTATGACATTACAAGGCCGAGAGTTACTCTTGGAGGCGATTCCAAATCAGTAAACATGTTATTAGGTACGAAAATGTAGACATGTATTGGGAATTTAGTAATAAACATTGTAAACAATCGATTTACAGGTTTTCAAATGATAGATATTTGTATGTGTTAGATTTTGATTTTATATGAGATGGTTTGGTAATAACAACATGAAACATTTTGATTCAATAATATTTATTGTTTCTAAAAACAACAAGTTTCACCAATGCTCTAATAACAGAGTATAAAAATATATTTGATAGAAATGAAATATACAAACCTAAAAATGGCCAAATTACTAAGTTTCCTGATGAAGCTAAGGAGAGTTAAAAGGAACATCATAATCATAAGCCATGTCGACCTAAAAAAATATTACAGACCCCGAAATATTATACTGATGATATTTACATTAAGCATATATATATATATATATATATATATATATC
>CABFPE010000064.1:1046893-1059282 GCA_900660155.1 Hofstenia miamia | reverse complement strand
TATATATATATATATATATATATATATATATTACTCAGTACAAAGAAATATTAATTTCCTTGTAAATTTTTAAAAAATGTTGAAAATTTTTTGAAATTGCTTACTTAGACATTCCTTTGATAGTTACAAAGCATGTAAAATGTTTTCACTGGTAATTTAATTACAATATATAACAAAGGAATTATAATTATAAATTTAAGTATAATTTTACAATAAAATACCACATAAAAATAAAGTAAAAAGTTGATGTGTAAATGATGGTCAAATATTTGAAACATGTACCACAGTTAAAAATTTAGATGGGTTTCGATTATTAGGCATCAACGTCAGTATGACAAATGCGGTAAATAAATATTTTACAATCAACTACATTAAAAGAAACTATGAATATATTGCATGCTCCATAGATCTAGAACTATTGGTTATCTTGGGTTTTTTATTAAGTAATTTTTTTTGTTTGCAGCCTTAATAAAAATTTGTTAACCAATTTTACGATGTTTTGATCTTAGTAATATCTTAAAAACTTCTTCTTTGATTTCATGATGATGTAGACATATTTCAGAATTCTAAAGTCGCCTAATTTGTTCGTACATCCTTGTTCCCAGATGTCTCTTAGTTTCCCCGATGTATGATTTATTGCAATCATCATTTCATTTTGGTAAATTACTGAAGAAACTTATTTCTTAGGGATAAGATCTTTGTTGTTGAAGATGTTGCATATGATGTGAATATTGGGACAATTTCAGTGAATTTTAATTTGCTGTTCAATATTTCGATTGTTTATTTGAACATTTCAACTTGGTTGCATAAAAAAATAAGGTAAATAAATTAACTAAAAAAAATTGTTGGTGGTATATCTTTTTGCAGTTTTTATGCTATTATCTAAATTGTTCCAAAGCTTAACTGAATTATAAATGAAGGACTTTTCATAATATGAATATTTATTAAGAACCGGTGTAGTACATGCATGAGTGCGTGGGTAAATTTTAATATACAGTCTAAAAATGGGGAGGGGGGGGTGGATGTGGTAATTTACAGAAATACTTGTAGAAAAATAACGAACTAGTAAATTTAATAAGGTATTTAGGAGAAAGCAAATTATACTTTTGTACTAGTTTGTTGTTTATCAAATTGAAACGTCGTCCAGACTGCACGGTTAAATGTTGTGGTTATAATTGCTCAATTCTATTGAAGTAAATTATATTCAATTACGTAGTAATATTTGCGAGCTTTGTCAAAAAGGCTTCAATTCACGGATGTTTCAAATTTTCTGAGCAATGAATTCATCAAAACCCAAGTCCCTATTTACATCTACAACTAAATATTTAATTGTATTTACTTCTTTTATTTCCCAATTATCAGTTGATAAATTGATATTGTTGGAAATACTTTTGCAATCGTTTGGGAAAAATATAGTGAATTGTGTTTTTGTAATATATATATATTGTTAAATAGCGTTTATTAAAATATTGTTGTAATAAATTTAGATTGTTTTTTAATATATTTGTAGCAACATATGGCAGTGCTGATCGATTTAAATCATTGATTTCGGACTTAAATTACGATTTAAATCAAAGCACACTACTAGTTGAATTATTGATTGAAATACAATAAAAGAGATAGAATTAGTGTATTCTATTTTTTGGAAGTCATTGCCCAGATATTGGAATGAATTGGCCAAATCAAAGCCATTTGTTGCAGTTTATTTTTCAGATTGCGTATGTATAGCCATTACTCCGACTGACTGGTGGATGAAGGAGTACGCGACATGATCCAGTCAATTCTTTCCTGTTCTCCTTCAACAGCTGAACTTGAGTGTATTTTTGTCGGCATTTCCGTGAATCCACTCAAAAGAACGCAACCGTCTCGACCTAGTGAAGACTGCCAAGCTAGTTTTGTTCTTAATGGGTAATTGTATACTTTAATGCACTATATGCTGTAGTTATACTGAATTTATTGTTTTGCATATTTTTTATCTTCAGTTTATTTAAAATTGATTAAATTATTGTAGCATCAAAAGGATTTCTAATATTTACTACCTTGGAAGATTGTCTGGGTAAAATTGAAATTTAAATAAAAAAATCCGATTTTTGATTTTTTAATTCAAATCGGATTTTTTCCAACACTGGCGTAGAGATTGATGTGCTCAAAAGCTATGCATGTGTCATTCGCATATTGGTAAGTTGTACATTCATCAGTGGGTTTCTGTAGGTCGTTAACACATAAATGTATATTATTGGAAAAGATTTCATAAACGCATCAACTTCCAATGTAATGTAAAACCGACAATAAACTTAACTTTCTAGATGTTACAATACACAATTTTAATGATCACTATGAAACAAGTTGGCATATAAAATTAAGAAACGCAGGCCTTTAAATTCCATATTTTCGCATTGCAATTAGTCATATAAATTAAACTCAATCGAGCAATAATTACATCATCAAACTACAAATATCTAACGAATGCAACAGATAAAATTCAATAAATAATTAAATTAAACTACTTAATTTCATTATGAAGCTGCACAGCAAAATATATATAACTTCTTAGGACGCCTATGTTTTCTTTCATTGTTTTTTGTCGAACAATGCATTTGAATTCCATTTAATAATGTTCAACAAATAATTTTGTTTGTTTACATTCCTAAGACTTTATCGCAAGAGATACATCCGGTAAATTTAAATTTCAAATAGTCTCACGTTACGCTCGTGTATTTTTTCTGAATGAGACAGAATACTGTGAACTATATATTTTGAAAAGGGTTCGACTTATTGAAAAAAATATATAAAAATTGATAGATTCTTATAAAAAAGGAAAACCATTAGAATATAACCCCTATAGCGGAGATGGGCAACGGTACCCGACTTTATCCGACCAGACGTCGGGTATCGGGTCGGGTATGCTCAAGGACCAGATTCTGTCCGGTATGATAAATTGGATAAAATGCAGAATTATTTTTAAACTAATGACGATAAATTATTTTACGCGTCCTTTAGTCTAGCAGATATAAGCATTCGCAACCTACATCATCAAGGAGAAGGGGAATACCTAATACGTTAACAGTCCTTCATTTCGTTGTCCTGCTTTTGGAGCAGGTTTTTACAACATAAATTTTTTAATTACAAACAAATATTTTTATTTCCTGTGAAGTCAAATACATTAACCATGTGTATTCCGTCCGCGTCCTCATCGTCTGAAAGGGTCTTTTCAGATGCCTCAGTGATACTTGGAAAGCGGCGTCAACAACTTTCCCTATCATCTGTTGACGATCAACATTTTTTACGAGGACACTTTTTGCACTAATAGCATTTTATTGATCAGATAGTCGGGAAGACCATATAGGATACTATTGCTAAAATCCAAATGACTTGACACCATCGACTGAACTAGAACTCTAGCATTATCAAAAGAAAGATATTTACGCATAAGCCTTATGTTACGTAAATGATAACGACAAGACTGGGATAACTTCTTTATATTTGAGAGATTTGTTCATCAAACAACCAACGTTTGTAACACTAGGACGTTGAAGACTATTTGACAGAGAGCTAGACAATGCAGTGTTAATGGATTTTAGTTGCCTATAAGATTTAATTAGCAATACTTCAGCCTTAGACTCGTTGATCTGCAAGTAGAATAAATGCAAGTAATTATTAGGCACATCCAACAAGGCACAAAAATTCATTACCAGATCTGCCAAAACTTCATCCTCAATGCTAAAGAATCTGTAGCATTCTAAATCGTCTGCATACAAATGATATAACCAGGATTTCTTTCTACACAACTCCCCAAGAAACATATTATATAATGTGTACAAAATTGGGCCCAGCACAGACCCCTGCGAGAAACAGCATCCGCTATAGCTGCTCGACAGGGAAGGTGTGGAAGAGGACGATAATTGCTACTTCAAACTGAGCGTTTCTTGTCCAAAGCATCATTGAGAAATTAGCTCAAACAATGTTATGGTTCATGCAAGAACAATCCAACGAATTTTAATTCGCATGGGGTTGTTAGCATATCGACCAGTCGCTACTCTAGCTCTTAATGCCAATCTGGGCTCGACTAGATGTCAATGGGCAAATGCTAACTCAGTTTAAACGATCGAAAATTGAAGGAATATTAAATTTTGCAGTGAAACGATGGTTCAAAGATCAACACTACGATCACAGTTTGTTCGCAGAGTAGGTGCGACACTCATTCGTCCAGAACACACAGACAATGAGAATTTAGCGTAAAATTAATGTTCTGAGGTTGTATCAAAACCAATAAACATGGCCCACTTGTCTCCATCGATGGTAACAGCTACGAAAAACCTCCATATTTTGGAAACGTATCTTCTGAATATAGCCGTCCAGTTTGGCAACAACGAATGGCAATTTTAGCGGAATAACGCACTCTGTAAGACAAGTTACACATTTTTGCAAGGGTCATGGCATACAGATACTGTGCTGGTACAATCTATGTGAACATATTGGAGCATGTCTGTCATAGACCATGTACAATCTATTTGTAATGAAGATGTTGCAATACATCCGTTGATCACAATATCTATTCCGATTTGCCGTGTCGTGCAGATGCTTTACTCCATGTGTCTGGAGGCTACACTAAATACAAACCAGGGTTTTTTCATTTTTCATGGAACAAATTCAATAAGTGATGGTGCAATTATATATATCCAAATGCTTCACCTAATCCAGAGAACAATCCAGATAATTCACAACCTTCCACCAGCAGTGTACCGAACATTCTTGGAACGGAACCCTTCAGCTCTCACGATCTTCCGTTGCTGGCTGAGCAGACACTCCCACAGTGCCGCGGACGTGATCGACGAGAACTTACCTTGCTCTCCAACTTATTACGAGACTACAGAAAGCTCGACTATCAGAACCGCAGAGACATATCTTACAGACTCCGTGTCTTGCTCTCCGCCCATTGCAGCAACAAAAGACATATCCTTATTACGCCTTGGAATCGACTACCTCCCCCAGCCTACAACATCAGCATCCTCACGATCAAAACCTAAGAAGAAGAAGAAATTTGTGCAGCAGCAGTCCGCTAAGGAATAACTCACAATCTCTTTCGCCTTTACTGGACTTTACGTTATCATCTCAAGACTCGTCTTTGTTTTATGCTGATAGTGCAGTAAGTCCTAGCTTACAACTAGGCCATGACACTTCTTACGTATCCTCAATTTTAGCTCCTGATAGTTCATACTTTGATGATATACCCAGTTCTCCTCTTTCGCCGATGATCGACGCCTTACTCTCTTCCACTCATGTTTCTCTCGATAGAACAGTTTCGATCCCTGCAGCAGTTGATGAACGCCCAGTTATTAATCTTGCATTATTACAACGAGTCAACGAGCTCGCTATACAACTTCCAGTTTCCGCTCAGCAAAATTTCTTAAATTACTACATCTCGTTATCAGATTTACCTCACCAACAAATACTACTTTTGCTCGCGCAATTTCTGGCTCGCCATCATATTGCTATGCCTGACGACCAGCACGATGAAGACAATGCAGACGATAATCAGGAAGAAGCCTCTGATCACGAAGTCGACGCTATGGAATTCCCACCTGGGATTTCCGATGAAGTCGTTCCTTTAGACCCTGAAGTTCAACCTAGTTATCAGTTTCCTCGAGTAGCAATCAACTGGAAACGATTAGAAGAACACCATGTACTCCCACAACGTCTACAGTGTGTTAAATCTGCATTCGTTACATTCAGCAAATTTAGGCCTTATGTAGCTAAAAGACCTCGTAAAGATAGTGCTCTTTTGGAAAAACACATACTGGCTCAAATTACCGCGTTGGAAGCAGCTGGAATTATTCGTAAATCTCCACACTCTCCTTTCACTTTTCACTGTTTTGCAGTCCCGAAAAGTCGCACAAAAGTACGAGTGGTGATCGACTTCAGCCCGGTTACAGATATATCTAAGCATCCGGCCTTCTATTTGCCTTCCTTACCTACAATTATACGAAAATACCAGATACCAAAAAATCATGTAATGCTCTCCCTTGATCTCAAATCGGCCTTCTACCACTTAGATCTTCAACCATCTCAATGGTATAAAACTTGCTTCCTTCACTAAGATGCCAATGGGTTTAGCTATTAGCCCATTTGTTTGTCAAATGTTTTTAAATTATCTAATTCAGCCTCTTAAGCAGTTTTGTTCATTGTGTTGGGGTCATATCGACAACATCCTCTTAACGTTTCATGTTACAAACTTTAAAGTTATTAATGACTACTTGGAATTTCTTCAATCTTGTGGCATCGTTTTTCAAGAGGACAAATCGACACAAATACCAGTTACTTCAGGAGAGATTCTTGGTTTCTACTTGGATATTCCTCGTTCACGATTACAACTTACTGTGCACAGAGAACTCTTAATTTCTGGTATCCTGAGTTTGGACTTAACCAAGATTCATGGAAAAATGCAGGAAAAGATCCTAGGCTACTTGGCGTTTGCCTGGCCGCTCTTCGCGCCATGGGGCCTCATCAGACCCTTGTACTCTTCAATGCGAAGACCAAACCTCATTATGTTAATAAGGATCATTTTTATGCAACTCCCTCATGACTACTCTTGGGACTTAACGACTACAGAAGACACCCAAACTTGGTTCTCAGATGCATCGGATACAGGATTGGCAGTGGTACTTACTTCTTCTTCTTACCCCAAATCGTACTCTTATGATATCAGTTCTTGTGATTTTCATATCTTTGATAAGGAATTAATGGCCTTTTCATTTGCAGTTTTGATGGCACGACCGTTTGATACGATTTATACCGATTCTAGAGCCTTATATCATGCCGCTAAGAAGAAAAAGATAATGCAATATAGACTTATGGAGCTATCTCTTAGTGTAAACTTATTAATATTTGTAAAACGATTATCTATCAAGTGGGTATCTTCTGATGCTAACTTGGCAGATTTTCCATCTAGAGCAGTGTCTTACTTTCCTAGTGTTCCAGAGCATATATATGGCATAATTACTTCTCCGTTACGACGGCTTTTTCCCATATTGATCTGAGTATAAAACGCAGTAATTACGCCATGCTTATTTAGTTACCTTTTGGAATCAGCATTGAGAAGAGAATAAATCTGCCAAGTTAGCATCAGAAGATACCCACTTGATAGATAATCGTTTTACAAATATTAATAAGTTTACACTAAGAGATAGCTCCATAAGTCTATATTGCATTATCTTTTTCTTCTTAGCGGCATGATATAAGGCTCTAGAATCGGTATAAATCGTATCAAACGGTCGTGCCATCAAAACTGCAAATGAAAAGGCCATTAATTCCTTATCAAAGATATGAAAATCACAAGAACTGATATCATAAGAGTACGATTTGGGGTAAGAAGAAGAAGTAAGTACCACTGCCAATCCTGTATCCGATGCATCTGAGAACCAAGTTTGGGTGTCTTCTGTAGTCGTTAAGTCCCAAGAGTAGTCATGAGGGAGTTGCATAAAAATGATCCTTATTAACATAATGAGGTTTGGTCTTCGCATTGAAGAGTACAAGGGTCTGATGAGGCCCCATGGCGCGAAGAGCGGCCAGGCAAACGCCAAGTGGCCTAGGATCTTTTCCTGCATTTTTCCATGAATCTTGGTTAAGTCCAAACTCAGGATACCAGAAATTAAGAGTTCTCTGTGCACAGTAAGTTGTAATAGACATATATACAATTATATGTATAGCGCTATTTGAATTACAGACTAAAATATATTTATTAAATTACAATAATTTTAGGTTTTATATGATATCAATTTATGCATTCACATTGAAGAGGAAATGAAATAATGAAGAACTTTTGAAGAATAGGGGTTCAATGGGACTTGTCCCCGCGGGACATAAAATATCGAAAAGTTTTTATTGAAATTCTTCCCATAGTTCTTTTTAGTAGACTTGGTTGGTGAAATCAAATCTCTGAAAGCAGAAGCTATTGCCTTACATATATTAACACTGTATTTATAAATCTATAAAATGATGATATAAAAATGAATGGAACATAGAAATATTGCCCAAACTATATCCTTTAGTTTACTGTTTTGAAGGTAGTATGGAAACGAAAACAAACGAAATACACACCTATGATTTAAAACAAACACTATGTAAGAACTTTAATAAAGCAGTTTTTATATTAATTTAAAACTTGTGCATTCTGTAAAATGTTGTTTACGCGACAATCCAATCTGTAATAATTTCTGACGGTTGGTAATTATCAGGTTTATAGATCTCTAGATCTTAAATATCTGCTGTAATCGAATCACTAGAAATTTCGAGAATCAAAAGGTCATGGTAATTCTACTGAAATCAGGAAACCTTATCAATAACACAATAAATACGCCTAAAAGTAAATTTAAAATATTTACCCGACCTTATAAACATCAGGTATGATCAAATTGGTTTTGGAAAGCATTCAAATACTAGTAAATTATTATGTATATCATACGATTCTATGCTTCATTGACACGAGTCAAATTAGGATACAACTTCTTGAAAAGATTTGTATATAAAATACTTACTGCCTAGCGAATGGAAAGTAGTGATTGATGTTCTCCTGAATAAAGATGAGATAAGCACAGCAAAATCCTAAGAATAACTTTATTTTGAACATTCAACTATTTTAAATTTAAGCATTTTTTACATAAAGTGGAAAAGCATAGAAATTGAAAATAAAGTAATTAGACAATATTTTAAAAATAGTTTATAAATATATATCATGTGCGAGAACGTGCATTTTATAAATAAATTGCTGAAAATCTCTGATGCACTCGATAAATTGAGGGCAAACAGAAAATATCGAATTATTCAAAATATGTAATAAATTAATATGTTTAAATGTCATATTGAGAATTGGAGAAGGAACATGTGCTGGTCCTGACTGTGATCAATTCGTAATGACAGATGCTAGCAAAGCAGTGGATGAAACGTATTCAAGTGCTTTCAACGCAACGCGTGATAAAATAAAAACTGATTAAATATACGAGTTCATTTACAATTGATTGGAAAGAGTAGGAGACATTTCAAAATCGCTCAATGCGCTCAAAGTTGCGAAAACAAATGTAGTCACACCCCTATCACGCTCTTCAAAATAACACCAAATTTAGTTGCTTCCGTGATTTCACGTGACAAGAAATCCATTGTTTAAATTTGTTGTTCTACATAAAAGGATAGGATTTTAAACGATGTGATAGTTTTCATTTTGACGGTTTGATGACATCAGTTTATTATGATGTATTTTCACCAATCATTAGGTAATATTCTACAGTATAAATAGCAATGCCTAAATAAGTAGTGGGAAAATTAAAACGAGATTTAATGTGACCTGATTCAAAACCAGTGGCAATCCATAAATTTTTATGCATTAGTGACTTCATTTATCTAGAAAAACAAACCCAACTGTGAAACTATGATGCAAATTTCAACAAGTAGTTTGCCTTTTCTGCCCATCGAATATAAACCTAAACACAACATCATAATACAAAATATGATATCAGATTGGAGGAAAATGCAATGATTTCAAAGTTATCCGATCAAATTTTTTTTACAAAAGTCGAAAGGTTTCTATTAGTTAATAAATATTACAAAATTTAGTACTTTTTGTGCATAATGTATATTTTACTATTGTTCATAACATGCATAGTTTTCTCACAATTTGTATTTTCAAAGGATATAAGTGTTGTGCTGAAAACTTTATTAAATTAATGACGTCAATTCTAATCTAACATAACTTAATAATATTTGCGTGCGTGGTTAATGCTTCCAAAATAAACTACAGTTGTGCAAACTGGATAATTAAAATAGAACTTCGTAGAGAACAATTGCAGTCTTACCGATAAACTTATTTCGATTGATTTTGAAGATATAAAGTATAAAATAGGAAATATATAAAATTACGTCAAAATTTCTTTAAATTTTTGTTGGATTTTTTTAGAATAGTACATTCCTAGAGAACAAAAATTATAATATAAATTTACGAGCTCAAGCACTGATAATGGATGTTTGAAGGGTTCATACACGAGAAACTAGTTTTAGTTGGTTTAAGCATATTGCATTATGAATTAAATAAATTATTACCAAGATCGCTGTATTCAATTTCTTTATCCATTAACTAAAATTAAGTAAATATCATTTAATTATATACAAAGTACCTCTCTTAGTCTTCCAGAGTCAAACTAAAAAATGATTATTTTCATAAAAAAACGAGGTCACATACCTTTCGTTTCCTCTGAGAAAAAGTCACATCATTTGAGCTATCATGAATGAGACTGCTGTGGAATTCATTTAATTTATGACTTTTGGTAGTTCCTTTTAACTCATATTTACAATCAATTAGCAAAAGCATTGATTTTACACTAAAATAAAAATTAATTTAAGCTTTCTCATCACCTTACCTTAAAAAGCCAACGAGCAACATTATAAAGGTTCCTTCCAATATCCCTGCCTAAGCAAATAATAATCAACTAAACTAGCATCAAATTATACTTCTTTAAAAGCATATGGAAGCCCCAAAACTCCAGCACCAATGAATGCAATGAAAATATTGGCAAAAACCTGTATTGAACTCTTTGAGCCACCACCAGCAGACATCGCAGTAACTTAAAAATGACAAATATTTATGAAATCTTAAAGAATAAATTACGGAACAATGAAATACTAGATGGCCAAATATATAAATATTAAAACTACATGTATTTTAGGTTCCCTGCTTACTATCCAAATATCAAAAGTTTCATCTTACTTTATAATATGTATTCCACTAGAAGTTCGTGCGAAGCGGGTCATATTATATGCAACTATCACAGAAACCAGAATGTTTTTTTAGTTTTAAGCCATGTATTAGTTCCAGTTTACAAATTCTTTAATAAATTTTATGCCCATTTCTTCAAAGATTTTTATGGTTCTTCTTAAACTTTTCTTGCCTGCGTTTATGTGACTATATTCTTTTGTACTTTAATCGATTAGATTACTAGTAAATCCAAAGGACAGTACACCCCAACCCGTCATAGTAAGGCAGCCTTCATGTGGCGGCGCCTGAGTATTTAAAGTCGTGTCACTGTATGGAGTCCCTGAGCTAGAATTTAAGCAATTTATTTGCATACTATAAACTCCAAAACAGTTTGATTTGATTCCAAATAAACAAAACAATTAGTGAGTAATTAATCGACTTCGAAATTATGGGAATACTCTTCCTTTTTGTAATCTCTTCTATAAAATAATTTCTTAATATAGTCTTAGATTGTTAAACGAATCGAAATACCTTAGGCATTTCATTGTAAATTTCAGAAGCCTTAATAGGGAAAGAATTACTTCTTAAACCTTTTTTCAAGTATTTACAATTTTCCGAATAAAAGCCAATGTTCATAAAATATACATAGGACAAATACAAAACATAATTAGATGGTTTTATTTTATATTTTTGATAAAATGGGGAAATATGGGCAAATTTAGTTAAGCCGGCTAATGTTTGTATTGTCCAGTTCGAAATCTTATCAATAGCATTCTACTTGATATTATGAGT
This sequence comes from Hofstenia miamia, assembly GCA_900660155.1. NCBI lineage: Eukaryota > Metazoa > Xenacoelomorpha > Acoela > Hofsteniidae > Hofstenia > Hofstenia miamia. The sequence goes on along the minus strand of CABFPE010000064.1, from coordinate 1,047,749 downwards.
ACCTACAGTCAAAAGTGCCCCATAGTTAATAATTCTGCAAATATGAGAGCGTACACAGTTAATCAAGAAGGGTGCGGGAATGAAAACCTTAATGCTTAATTTTGAATTAAATGCTGCCTATTTGCGAATTTTACCATTTAAAAATCCAGAGAAATTCAAATTTTTATTGAAGGAGAGTCCAAGATACGTTACTTCAGTAAAAATCGGTATTTTTGTATTGCCTATGTGGAGCGAACAATTTGAGCCTTCTTCCTTAAATGAAGTATGAAGCAATGCAAATTGTGACTTTTCTAGATTTAAAGTAAGTTTATTTCGTTTGGACGAACTTTGTAGAGTTGAAAGTTCATCATTTAAGACTTTTGTACATGTATTTTTGTGTAAATACATGTATCGCCCGCATGTTGCACAACACGGAACTTGTTAAAAGGATCTTTTAAATCGCTTACGAAAAGTGAAAACAAAATGGGACCTAGAATAGACCCTATAGGGATACCTCTATTTTTTAAGCTTTAAACTGGACATGCATTGGTTTTTTAATAGACTGATATCCATTTTCGAGAAAACTTATTTTAAACTTCACTGCATCTTGACTAACGCCATATTTAAGTAATTTCTTGTAAAGCAATGATCTACAGGGAAAACTCTTGCTTTAAGGATATGGATAGGTCAAGGGTAGCATTTTCTGTGTCACAGTAGGTCTTGGTTAAAGCAGGCGCTCATTAAGTAAGTCTCAACGGAAATTCGGTATTCAGCTTCACACGGCTGATCAGACTCAACACAGATCAGCAATTGCATGACAGAGGCGCCAGAGAATTCTCATTAGTAATCACACTTAAAAGTGGGGGGGGGGGGGGGG
>CABFPE010000064.1:1034738-1046763 GCA_900660155.1 Hofstenia miamia | reverse complement strand
GGGGGGGGGGGGGGGGGTGAGAACCGAACCCGGATTGTGGCTTCACTCACTGTTTAGTCTGTCGATTGCCATAGTAACTCTGAAATTGAAATCTTTTTCAAACCTGCAATTTTTTCTGAAAACATGGAAAACAAAAATATCATATAGAAGAGCTCTTATAACTTCAAACCAGATAATTTAAATGTCATTGTTTCTTTTTAGTCAAATATAATTGAAAATTTCCTAAAAAATATACCCTACATTTACTAAGATATACGCCTGGGACAAACGAAATATGTCTAATAGCACGGATATCATTTGAAAAACTAGAAAAATTAAAAATACAGGGTGCCCAGCAAAAAGTCAAGAAATTTGCTAACTCTTTCAAAATTGCTTTATTAAATTAATAAACATAACTAACTGATTAACATTAAACTTTTTAATGTTTTATTGAATATTACAATGAAAGAGTTCAGAGGAAATGTTCGAAATGTGAGCCATCACTGTCATAACAAGATTGGAGTCTTTTCTGCCATGTAGTTATTGCCCGTTGAATTGTAACTTGATCGATCGAATTCCAGGCGTTCGTAAGAACAAACTTTAAATCGTCAATGCTGATGATTTGTGAACGTTGTGATTGAACTTCTTTCAAAAGGATACTCCATATGCAATAGTCCAACACATTGAGGTCCGGACTCTTTGATGGCCAGTCACTAGGTTCGATGAAATTTGGAGTATGTCGTCTGAGCCATAGCACAGTTTCATGTGCAGTGTGAGGCTTAGCACCATCTTGTTGCCACGTCCAGGTCAAATTTCCCATAACGTCATTGATGTCGTTAAACATTTGAGGGCACATTTCTTCCCTGTACACTTTTTGATTTATGTTTATTAATTTAATAAAGCGATTTTGAAAGAGTTTGCAAATTTCTTGACTTTTTGCTGGGCACCCTGTACTAAAAAATTTGAAACTATAAATTCGACTTTCAAAAACCGTCTAAAATGGTTCCACAAATTACATTCTGAAAAAATAAACTTCAAGTCAATGCGGATTGTAAGCATTAGGAATTTAGGATAAATATATTTCTGTAAGAAAATAGAATTTCAATTTGGGAGTCTTCCAAAAGCTGCTCCTACAATTGCAACAAAAGCAGACTACAAATAGTATACATGTGTTTTAGTAGCATTCGTTATAAGAAGATTATAAGAAAACTATCAGTTTTACGTTTTCGCTTTTTCTTAATCTCGAAAGCAGTTGTTGCCATCACAGGGAAATAAGACATTGACATTATTGAACACTTTAAAGTGAAAATAATTTACGAATTTACAAAATGGGATATGCGTATTGCAGAGATTGGCAAATGTCTTATTTGATTGAGGCGATGAGCTTAATCGGAAAGAAAATGCTTCTGATTGAAAATACTTCATTTCATTAGTTAAAAGACGTATGCGAACATGCAATAAATTGCATATATGGAACTTCTCAGAAGGTCTTGCAAACAAATAAATTTATTCGATATTACTTCAAGTTCAACTCTGCAATATAAGAATGCTAAGAATCAGAAAATAACATCTGACTTTCTAATCTAAAAACACTAATTATGAACAGGTCCGGAAACCCACGTGATGCTAGATCTGATGGCGGCAGGCGTGGCTTCAAGTTTTCCTCAGTATATATTTTTCTATTGTCTGTAAGATCACAAGTGTCAGCCTTGACCCATCATTGTTGATAACGTTGAACTGCTTATCGCTGAAAACAATTTAAGGAACTAAGATCTGGCTAAGTCTGATATATAAGAATTTATTGTGTTGTGTGATAAAAACTTACTACCAGCATAAATTTGACTTTTTATAGGAGCATATATCTTCAGCTACAATAGATTAACATGAAGGGTTAGATAAAAAAATTGAGTGAACAATTTGAAGCAACTTCTCAATGACAATAATAGGGATTTGAAAATCATGCAACCAGTCTCAATTAGAGCAATCGATCCAACAATTAATTAGCCTTATGGCCTTCCTACTATGATTCCCAACAAGCTACTGATATAATACCCAAGTGATCGATTGTTAAGATCAGCCGCAATAGCAAAAGTGTTTGAGAATTCTTTAAGACTTAACATAAAAATAAATTCAAGTTGTGTTTTATCGTGCGTGCTGCATTTGAAAAGACTAATTAGAGTAATATTTGCCGCATGGAAATTGATGTCAAGTTCGTTTAAAAATTATCAGAATGATTTCGTAGCGTGAGCAGCTCAACAAAAAGTGGTTTATATAATTGGCACCAATGCCACCAATGCCATACTTCTCAGAACTAAGCAATGTTTAATCACGATGATAACTGGTTAAGAGGACTCCTCTTTACGCCCTATTTCAGTCACAAGGCCTATGTTAATTGAACATGATGGAATTTTGCCTCTATCACGTTCTCAACATTGAACCTATTGATAAATCAAAACAATTTTTAAATTTTTAAATTTTAAAAATTGAAAAACTATGGCACTGAGATGCATTTTTAGGTTTCATTGTATCAATATGTTGCAACTTAGGCTCTGTGATTTTACGTGATCGAATATTTATTAACAACAATACAAACTGTGCTTTATGTTGAAGGTTGCTATTTGCCTTCCTTGAAAAATTCTAAATGCAGATTTCTAATTCGCATTTTGGGATCACCTCCCTTTGATAGAAGATTCTCTGCTTTTGAAAATACTTTTTCAAAATTCCTCCGATTGGTTAAGACTAATAATATAAGGGCCTTTGTTCATACTGACTAGCAAAATTAACGGAACTTACCTCACAAGACATTGAATGCCAGTGATTTGAACTTAGGCGTACAAATATTTAAAAACTTCTTAGCGGATGTGTGGGAGTTTCGTAGACAGTTAAATGATTTTGTTAAAGCGTAAGGTAAACATCGTAAATTGATTTGAAATCATCGAAGGTAATATTATTGTACCCCTTCATAGATTTGTGGACTGCAGCAATCAGTTGCTCGATGGAGAAAGTTGTTTCTTACAAGTTCAGGAACATTTTTACCGGCCGTGGAAATGTTTTTAAACCAAAGCAACCAAATATTTTCAGTACTTGTTATATACATGAATGGCCGTGCACTTGAAGTGAAACCAGTATTTAAACTAGTGGCAAATCATAACCTTGGGATCCGTAAGTGCAATAATGGGAACAAACAATGTGGCTCGGCCAAATGTTCTAGTTGACATTGTAGATTTTGATAAATTTAAAATTAAATGGACTAGAACTAGAAGTTAATGTGCAGCATATTGCTTAACGAAATACAGCAATAAATTTTGAATTGATTAGTTTCAAGATTCTTAAAAGTACGACGATTTCACTACTTTAAAGGTGCACAAGAAAATCTATTTCTCCTTAAAAAATATTGGAAACTACTAAAACATTTCAAATAAATAGACTAATTTAATGTACTGTAAGCAAGTATTTAGTATTTACACGTGGAAAAACCAAAATTTTAAAAATAATAGGATTAGCTATGTCCAGTTATATGTACTTAAAAAATAATATTATATTTGTAAACATCAGTTTGCATTGTTTTTAGTCTTTAATTTAAATAACAATTTTTCAATTAAATAATAAATTAAAAATTATTTATATATATACATTTTCCTTAGAAACAAGAAAATGGCTGTACACCTAGAACACAAGCCTATCAGCAAATCTCTTCAACATCATGTAGCAAAGCAAGAATTTAGAATTCGGGTATGTCTATTGCAATTTCATTTTAATATTTTATTGTTTAGAATGATGAAATGTTTGCAGAAAGAGCATATGAATCAAGACAGTAAGTCATCTGTATATTTCAGTAGCTCAAATTATGGTGGAATTAAATCTGGGTTCACTAATAAATTTTTTTTGAAAGCGACTTAAAGTTGTAGGTGTTTCGAGCAATATACCAATGGTAATAGTGCAAATTTAAATAAATGTGATTTGATAAACCTTACTCTTACTCACAATGGATTTAGAGTAAAAAACTACTCTTGCGCTAGGAAAATTTAAAAACGAATTGTGCAAATTACTGATACTAATCTCGCTTTATGTGATTCGTTGAAATATCTTAAATGATTAACCTGCTGATAATACGCAACTACAGCTATATCAACTTACTTTTCGAGGCAATAATTCGCGTAGGTTTTCGCTTTTATGACAGTGTATCTTAGCAATAAATGTTATTATATTTTGATGAGCATTACAATTGTTGCGATATTTACTGTGATTTTTTACCCATCATGATTCTATGTATTCGCATGTTCGATTCAAATCATTTACTGCTATATGATAGTATTAAGTATATCACCAGATCTCATGTGTAGTATTTAATATTCCTATTTTATTATTTTTTTACATATAGGCTATATAAGACTAAGGAAATTTATTGCTTCCAACCTTGAATCCAGTTCCAGCATTCGACAAAGTCCGTCATGACTACCTCCTGATCAAGCTCGTTAAACTCGGCTTTGACCAAGATTTTATTGACCTGTTTGCTTTATACTTGACAAAATGTCCGTAATGAGTTAACTATTTCCAGTAGCGTCAATGTTACTAGCGGCGTTCCCCAGGGCCGTGTTCTGGGGCCATTGCTGCTTATACTGCTTATTGATGGCCTGCCTAATTGCATTATCGATTGTGAAATGTTCTAACAAACGGACAATTTTTTTATAAAGATTTTTTTGCTATTATGTGTTGGATTTGTAGCAAAGCATATTCAGTGGAGATTTTCTTTCTAAATGCGAACTGGTCTTTAAGAAGGACTCGGGGGACAGCTGTTTCGAGATACTTTGAAAGTATTACTCTTTCAAACAAGCGGGCTATCACAGATGTGACTAAAACTGGTCTATAATCACCATGACTCTGAGGTTTGGCACAATGTTTGCTCATTTTAGGAGACTGATTTGATATGAGTTCGCCCAGGGGTTCTTTTAGAATTGCTTTGTGGTCGCTGAGTACTGCTGGTTTGAACACTTGTGATTTGAAGTAAAGCGGCTTGTTTGTAAGAAATACGTCAAGAGAGTTACTCCATCTGGTCAATGTCGATAATCAAGAGTGTTGAGATCACCTGTTATAACCGTGATATATATTCCTTCTTGTAAGAGATTGTTTCAACTAGCTCTGCACTGCAGTAATCAGGGCTTGGTGGGTGATAACCAGAAGCAAGGAGCAAGATTCGCTTACCAATAGTTTTGGGACTCCATGTGTGATTCAGTACTGCTCTCAATCATATTTTGAACATCTATGCCACTGCGGATGTATGTCAGAAGACCTCCACTTTTAACCACGATTCAACTATCGCTATTATGAACAGCTGTGCGACTGTTACTGCTGCTGCTCTCAGACAATCCATAGCATTATGTTTCGCAATTGACCTCGCGTTTATTGTCAGAAATGAAGTAATCTGCTGTATTGGTCATTTAGAGGTAAAAATGAACTTTTTTGTGAAATTATCCATCGTTGGTTTGGAAATTCTGATCACACTTTCCTTAGTTCTTCCCGAAGCATGAATTGTTGTTTTTTGTTGCAATGGTGTATAATCAGGATTGATGAATATAAAATTGAGGAACTTACTTCCTTTAATGAGCAGATTTAGTCTTTAAGTCTGAGAACTTCACTTGCGCTACAGGTTTCTACTTGTCAATGCGTTTCACTTCTAGCTTACCGTCTAGAGGAAGATTCAGCTGGTTGTAAATGTCAGTCACTAGTTTAACATCGGATTGGGAGTCTAAGTTCAAAGCAAACCCACTTGGCTCGTTCCTTCTTTTTGTTCTGTACTTCATCTATTAATTCAGCTTTCATGGAATTTGCTCACTTTTCCTGATCCTTCGTGATATCTGTGAATGTCTTTGATTTAGGCTTTGATCAGTTGCTAATTTTTTCCATACAGCAGAGCATTGCTCGGCTGTACAGTAGTCACACAGGAAAGCCTTGTCTTTGAATTCTTTAGAGATCTTTGTTGGTAGTCAGGCGCGGACCAAACTTCACATCCATCGTTAGTACATTGGATCAAGTGTTCGGCTCCAGGTGGGTCGGGATTTGATACGGTGTAACCACGGCGACTCTTCGAACCAGTCATTAATCTAGAACTAATAAACTTTCAGTGTAGCAAATATCAACATAGTAAAAGCTTGACTGCAATGAAAGGAAGCATCATTGAATACACTAAGGGATTTAGTCATGTCCCAAAAAATTCTAACAAACCACGATTCTTCTGAAATACAATTTGACATCTTTATGCAAGATCTTCACAGTGTGGTGCAATTTATTTATATTTATACATAAATTTTCTGAACGATTTTGTCCTTTGGGTCAAAGAGATTTTGTGATATGAAAACCTGGTTGACACACAACTTACATAAACACCCACATAACAACTCATTCGAGAGAGATCCGGTGATCTTGTAGTCTATTGTAGTCTCACAGCACCTCGAAATGATGCGATTTGTTAGCAGGTGATTTTGGAAGCATTCTCTGCGTAGAAGAGAGAAATTAGTTGTAGGCATTTTTCTTTACTGACACAGTGGATCAACATAACTATAGCAACATGTTATGCATGTCTTGCCTCAAATAAGGCTGTAGCAAAAATGTCATCTGTAATTTTTCAGGCAAACGAGGATCCAATGGAACTGCGATGGCCACCAAGATAATCAGATCTATTCCAGGTGTACTATTATATGTGGTTTGAAGGACGAAATCGTTCTCAGTATTACATAAGTATTTTTGGAAAAGATTCTCTCAACATTTGTGCCAACAAAGCTGTCTTTGGGATCAAGCTGAAAAACTTTTGCATTCAGAACATCAGCAATTTCCAAAATTGATAATAGTAAACGCAATTTTATCAATGCCCTGCAATTGTGAAGTAATCAAATATATTTAATTAAATTGATTTTGTGTTAAATTATTGTTACATACATTATTTATACTCTAGTTAATAAATAGTGAAAGGGAGGGTAAATAATAAAATACTGCAGTCAGTGGCGAATTTAGGGGGACTGCATTCCCCACCATGAAGAAGCAAAATGGAGTGCAGCCATTAAATTGATTTGTGCAACTTTACTAAAAAAAAGTTCAAGAATTTAAATTAGTGCCAAATTCTTTTATTCAATTTGCAAATTGATCCGAAGGTTTGGTAATTTTTGTAAAATATTTGGCAAATTTTTCAAATAACTTACATTGAACAAATTAACGCATTTCTAAACGGATTCGAAAAAACTCAAACTCAATAGTAGAAAGTCCAAACTAGAAGACCATCAAGACCTTTAAAATTGCTATCACAACATGTAGAGAAATTTGAGGAATCAAAATTTAGTCACACATAGAATGAAAAATATTAGTCAAAAATCGAGTTTTGGAGTTTCAGTATCCCCATCAAAAATTTGTAGATCCGCCTCTGACTATAGTAAATTTCATCCTCGTTTACTTATTTGCTGATGATCTCAAATATGCTTGAATGTTCCTTTTTAAAAGGCATCTCAGATAGTTGAAGCTCAGTAACTTTTATAAATATCTCTGATCCATTCAAAATTTAGTGGAGCACGTGCCGCCCCTTGGTTGCGCTCCTGTTCTATAGTTTCAATTGCCATCCACATTTTTCGAAATTTTCTATTTGGAAAAATCATTTTTTCCCTTACTTAAATACTGTAATTAATAGGTAGGCGTCTAAGTGATAGTCAGGGATTAATGCAGACAGTTAGATTTAAAAAATCAATTTGTGCTATATGCAGAAAAATATGTTAAGTAATTATGAGCCACTACGGTATTTTATGACACAGCAAACGCACTCACATTTGAGTTTAAAAAAGTCAAGAACTTTTGAATTACTGATAAGCATTACTAATCAATTCTACAAATTTGCGCGAATTTAAAAAAATAAAATTTGTAAATACATTATTTTATTTGTTATAAAATCATTTCGTTCATGTGTGGATAATTAGTATTTTGCTTAATTCAAATTTTATATTTGCAAATCCTGCCAACAAATTTTTTTTAACTACTTTAATTGAAGAATGTATTTATCCTTTTGCTAAAATTATATAAATTCACACTAATTATATTATAGATTTGAATCAGGGTTATAATGGCTGGAATTTACTGGAACTTTTTTTCAATGGAATGGGGCTGGGACCATAAATGAGAAAAAAATAGAACAGAAGTTTAAATATTGAACGTGACAGTGTAAAACCATTTACTATCTCCTAGCATCCCCTTGCCTACGCGCCTGGTTATGTAATTAACTTTATTCCCTTGCGAAGGAAATTCCATCTTTTGGCACAGAAATCTACATAAAACTTTGTGAGTAACCCAATTACTGCATTTTAAAGATCTTTTGCACTATATATGGAAATTTTCAATTTTATTTTTGTAATTCCAGGAAAATTTTGCACCCACAATTTTTCTAGGCTGGCTACGGCGCTGGCACCAACCTTACCGTAATTTTTTCTTCCATGCAGATAGAACACATAAAATCCATTGAAGCATCCCTTGTGCAAAGTCAGAGGTCGCAGTGTCGAGTGTGCATGCAACCGGAGAGTTTCCCAATTACATGCCTCAATGGGAAAGCAACCAATCGTGATTTGAGAACAAAAATTAATGAGGAGACACTCATATTCTTCTAGCTTTTGTATTGCTTTCAAATTTTTTATATCTTTATTAGATTGTGAGTTATAAACGTTGAACATATTATCAAGAAAACTTAAAAAAATGTCAAATTCACTTAATGTAGTTTGTAGTGTTAGATATTATATTCATATCTTTAGTTACTAATGTTTTACGCCAAGGCCTGCTTAAGGACGACCTGGTGTTCTGCTGTACAACAAACAATAATGAAGCAATTATTAAAGTTAGTTACAAACATTTGTTCATGCATTCAATATAAAGAACATAGCAATAGAATTTGCTTTGTAGCGACGGGAAACTACACTGACTTTTTAGTTTCCGCCGAACAAGTGAAGGGGTTTTCAAAGTAATGCACTTTAATGGATTTTTGAAAATATTTCTGCTAGTGAACTTTGCAGTTTGTAATGTGAGTATATGTAAAAGGATTTATTTTTAAAGTAGAAAAGTTTTCGTTTATAGTGAATGGCCTCTTTTTTAATATCACAATATCGAAAAAGTAAAATAATTCAATAATTGTGGATATGAGTGAGATGGTTTGTTGGCCATATTTTAGTAAATTCTACTCCTAATGCTCGTTTCATATTTATATAGACCTTGTTTAGGCCCTTTGTGTACTTTAGACATGACTTGTTTTCTGCAAACAATCTTTACTATTACTAGTTTGATCAAGGCAGGATATTATCGGATCAAATATGTTGGGAAAGATTCTTCTTCAAATAATGGTCCTACTGCCCTGTGAATCTCCTTGTCTGACATTTGAATTAATTCTGCTGCCTCTGGTTTGCACCATTCTAATTTCAGGTGTTTTCCATCTTTTACAGCTGCATTATGACTTCTATTTTTCTTGTGCATTAGGAATTGCAGATCTTCCAATCTTTTGGATATTGTGCACATTGCTCTCATTTCATTCAATTTCATTTTAAATGCTTGATATTACTTTTTGTGCAATTTTAGGCCTTTGATCATCACCATTAGCGTCATTATTTTTCTACACCCTGTTGGTGTGAGGTAGTTCTGGATTAATGCTTGTTTTGGGGTAGAAGAATTTGTATGTCAACCATAGTGGTTTTTCAAATTGATGCCTCCTCATAGAAGGCACTTATATTGTCTATCACTTTTTTTTCTGTAATCTTGTCTGGTTCATTTTTTCCTAGTCTTATACTGGCTAGCTCAGTCAACATCACAATTTAAATTATTGAGTGAGAACAAATATGAGTTTTTTAGAATTTTAGGTTTTGTTATCAAATCTTTTTATCCTTCAAAATTTAAACATTTTTTGGAAATACATCAGTTTAGCTCCCCCCGTAAAAAAATTTTTTCCCAGCTCCCGACCCTTTCACGAAAATTTTTTTACGCGAGAGATAAAGATGTATTTTTTAATTTGAAAAAAACATACATTTTTTAATTAAATTTTTAGACTATATTTTGACAAAATTTGGGAAAGATGCGTTTAAATTGGGTGGAAAAGCTAGATGGGATTTCACGTGAAAAAAGAAAACAAAAAAAAAATCGTTTTTGCAAAAAAAAAAACAAAATTTCTAAGGAAACTCTGCTGCGTGTATGAAATTTTAAAATTTTTTTCCCCTATTTTCTATGTTTTTTTGATCAGACGAAAAAAATTTAAAGATCTTTTTGATGCAGAGTATGCTGATTTTCAAAAACAATTGGGTGAAACAGGGTACGCAATTTATACCCTTTAATTTTAAAAGTGATTTAAAACAAAAAGTTTAGTTTAATATGAAGTTTAATGAGAAATGTTTTCAAAAAAAGCTAAGAGCATCACACAATTATAAAATTCTTTATTATGTTATTTTTCCAGTAGGGAATTTTGAATCATTAAAAGATCAAACAATATCAACAATTATATCAATTTTAAATAATCTATTTTCTTTAAAAAAAAAAATCTATTTTTTTTCCCCAAAAGTTAATTTTTTTCAATTTTTTTTTTTTTTTTTTTAAATTTATAAAAAAAATTTGGGCCCAGGGCTAGATATTTTTTTTAAAACGTTTTGTATTTCAGCAAAAAAAAAGATGATAAAAAAATTTAGCCAAACCTTTTTAGATGCTGCAATTTTTAAATAGAAAAAAGGAAATTAAATTTCAAAGTACAGTTTCTATTTAAAAAATTTTCAAAAAACTGTATTAAAAAAACCGGAAAAAAAAAAATTTAAAAATTTATGCAGAATTTCGTATTTCAAAAAGTTTTCTGAAAATCAAAAAACTGTATGGGCTCTATTTTAAAATTTTTTTTAATATCAAAGTTTTTTGCATTTCCTTTAAAGCTGGGTTTTTAAATTTCTTTACAGCTTTTTTCTAAATATATATATATAGCAATATTACTAAAGAATTGGCTCGTGCATTTTCTATTAAATTTCTCACGTAAATAGTTTGTTGATTGTTTATTTTTATTATAGAATCAAATAGAATAGAATTTCTTTTGCATTCTAGTACATTGGCATAATTAAACACCTTAAAGAAAGCTACTAATAAGATAAGAAGATATTCTTTATTCAGACAAATGTTAAAAATTAAATAACTGAAAATATTTTAGTAACGAGTTATAGTAGTCATTGTTGTAAAATTTTGCCCTAGCAATGATTTACCAGATATGTATTTTTGTTAAAAAAGATTTTTAAATGATTTTTGAAAGATTTTAATTTTTCAATATTTTGCTTTTATTAGGTAACGAATTCCGGTTTCGCATGGCAAAATTAATGAAGGATTTCTTCAAAACGTTTTTTTATACTAATAAATTTTAAAAAAATACTACACTTAGTGCGTCATTAATAACATGAAGTACAAAGAACAGTAAAACACAACAATATATAGAATTTACAGCTTACCCAATTTATTGCTAATTTATATTTTTTGAAAAGCTAAAATCCTTTCCATGACCTAGAAGCGAATTTAAGGATATATTGTTTCCGGGAACAGTCATTGATTTGACTTAAATTTTCTACCTTTTGTAATTCGTTTTATTTCAATTGGTAAACAATGGAGTAACATTTACCAATTCTAATTAGTTAGAATAAGTGCAACGTTTCATACATGCATTTATGATGTAACAAAGTGGTTCAGGTATATCTAGAAAAATTTTTAGATGCCAAGTTGGAATCGTGGAGGGACCAAGGATTTATTCTTTAAAGGTTGAACAAATTTGATAATTTCAAACTGTCACCAATCTGAATTAGAAAAGTGGGGCTATAGGTTGAACTCTATTGGTATTAAAGAGAGTATTTACACGAGTATAATTACCTATGGTGCTAAATACTTTAATAAATGTGTTACTCATCTTATTGTTACTGACTACTTTTTCTTTATAATATATTTGAATTGTCGAGCATTCATTCGGTATTAGTTTTCGTACCTAAAATAGAACTTTGTGAAATGCCTTTGTAAGTTTTACTTC
>CABFPE010000064.1:994106-1007167 GCA_900660155.1 Hofstenia miamia | reverse complement strand
TGTTATATATATATATATATATATATATATATATGCATGCTATATCAAGTATAAAGGCACTACGATATAAATGCAATGATTGTATACTTAACCTCATCCAAAGTATAAGTGTTTACAGAATTATCAGGGCTTGCCTGTAAAATATTGTTAGTGATAATAGATAAAAAGTAAAAAATTTAAAAAAAATTTTTTCCCGGGACTCCAAAAGTATTTTCGCTACCCAAATTAAAAAAATAGTGAGGAAGTGGGTAAAATAATACCGCAATTCTGGCTAGTTCTTCTAGTCGTGCTTTCTCAGCTCGGTCTGCTTCTTCTTTGCGGCGCTTTTCCTCCATAAAGCGTTCATACTTACTTGTCAAATCTTTGGGGGGCTTCACCGAATATTTTTTTTCGGATTCGATTACCTCTTTTTTCGTAACCTAGAAAATAAAGGATAAAACAACTGTTTGAATATAGTAAACTGTTTTATATATTGCAAACAATTCTAAAAGCTGTTGTGCAGAATATCACTATTAATAAATTACTTTCTAACGAAAAATTAGATAAAAAATGCTTCACACAAACAGCAATGGTTGAAACTTTGACAAAAATCACGAAGTTATGATAAAAAATTGCTGTTTTCGACATTAGATGTTGTGCATTTAAATGTATAAAGAAGGAAGTCATAGAGAACCGAGAAAGGCTGCAAATTATGAATTAATACAAAAAACAAACACCTTTGTTCAATACAAATTCCTAATCGATACATGAAACATCGCGATCATTTCGTAGAAAGAGCAAAACATATTTAAATGCTAAATCAATTTGTTAAAAAAGGAATATAGAAAATGTTGGCTAAAATTGCATACAAAACAAAAATAAATTAAGGTTGAATCAATTAAAGTAGCAATTGATAAAATCTTTACAAGAAACCTGCAGAACTGAACGAGTAATATGATATCCATTTTCTGATTTCGTTAACATAATTAACTACTTCACTTATACTGTTAATTACTGCAATAGCTGCAACATATTTACTTGTGCGAACGGAAAATAAATGCAAATATAAAACTGAGGAGATTACAAAAATCCAATGTCACAAGGCAAGTCAATTCAACCATGGCTAAATCACATGACCTATAAAAATGTTCATCTAAGTTATGACATGATAGCATTAAGAGACAATTATAAATTCACAATCAATAGGAAAACTTACAATATATTTCTGGCAAAAAGTATTGAACTTAGCAGAAATTTTCAAAAATTTTGATTTTATTTAAATATTTTATATCTAATCACCAGGGTATTCAAAAACCATTTAAGTCATATGGACTATTGAGGAAGCCGAACTTCTGTTTTAACACCCCTATGGGTAAGTAATATTTAACTATTTTGGGTTATTTTTAGGTAATACATACCGGGTAGCTCAAAAGTCCTTGCAATTTAATTTTTTCAATGTCTTACCCCACTCGGTTTAAGTACGATAGGATATCTAACTCAGTAAATAGCAAACTGCTCTCAAAATTGTGTTTTAGATTTTAAACTCAATATAAATCATTTTAAATTCTATGATTTCACATTTTAGAAACGATTTTTCTTAATGAGTGTTCATTTTTGGTCGCCTATGAGAGCTATTATGCTACTTGTCAAAAGTTTAGTGTAAGATTTGAGAAGGATCCACCATCAAAAAGCACCCTATATTATTGGAAAAATCGATTTTTGGAAACAGGTTCGGTTATTAAGGATAAAGATCGTTGTGGACCAGTTTCAGCAGATGTGATGAAAATATTGGCTTGGTTGAAGGTGCATTAGCTGAAAATTACGGAAAACCAACCTCACAAAGGAAACTTGCTTCATCAACTGGAAACCAATTCATTCCCATGAACGTTATGATGGTGATAATGACATAAGGCTGCAGTTTTGTAGCATTATCCAGGTGAAGATGTTGCATGATCCTGCATTCCTAAGGAAGATAACTTTTAGCGATGAATGCAACTTCAACTTAAATGACACAGTCAATAAGCATAACATCGTTTATTGGTCTGTCGAAAATCCCAATGTTCGTCTTCAAACCAAGTCTGCCGTAAGCCGCAGTGTAACTGTTTGGTTATTTGTTGGATGCCGAGAGTTTATTGAATTTACTCTTCAAGGCTGTACAATATTTTATTAAACCCATGAATAAAGAAATGTTTTTTCAACATGATGGTGCCCCGGCACATTTTGGATACTTATTTGGAGAATAGATGGATCGGCCGATGTGGAGCGATAGAGTGGCGACCAAGGTCACCTGACCGTACTGTATGTGAATTTTCCTCTGATACTATCTCAAGGATAAGGCTTATGCTGAACACCGTCGTTTTAGTTCGTCACAACAACTAAAGCAGATGATTTCTATTGAACTGTAAGCCATTCCATCAGTATACTTCACCAATGCTTTCAAAAATTTCAAAAACTTATAAACCAATGTATCGGACTTAATGGCGAGCATTTTAAGTGAATTTTTTTTTTACAAAATTTCCATATTTTCTTTTGCTATTTGTGTCTGTATTAAACTGATTTTTTTGCTTTTTTGTGTGATTTGTTTATGAACTCCTTTAAAGTATCAGGAATTTGTTGATAATGATCAAATCACATTTACATAATTAGGTGGCCCAGAGTCCAAGGACTTTTGGGCCACCCGGTCTATTTATGTTTTATCTTAGTAGTTCTATGAATATCTGTTGTATGTACTGGTCAGTGTCATTTTTGCAAGCTGATTATTAACAAAATTAAATTTGACGGGAATAATCTTTCATAGATATTTCTAACTGCCCCATAGCCCCACACCCCCTTCTCAGTGATAACCAGAAGTGGTAATGGGTCAAAGGTTTTTATTTAAATCGGGTCATGTCGGGATAATCATTAACGTTGATATTAATTGGTGGACACATGTTTAGGTTTTAAGGCAACATTGAATAACTAAACGGTGTTACAGGTAGCTTTTTTGTCGCATGACAACCAATGCATTGAATAATATTAATTTTCTCAATACTAGATATGTCTGAAAACACATATTATGTTGTTTTTTTGTGCAGTCGGGTCAAATTTAGGAAAATGGGTTGACTCGGGTCCAAAAAGTTGGCCCTTTTTCCAGGCCTGGTGGTAATAAGGTTAATGATATAGTTTCGAATAAGCTGTAACTGCTATAACTTAAGAGCTCACGAACTTAACAGTGATTCTAATTTTGTTTTGGGAACAGTAATTTGGGTGTCATACCCGAGACATTATTGCGTTTCAAGATGTGCTAGCTATGTCGTTGAAAAGAATTATTGTTACATTGCTAATAAAACAACAAAATGACGCCCACCAAAGGAAGTTTATTTCAAATGATTATGAAACAAATTAATATTACATAAACTTATTGTGAGTTAATAAGCAAAGTCTTCTATATAAAGAAAATAATTCAGGTGGTCTCCGTAAATGTAACCTTTATGATGAGAAAAATTGTTCTCAAATTGTGATAGTGGAACTAATGTACATAGACTTGAAATATAATGGAAAATCGCAAGTTTTTATGTGTCGAAGGTATTAGAAAATCTGTCCAAGTAATCACATTCATTACTATAATTAAAATTGCGATTTCAGAACTATCAAGCATTTTTTGAAATTTAGGCTAATGCTGACCTTTTGCAATTTCCTTTGGTTAAACAAAAGTATATTAAGACTAACATAAACAAGGTCGGTGAAATTTTGATAAAGCGCACATCAACAACGATGGCATTTCAATAGCATGTGTCTGACTTGTCCACGAGCCGGGCTTTTAACGAATCGAGAAAAGTCTCTTTGCACATTGAGGAATCGCTGTGTATACTTGAGACTAGCTGTGAAAATGAGACACCCATGAAATTTTTGTAACATAATTTTACTGTACATTCTAAATGTTGCTTTTTCTGCCAAATAAACTATTTTATGTAGACGTATATTCCTTCAAGTTGCAAATAACATAAATTGAGAATTGTTAAGAAAAACATAGCCAATAAACTTAGAAAAAATTATATAGACCCTATTATATTTTGCTCCTTATTAACGATTCAGTCAATAAAAATTACAAAACCAATTTTTGAAAGCAGGGAGGGGCACGAGTCACTCTGTATGTCTTTTTATGGGTATATATATATATATATACATATATATACACACACACAACGTCAAGCTTAGCAAAACATGAAAAGGCTATCAAACACAAGGTTTCAAGATTGAAATAAACTTTAATACTTTCAATATATTATTAGTTATTGTCAACATTCATATTATAAGAATGAACAAGATGACCTCTTCAGTTTTTGTAAGTAAAGGGCAAACTTCTCTGGATTCATCCATAAAACAAGTCTCTTTTGTTGCGTATCCACAAACAACGTAGGCATCATAACCAGCACCAAGTAAAAATGAGCAAAGAAGGACGGAAAAATCGAAGCAATTCCCTCGTTGAAGCTTTAATATTGTAGTTGGACTGTATAGGCATTTAGGCTAAAACAGTTACCATTAGTTATTTGCAAGATTTCAATATGAACAATTACTTGTAAATGTGTTGTCTTTTATGGTCGAGATATTCGCTAAAATCATTCCTACACCTGATATACATAAAAATCAGCAAGGGGAATACGAAACGGACACAGAGCAGAAAAACGAGGTGATCACTGAGAACCACAGCTCAGACGCAACGTAAATAAAAGGAAAAGGAATCAAAAAAGAGGGGTGGATGTCAAGGTTAGGGCGACGATATGTAATGAGAACACCGTCATGATGGCCATTATATCGATCCAATACAGTACAGAACTTTAAGTGTGGAGTTAGGAAAAATAACACTAACAGTAGGATCTAGCCAGGTTTCAGTAATGAAAATGAAGTCAACAGGGGACTGCAAGAAAAAGTTGTAAAAACTGAGATGACGGTGTAATGAGACAAGACTGTGAGCATTGGCGAGCAGAAAAGAGAAACCAGAGCTGCGATGAGGAGAAAGTTTTAACCTAAAAGGTGCAGATAGTCAATCACGACAAGAAGCATCACGGCGGCAGGGACGAAGGTCAACATCAGAGATTCGATAGTATCAGATCAAGAGGCCATCCGACCACACTTCCAGATCGATTAGAACACGATGAGAAACTTGATTACAGATGAATGTGGAAGGATGAGAAATGAGAATCACTATGTGGGGGATGGTGGGATGGGAATAACATCATCAAACTGAAAACTATATTGATAAACACTTACCAATTCTATCGGATTCTCTAGAGGTTCAAATGCTAAATAATCAGCAACAAATGAAGAGGCACCATCATAATTCCAAAGCTCTCGAAATGGCAGCAAAGACAAACGTACAGTAAGCACAACAAATTTCTAAAAAATACAATTATTCAATTCAAACTTAAAATGATTACCTCAACGCCTGCTTCATTAAGTGGGCAGAGGAATAAAGGTTTACGTTCTCGATATAGATAAACATATTGTCGACGAAAATTGTATGCAAAACTGTTTATTAGCTTTTCACGATCTGAATTTGAAGTGTACGTTTCAGGTAATTTTTTCACATCAATTCCCGCGGGAGGCTTACTAAAATATTTCTAATATATATATTTCAGCAATTGTTTACAAATGTAATTGTCAGAAGTGTGCCATTTTCTACATTGGTGAAGCTAAGTGTCATTTGAAGAAACGAATTCAAGAGCATCTATATGAATTTAAGTTTTGAAATTTAAACGCATTTAAAAATATACAAGGCATTAATATCACACTGCAATCTTCTAATAAAACATAAAGGTACCAAGATCGCAGAATCAATTTATATTAAAGAAGGAGAAACCTAATTTAAATACAAAAGTCATCAGACCAATCCCGTATCTAGGATTATCGCTTAAGGGGTCGACATGCATCTTCGATGTTGTTTAAGAGGCCCTAATGTGCTTTGTTTGGAACACCATATTTATGTTATAATTTTATATTAGTCTAACATATATTAAGTACTTGCTTTTAGTTAATGTTTCATTTTATCTAGAAATGAACAATTGTCTATCCTCTCCCACACGATATTACCCACGTGTACTTTACATTCTTGTATTGACTAATAAATGATAAAAAGATATCTTACAAAGGTTGTTTAAATTTCTCAGGAGGCAAATATAGTTTCTTAGCTGATACAGTTGATGCAGAACGTTTATCGCTTGAAGTTAAGGTCGAAGCTTCTCGAGTAGAATCGCCTTCGTTTTCTTCACTTAAAGCTGAATCTAAAGCCATTTTAATGTCCCGTTTTAAATACTTTGTCTCTAGGTGACAAACTGATTTAATGATTTTTACTTAAATTCGGCAATAAATTATCTTACAGTCGTTAAAAATTATCTTAAACAAGCAAAGAAAAAGGTATTCAATAGAATTAATCAAAAGGCATTATCAATATAGTGGAGAGTATCATACATAAAAATATTAAAATAGCTTTTGGAGTTTAATGTGTGATTAAAATTGAACCTTTCAAAAATTTGGAAAGAAGAAGTAAAATGTCAATTTCATGAGTATTTTATATAATTATTAGAATTAGATGTCTCTTAAACAATCTCCCAATTAAGCTCCTTTTAAGCATTTGTGTCTTTCATAAGGGTTTACTGAAAAGTCGGCTAAAGCTAAAGTGGGCTAAAAATCAATAAACCTGGAATATAAATATTTATAGATTTTGAGTTATTGAAGAATTTAAATATACGCCTACTTTTGTGTTTGTAATCTATATTAACAGCTCTATCTATCAACAGGGGCAAATTATCTATAAAAACCCCTCCAATCAATAAAGTACATTTTGCAACACAGTTAACAAAAAATATATAAAACATATGCATGTAAGACATTTATTTAAATAGAAATATCAATTCCACATGTAGAAACACTATAAATTTTTTCTAAATTGCGTTGATTTATACTTTCCTGATTAAAAACTATCGCATTTTTAGTTTTTAGCCCACTTTGTATTTTAGCCCACTTTAGCTAACACCTTTCATAAGATAATTTCTGACAGCTGTAAAATCATGCATTGACAAATTTAAGTACCAAATAATTTGCATAGAGCAGACAACCCATAATTCAAAGTGAAAATATGGAAGATATCCAATACTGAAATCAAGATTACTATTTTTAAATTTTAAAAATGGTGTAATTATCATTCTATAAAAGAAAAATGTTGTGCCATGATGCTATGTAGATGCAAGTAGTTCTCAACATAACAGGATTGACAATCATTCATTTTTTGCAAAAAAAATTATAGGACTTCATTATCACATAAAAAGCCACATTGTGAAATGAGTATGCATTTCTGTAGCTGTTAATTAATGATGTGTATTACTCATTGCATTACGTCAAACAGATGTGTAGATGCAGTAGTAATCATAAAAGTAAATGCTTGCATTGTTCAAATAAATACAGTATAACAATATACTGTAATGGGGTTGTACATTGACTATCAGATAGAGCCATGGCCTGTTTTTACATTTATGGTGACAGGCTATGTAGGAGTCACTGTTTGACCAATACTTTTACAATTGTAGATGTTAGGAACAAATCTATTTAGATTAAATCTCTTGTTTTCTGTGATGACATATTTCATGAAGATGGCCATTACTAGAAAGAGAAAGGAAAGAAAAAGATCCCCATAATGGGTTTGTGGTTCTTGATGTAATTTAGTTGTAATCTCATTATAGATTTAGTTCTATCCCTATTTATAGTTTAGTCCCAATAAACACACCACTGTCAAAACAGCAGTGTAATTGATAGTGGATTGTTGATTTGACATCAAAAAATTATAATTATTAATTTTCAAATCTTTTTCAACATCATTTTGACATAGGCTTTCCAAATTGCTGAATGCAATCTATCATCAAAAATAGGATAACTATCAATTGCAGTGAATTGTAGATTTTTTGAAGATAGATGAAATTATATGTAAATTATATGTAAGTGGGACTGTGAAATAAAATTGGTTAAATTTGCGATGCTTAGAAAATGGGCTAGGCTTATTAAAAATATAATTCTAAATAATTAGATTTTCATGATATTACAAAAATTTCATTTATCTCTTATGTTTTCTGAAAGATATTGACAAATAGTTAACAACTAGTTTGACAAAACAGGGTTAAATCCACCAGAACCAATAATACAACTCTATAAAATTGTTGACATCAATTTAATTTTGAAATTTCTCCCATGTAACTATTAAATTTGTAATACTAGTTTAGTGCGTCAAATAGGAACAGTGGAAGTGCTATATTTGACACATAAAAATCCATCATATTAATTTTATATTTTTTGATTATTAGTTATTACTACAAAATTTCTTCTTTGGATTGCTTTTAGAAGAATTTATAGTCAAGGGTATTGCATGGTAATTAAGTTTACAATTTATTTCACATTTTAAATTAAAATCTGCAAACAAATTTTGGAAACATTTATATTAAACTTAGATGTGCTTTCTTGGAATAACTTTTCCAATATTATATATATATATAGTTATACTATGTCACTATGTACACTTAAAAAATTATATATGTTGCTATGTATGCATCTCAAAATTTATATATGTTGCTATGTACCAGCAAGATGTTTTGTTGTTAAAAAAATTTAATGATAATATGATAATCACACCCTCAGTGGTCTCAATGGATGTACAGACTCCTATTTGAAACCCTGTTTAGAACAAGCACAAATTCTATTGAAAATATCAGCCTAAGTACAGCTCTATAATTACTAAAAAATTTAGTAAATAATTCAGCCGGAAGTTGGCTAACTTATCATGTATTGCACAAACATAGTTCAAATTTTAATAAATATAGCAATTCACAACTAACCAATGTCATGCAGCAATAATTTCTGCAGATTTCTACTAATTTTTTTTCATATGTCACTATGTATACACTAATATGTTGCTATGTACACTTTTTTAGAAATTTCTAGGTACATAGCAACATACATATATATATATATATGTATATGAATTTTTTGTGGTAGTCACTAGAGCCAGCACAATATCATTTATTTTAATTTTTTTAATTTTACCAGTATTTTTGTTGATTTTCTGTAAGTAATATAATGTATATGTATGTGTGCTAATATATATTGTTCATTTCTCAGAATAACATTTTGCATGTGCAGTGGAAATTTTTACACAGTTAGATGAGGCAAGTAAATTGATCAGCTTGGTGTTGCTTCATATGATAGAGTTGGTGCTAGATGATGATGCAGGACTGCTTAAAACTTCACACCTCTCTCTACACCATCACCCTATTAATGAAAAGATGTCAAGACTGGTAGGTTGACCTCAGAAGAATCTCAATTAATCAGATAATCAGACAATACAAGATCTTAAAAGTAAATTTGGAAGGTTGGAAGGAAAACCTGCCAGTCAGACATGGGACAATCATGTAACAACATGATTGGCAGTATTGGCCATAGTTGGTGTCAATTGCCTATACAATGAAGTCTGGCCTGGGGCAGCATGTAACATCAACAGGTACTGGCTTTTGGTATCTGCCAGCTTACTCATTTTTTGTGTTTACTAATTTAAAGGTTATTTGTACAGATTGTTAATATGAAGTGTATATAAGACACCTAAATATGTGAAAATAGAGAAATAGATAACCACATTCTCATATTCAGTGCACTTCCATGCACCTTAGTGATGCTACAGTATATATATATATATATATGTATATATATATATATATATATATATATATATATTTGAAAATCTTTTGATCTATGGCAGCCTTGAAAATGTTTCAGTTTAGTGTAGCTTTGAAAAGTTGTCAATATAGTTGACAGATTTTAAAATTGATTTTGTGTTGGTATTTTAGACATTTTCACCATTGTTTTGATGGAGGTGTGTTTATTGGGGTGCTATATTATAGTTTAGTGTTTTTAATTAACTTCATTTTGTGTAAGTTGTAAATAAATGATCTTCATTTATTGTACTTTACAATAGCAGTGGTTTGTAAATTAGACAGTTCCACTATAGACCAATCTGAAGAGAGATGTTTTTAATCAAATTTATTTAAAAGAAAAACAAGGATTTTTATAAAGTGTCTTGACTGGAGATGCTGATCTGTTCTTTAAACACAAAACAATGAGTGTTTGCTAATTTAACTGGCAAAAGTATATAAACAGTTAAGTAAAATTTAGGTTACTCATTCAATAAAATAACTTTTTTCTTGAATAAGACATTTTTAAGAGTTTAATAGACAACTGAATGATACTCTCTAACAAATTTATATTCATAGAAGATAAAGAATACCATCATGTATTCCTTTATTGAATATAATTTAATATTCACAACTGGGCATTCACAAGGAATTTTTTATCATTACATATAAATAAGTTTGATTAGCCCTGAAATACATTCATGCTATTTTTCATTATATGGAAAGGTGAATGATGGTACATGCAAATATAAACTCCTAACATTTTAACCTAGAACAAAGGCTGAGCTTTGTCTGCAACATCAATCATGACATTGAGGATTCAGTGAACACATTGATAATCCCAGATATAAAAAATGTTTAAAATTGCATTTTTCTCACATAATTTAACAGTGTATGAATATGATGGAGTATCAAACTTGATTCTAATGTACATAGCTTAACACAAAGACCCTACTAAGTAAATTGATGTTCATAGAAAATATAGCTGAGTAAAATAATCATATCAGATAAATAACATGCACACTGCCTATGAAACTGTTACCAACTTAAACTATAAAGATTTTTCAAGTTCTTTTAAGTTTTTCAAAAGTATCATGACAACCTGAAAATTATTCATTTGGTATTTTAAAGCATAACATTGAAATGTATTCTTCAAAATAACATGAAATTATTGAAGATTAGCCACAAAATGATAATTTGCTTGATAATTTATTGTTAGTAATTGTAAACTTTCAAAATGCAAAGCAATGCATTAACTGAATACAGAATTGATTTTCAGCTCTGAAAACAAATTATTAAACCATATACTCCATTGCAACTCTTTAATGAACTAACTGATTATTTTCTAATTTTAGTAAGGATTTTAAAAATTTTTATAAGAACTTGAAAGAACATGAAAACTCTTTAAAGTTTAAGTTATTAAAAGTTCAATTAAGCTTAGAACAAGTAAGTACAGATTATGAAAATTGTTGAAAATAGTTAAAAGCAAACTATTTTCTTTTCAAGCAGAAAAAGGGATGGGGCTTAATCAACTTAATTATTATTAGTAAATTAAGAGTTTTTTTCTTGATGGGAGTTTGGTAAATTTTGCCTATGTGTCTCTTTTGAGAGCCTGCATCACAAATTTTGGCACTTCTTGGGTTACAATTGTTTTGCTAACTGGATATTTTACTAACCAGACATTTTGATAACTAGATGTTCAATAAAAATACAATTAATTATGCTAAGACATTTATCATGATTTACATGGAAAACAATAGACCTGCTTTAGCTAAGCTAATAAATATGAGAAGAGGCATTAAATTGCTTAAAAAGGATAGTTTTTGCATTTTCATATGAGAAAACCAATTTTAGGTAATTTATAAGTTGAAATGTTTTTAAATAAAGTAGATCTTGTTTAATGGAATTATATCTGTTCAACTTGTAGAACTAATATTTCTGTCAGTGCCTGGCAACAATGAGGGGTTAGCTAGCTAATGAAACCCCTGCCTTTGAGCAGCTAATACTCTTAGAAAGAAGGGGACCAGGAATCTACAGACTTCTATTTAAAAATATTCATTATCCAATATTTAAAGCATGAATTTTGGCTTTGATTGGTGACATTAATTAGAACAACATTTCTTGAAAATGTTTTATTTGTAAATTGAATTCATAAGTTTGTAAAAATGTGCCAATATCTATTTGAATAGTCCAACTGACACATTTCAGAATCCTATATTCTGCAATTATTGATACCATCAAACAAATCTAGTGTATTTTGTATAACATTTCTATTTGTTGTAAATTGATATTAATTCATTGTACAATAATGTACCAAATATAAGCATAAATAGTGTAGAATCATGGGTGAGCTCTGCTACTCAAGCAGTACTGGGAAACTCAGGAGTTAATATCAAAGGTTGCAAAGTCTACCATTGTAGAGAGGGACCCACATTCCAACAAAAGAGAGAAACATTGGTGGTTCACCAATTTACTTAAGAAATACCATAGAGAACAGACTTCCAGCAGTGATCAATTCACACAGCATCACACTGAAGCCATATCCATGAAGCCATCCTTACTTGCCAAGGTGCTAATTGTGTGTCTCAAGTATTAATTTCTAGCTGAATAAACAATTTATCTCAGAGTTCTATTATCTCACCTCATGTAAATAAATAATAAACAAAAGGTACATATATTGCTGTGCATCACCAACAACATAGTATATTTGTAGTGTGTTAATGTTATGTGCATGTATGAATCAATTGAATAAAAAGTTCTTATTCCCTACTCCTAACCATAACCTAAAGTGACCATGATTGAGGCAGTCACAATTAAGGAGCTATTTGTCACCCCAGACCCAGTGCAGTTTAACACTAGAACTGTGAAGGCTGTCAATTTGACGGCTAGCAAAGATGATCAGCCTGTTATTTTTTATGTATGAGGTTTACTGACTTGATTCTCAGTGACATTTATCCCCCAACATTGTCATTATTTGACTTGTTTTTGAAGGCTGTCCATGCAGTACTTTCGATTTTAGAGCAGAATATACCTAAAACCGCGAAGCTGTCAATTTGACGGCAAGCATGACAGATAAGGTTATTCCACTTTCCAAGTCTTATGATGGTACTGTATACATTTTTTTATGTATTGCTCAGAAGTTTAGGAAGCTCGTGTGTTTATACTGCAGCGTTCGAGCTCGCAGTGATGTGTCAAGACCATAGATATCTAGTTTTGCGTGACCTTCTGCTGACACAGGAAAAGTAATAATTTACACTGTGCAAAATAAAAAATTGTCCACCCTGAAGACAGTGTGCCTTTTCATTCAGGCAATGAGTAATGCTTTCACTCAACATTATTCACCCCATTAGCGGATAGAACAACAAACTTTGACCT
>CABFPE010000064.1:969325-983345 GCA_900660155.1 Hofstenia miamia | reverse complement strand
ACAATTCACAAAATTCTCCAGAGTGGGCTCATTATAGTCAGGAAACATGATGGAAAGTTGCCTTGTGACCAAACATAGCCTTAAAAGGGCTGACCTTTGTGGTAGAATGCACTGCAGTGTTGTAACAATATTCTACTGCTTTGATAACACATTTCCAGTTTCAGCTAACTGCTCAGGCAAGAGCAAATCAAATTAGCTTGATAACTGTATGGTTAAGTCTTTCCACACCTCCATTTAACTGTGGGTGATATGCAGTGGTGGTTGTAAAACTCTGGACCATGATCAGAAATCAGGTGCTCCATGGGCCCAAGCTTAAGGATCCATTCCTTTACTACTTTCTCTCCAATAACCTTGGTGGTGGTGCTGTTGAGGGGGATGAGTTGGGTGTACTTGGTAAAGGGATCTATAAGTACAAGAAGGTACTGGTACCCTTCATCATCTTGGGAGAGCTTCTTGATGTCCATGTGCACAACTTCACTAGTGTGTTCTGCTCTGGGAAGTGGTACATTTATAAATTACATCTTGGACTGCAGCTCTAATGCTGACTGTGACATACCTTGCATTAAACATGCGCTCAGTTTGTATGATGCCTAAGTGGCCTTTTTCATGAATCTTTCACACCAAATCCCTTTGGAAATACTCAGGGACAGCTAACCAACTGTTCTGACTTCAGGCATAAAGCAAGCCTGCCTCTATATGCTTCCAGTTGTATTGCCAAAAGTATCTGTTGGCAACAGGACTGAGGATGTAATTAGTGTTCTTTAATTTTCTATGATTTCACTTATCACCTTATCATGGCATTGGTGGTGCAAGATTGCTGCTTTGGTGATTTCTTCTTTTATGAGGATTGGAAGGATTGCATTTCCATGGTTATCTGCACTGATCTCAGGAATGTGCTCATAGCTGGTGAGAGGGATAAATCCAAATGGTGTCTTTTCTTCAGTGCTTTCCAGAGATCACATTCATAGCTAGGCAGAGTGGTCCAATAGTCTGCATTGTTATGAAGTCTCCCTGAACAGTGCTTAATAGAAAACATGAAATCATTCAAGTATTCAATCCAATGGGTGACAATGTTGGACTTGTCCCCAGAAAATTTCTTCAACCAGACTAGTGCAGAGTTATCTATTCACACAGTAAAGTGACTACCAAAAATGAAGAAATGAAATTTCTTTAGACTCTCCAATAACACTAGCATTTCAGATTTTGTAGCACTGTAGTTTTGCTCAGCATTTTGGACCTTGTGGCTGAAATACTGGATCAGGCATTCTCTGTGATTGATAACTTGGCTAAGCACATTACTAATTGTGACCAAGCTGGTGTCACAGTCAATAATGAACTCTTTTGAGTAATCCAGCATGTTCAAACTAGGAATCTTTCTTAGTTCTCCCTTGATGGTGTCAAGCTCTTCTTGCTCTGCCCAAGTCCACTTGAATTTGATACTGTGCTGTTATAGGTTGGAGATATGCTTGGTCTTGTTAGCTAGTTCTGAGATGAAGGCACTGTAGTAATTTAGAAATCCCATAAGGTGTTGCTCATCCTTATGAGAGCAAGGAGTTTCAATTTTGTCTAGATGATCTTTTGCGTCATTCTTGATGGAAATATGACCAGGTTTAATGATTCTCCCAATGAAAGTAACATGTAGTTGTAAAAGGGAACACTTGTTTCCATTAACACAGAGACCAGATTTGTATAAGTGATTGAGACTTTACCCCAGCCTTTCCAGGTGCTCAGCAAAGGTGTTCCCAGCAACAAGAATGTCCTCTGTGTAGGTGATGATGTCTGGTTCTAACATGCTGGTATCATTCCTGAGCACATGGGTAACATAGCATTGAAAAGGTGCCAGGGCATTGCAGAGCCCAAAAGCCATGTACTTCCACTCAAAGAGGCCATATGGAGTGATGAAGGCAGTCTTCAGGATATCAGCAGGCTTCATTGGCACCTGCCAATATGCTTTGCACAAGTCAAGGCAGCTGAACAGCTTATACTGACTAGCATTATAGAGAAGATCCTCGATGCACAGAAGCAGATATGCATCCTTTACTGTGACATCATTAAGCTTCCTGAAGTCCACACAGAGGCAGTACTTGTTTAATAAAGACAGTGGGCACAGTGTAAGGGCTGTTGCTAGCCTGAATAATGCCACTTTCTATAAGATCACTCAGAATCTTTTCATACTCTTCTCAGAGGTCTTCTGGTACCCTCCTAATGGGCAGGCAAATTGGACAATCATTCTTGGTTACAATAGAATGTTGTTTGCTGAATGCATAGTTCCAGGTTCAATACATGACCTTTAAGCAATAGTGAGTTCCCAGAAGCATCCAACAGATGTGCAGTAGATGGAAGTAAATTGTCCCTTGATAAACATAATTTAGAACAGCAAGTGTTGCTAATAATGGAGGCAGAGGCCATGGTATCAATAGTGACATTAACCAAAAATCCATTTATATCCACAGGGCTAACTTTAGTATGCAACAGTGAGGTAATGACCAGAACATCATGTGCACAGTTTATAGGAGGTGGCACTCCAACTAGTTTGATGAATTGACAGAACTGACAGGTAGATCAGGAGGATACTCTTCAAACCCAGGCTAATTAATGACAAAGCCCTCACCATCAGTGACCAAGTAAATTACAGCTTGGCATTGAGACTTTGTATGACCTTTCTGGCTGCACCAAAAACAATGAGTCTGTTTGATTTCTATCCTCACTTTGGGAGCAACCGTACTTGAGGAGGTAGGGGGTTTCTGAGATGAAGAGCCTGCTTTAAGATCTCCAGTGTACTTGTTGATATGAGTGGTATTGTGCAGCATGTACACAATGCTAATAGCTTTATGAATTATCAGGTTGAGATCTTCTTTGGGATCACACTTGAGGTCAAGGTGACTATGAATATTGGGCGGAAAGCCCTGTCAAATATACAAGAAAATACTGTGCTTTGAATATTTGGGGGTGAGCTTGCTTAAGCAAAACAGCCTTTCTACCTGTGTGATGTACATATGGACGTCATTGCCCTTCTTGAACAAAAGATTGCAAAGCAGCATCTTGTACTGATGTTGAATGTGAGGCGCCCTGTAGTGTTCCTCAAAATAGCAGATTAGAAGTTGGTAATTAATCTTGACATCTTGATCAAGCATCATATGTCAGTTATATGCAAGACCTTGTAAGTACATGGGGAATTGTGCAACAGCAGTATCCTGAGTGGCTTTGTACTGCCTCATTGTCAACTAAAAGAGGAAGACCCACTCTTCAAAAGACTGTGAGATTTCATTGATCTTTCTGGTGAACTTAGGCAATATAGAATTGTGATTGAATAGGTTAGCAGTTTTGTTTCCAACAGCAGTTGTAGGTAGGATCAATTGGGTAAAACATGGTCCATTCTTCCAAGTGGACGTAGAAAGATCAAGTGACTGTGGAGGAGTAATTGGAGTTACAACAGTGGGGGTAACACAGGTGTTCACAGGTGCAGGAGGCAAAATGGTCATGCTAGGCATTTATGCATTTATGCAACTGTGGTTAACATAGAAACTTGAGTCAAAGCTGACTGCATAAAGGTGGGATTTCCAGTTGTGAATGAAGTGACAGGGGTAATGAATTGAAGCATCACTGGTGTAGATGTGGCAACAATAGGGATGCTTTGAAGGTAAGCTGAAATAATTTCAGAAATTTGTTCAGAAAGGTTTTTAGAAAAGATGTCCAAAACATCTTGTAAAACGCTGTGAGTTACATACTTGGAAAGTCTAAACTGGGAGAGTGAAGAACAAGGTGGGCTTCTCTGCCTCAGCAGGGATGTAGGTGGAGGTGTCAACAAAGTTTGGAGTTGAATTTCCAAGGCATTGATTGAATCAATGAAATGTCTCTCTCAATTTGGCATAATGACTTTGTTCTTGCATCTCAGCTTGAAGAGAATCTAGGCATTGCTCACAAGCAAGACATCAACTGGTTTGTTCAGCAAGGGCAGCTCAGAGCTGCTTGATCTCAGTGTTTTGATGTAAATAAATAATAAACAAAAGGCACATAATTGCTGTGAATTCACATTTGCCAACAGCATAGTATATTTGCAGTGTGTTAATATTATGTGCATGTATGAATTGATTGAATAAAAAGTTCTTATTCCCTACTCCTAACCATAACCTAAAGTGACCACAATTCAGGCTGTCACTGTTAAGGAACTATTTGTCACCCCTGACACCCAGTGCTGTTTCCTCCCAAATTGTAACCAGATCTTAAGCAATAATTATCATAACCAAATCCTCAATGATGAATCTAAAAGGGGTTACTAGATAATAAAAGTGAGAAAAGATCAAACACAGTTGGAGGAAGACAAATTTATTGTGCACTTTGCTACAGTTCCCTCAGATATATATTACAAAATTCTGTAAATTATTACCTGGTTACTGTTTACAGTTTAATCACAATTTCCTTTGCAAAGTTAAAACAAGCAATCACATGTAATATGAACTGAGAGAACAAATAATAATTCTATCAAATAACTACACTGGAATTACAAATAAATTGATTTAAAAGAGATTGATATAAATTGATAGCACCAAATTGTCAAATCAGGACGTCAAAAAGATGTAACACTATTTTCAGTGTGCCAAATAATTAAAAAGGAAAAATGAGTCCCTGAGTGACTCTACAATAGAACTACAGCAGTCTCTAGAAGTGAAAAGCATAGAACAGTTTGGATTTGAAACAATAAATTCCTATAACACACTACAAAATATGGGTATGATACCACTTTACAACTGTTCACTATTAATAAAGTGTAGTCATCACAATACTACAATATTCACAATAAAATTAATTTGCAATTAGATTGCAGTCTTGAAAAAATTGCAAAACTTTTTGTGTAGCTGTGATGTCAAATATTCAGAAAAATAGTCAAAAAAAATTGCATCATAAACTGTAAAATGCAGTGTAGATTATGAGTAAAAGGTATTTCACATTAAACAATTTCACATTATTTCACTTTGTCAGTTAGTGAAATATCCAGTTAGTGAAATGTTTGTAGACACTTCTTCTAAGCTCACAAATCAGGTTTTTCCTTTTTAAATTTCAAACATAACTTACCTGTTTTGTAATTTGGTTCTCAGGCAAATGAGTAGCTTGTGTATTTCCATTTCTGTTGGAATAGAAAAAAACTGATTGTCCTTGATTCTTCATCAAAACATTTAACAGATTAACTTTGTTTTTCACAATTAAAATTCAAAATAAATATAATTTTACAAATTATTAATTCTTTAATCATTTTGAGGATGATGTCACAATATCACATAGCTTGCTAAAAGATATAAGGTCTATGTATAGGAAAAAAGCAATTGATCAATCTTTGCCAAACAGAGTTGAGGTTCACATTTTTTGTACCTTAAATTCATTTATAACTGTTGTTTTAAACTTAACACTTGCTGCTTCTTTGTTCCTAATATCTTGTAATTTACTTCATGTTGAAACAGTTAAGATTGAGATATGATGAAATCTTCATTAGTTTATATCAAAAAATTGAATATTTCACAAAGGCACTGGGAATCATCCATGAGCTACATTTATCACCAATAATAACAATATTTTCTAAATTGATACCAAAAAAAATTTTTGGACAATGATACTCATAATGATAAAAAAAATTGTATATTTATAATAAATGATAAATTGCTTCAAGTTTGTAGAACATTGTATTCAGTTGCTATTGAACTAATTTATATTATAGAAATAGTGTTTGTATATTACCTAATGCTATGTGCCCCATATATTTCTTAAATAATTTCTCTATTAACTAGTAAAAAGAAAAAAATTGTTGGTTTTTTTTGTAATTCATTATATGAACAAACTATTACAAATAACAATTCATTGTAATTCATGTATAATGAAAACCTCATTGTCAACTGATTGCTAAACTGACCATACTTAGCTAAAAGCATACTTCCCATTAAATCACAGAAACTCTCCACAACATATACTTCAATTTATTGCTAATTTGTAATCTTGGGTATATTAAATGGTTATCTTACTTTATAAGTCTGTTTAGCAATCTTTTGGTAAGTATTCTACTTATTTCCAATTTAAAATTAAGAATATGCAACAAAACTTGAACTTTCCAGAAACATCTATGCAAGTTCAGTTTTCAGAACAACTTTCAGTCCATATCTCATACTGCTGTTTATGCCCATAGGAAAACTGAACCTGCTTCATTAGTAAAAATATATCATATTGCATTAAGCGGATGGTAAGAAGCACCCTATCACCAAAATGAAATTTGAGATGCATCTATGAAGCTGCATGAAAATGGTCCCAGTATTTAAGGGGGCTGAGCCCCCCTTCTTAAGACTTATTTGAAGCCCAGCCCTCTTTCATAAAGGATCAAAACTACAGAAATTCAATTATTAAGCCATTTAAGTTACAATATGCTTTCCTGTATCTAACATTGTCAGCTAAAAATTCCAACATGCATTCAGAAGATGGATGAGTATTTTCAACATTTCTTAACTTTAAGCAGACTGATGAAGATTTAAATTGGCTTGCTGTTTGTCCACATTTTCAAACAATTTTCTCCAAGTCTATTAGGGAAATTGTAAATCATGAAATATGGACATAATTATTAGTAAGCATGCTTAAAATATGAAATTTTTTACATATTTTTCTTTGAAAATGCTGATTTTTGAAAAAGTTTTAAATTCTCTCAATACTTAATGTGCAGATGTGAGAAAGTCTAAATGTGACCAACCATTGTACTTCAATTATTTCTTGCTTATGTAGATGTAGAGAAGACACTTTTCAATCAAAGAAAAAGCTGCAATTTATTATATTCAATCCAAAAAGGAAAAAAGCTGAAGATGTAAAGTTCTTGATTGTTGATGATGCTTTTCCACCTAACTCTGCATCCACCACTGCCAAGCAGTGGTTGATAACCTGATGAACTACACCAAGTTCAAAGCCAGCAAGATCAATAGTATGGCCATTGGTTTCCACTGTCTTCAGCAATCAAGGGTCTTCACAAAATGTATGAGCACATTGTACACACTTGTGATCAATCACCTAATGTATGCTTGTGTGCTTCTGAATGACATGACAACTGTAAAGCAAAAATGGTTAAATAACATTTATAACTGGTTAATGTCAACAATGTTCAGCATATGCAAAGAGCCAACTGGTTAAATTTTTAAAACCTAAATATATTGTTAGCTGTTTATCACAGCAAATATGCAACCCTACTTCATCATTCAATAATTTCTTCAATATCAATGACCATTAGAAAATGTGCATTAACAACAATCATTAAAATCATGAGCTTGGAATACATCTACAATTAGACTGTGGAATAAACCACCATAGGAAATATGAGCTGCAGAAAATATACAAACGTTTAAAAAATGCTTAAACACAGCTTTCCAGCAGACAAAATAACTATGGAACCTCAAACAAATACAAAATGTATGTGTTGGGGGTTTTTTATGTAAATATGTGTGTTTGAGTGCTTTTATATGTGAATTTTTAGCCTTATTAACTGTAAATTAGCTTCATTTGTTTTTTACGTTTTTATTTTAACTGTATATATATTTGTAAATTGCAAGTATGTGTACTATTTACATATATAAATTTTTATGGTATAATCTATTTACATTCAAAAAAACAAAATGAATAAATCTTTTGATAATTAATGCAAAAAGGGTAGCAATTGGTTTCTCCACCGCTGGTTATGTCACTTGCAACAGAAAACCTGGATAATAACTGGTCCCCAGTTAGTGCATGCACGCACTTGTCAATCCAAAATTGTATACAGAATCCCACAGTGAAATCAATAATTTTTATATTCTTATTAAATTCTCGCTGGTATTATATGAATGTGTTTTGACATTTTTGTGTTTATCTTTTGTAAATTTCCATATGAACTAGCATGTATCTTTCAATTGAATGTATTTTTTTATAATCAGAAATGCAGGTTATCAGAAAATTCTGGGGCAAAGACACGCATACTCATTTAATATAAATTTTTGTAGAAACTAGATGCATAAAATAACATCATTATTACGTAGCTCTTGCTTGCTTACTAATTTG
This sequence comes from Hofstenia miamia, assembly GCA_900660155.1. Taxonomy (NCBI): domain Eukaryota; kingdom Metazoa; phylum Xenacoelomorpha; order Acoela; family Hofsteniidae; genus Hofstenia; species Hofstenia miamia. The sequence continues at coordinate 975,290 of CABFPE010000064.1, read as the reverse complement.
AATATATACAAAGCTTATATTACTGGGATATTTTTGATTTTAATATATCAATGAATGCAACTGTTAATTCACTGAGATAAGATGAAATTGATTCATTAATTATTGCATGTGAAAAATTTTGCAAAAGGTTTGAAGTTGAAAAGTAGCAAACTTTATTAACTAATTCTAATAAAAATAAAAATTTAAATAATGTTTGCTATAAACAATACCATTGGTGTTTTAAAAAATTTAATTCTATGCATTAACAAATGCAATAAATTTAAATAAGAATCGGATTAATAAACTAATTCAATTCGAATATTCTTTCTACAAAACATGTCCAAATATTTTTTTTCAAATAAAATGTTATTATTGCGAAAAAAGTTTTTTCTTTATTGAAACGAGAGCTAAATTTGAAAGCCCTTCCTGTATTTCTTTTAAATATTTAATTCTGCCAAGAGCTAAAAAATTTTTTTCACATGCTTAGTTATAATGTAATTGATATAGTGAACAGTGACTTATATCTGCGCGATTGTCAGCCATTGTGTACATCAAAATTAATTCATTTTATAAATGGATAAAATTTAACAAGGGAAGTTTAGTTTGTGCGCTATTAAACACTCCTGTTTTTTTACATTGCAAAGTTGTAAGAATATAATTTGGTTGAATTTATATTAAATATTTTATTGAAAAGCTATTTGTATTGATGTTCAGGTTTTTTGTGAGAAATAGAATAATCCATTAATCCATTAATTTTAAACAGCCTGATATCCTTTTAAAAGAATAATTTCTTTTTTAACATTTCCAAAGAATTTTTTCCAAGCTTTATAGGAAATCCCCGAACCATGGACATATATAAGATATATATATATATATATATATATATATATATATATATATATATATGGTTATGGTTATTCAACATGTGTATTTTCATTTTATACATTGCCACTTCAGTGGGCCATGATTTTTACCATTATATTTGAATCATTGATTTCCAAATGTTATGGTGGGTTTTTAAAATATTGTAGCTTTAGTATATGCTTGCAAAACAAACCATCTGAAATAATAATAATATCCATAATTTGATTTTAAAGAGTTTACAAGCAACAAAGTATGCGCCTTGATTTTCAAATATTTTAGGGTGACAAAGCAGAAGATTATTTGTATTAGATTTATTATCATTCACAGTGAAAATTTAGGTATAATTCACAGAACAGCAAACAAAATTATAAGAAAGTATTGAAAAATTTTGGTCTGCAGTAGATGTTTATGTATTCAAGAATACATGCAAGCACCGGTGCGCAAAAGTGATTGTCAAAACAATACTTGCCAAAATTTCAAAAATACTATTTTTAGAGAAAATTCACAAATACTACATTTGCAGTAATTTTGCTAGTTATGAGTGAAATTTCGGTTTTTTTCACCTATATACCTTAAGTTTTTTGCAAAATTTTCAGGTCAGCACAAGAGTAATTACATTAAATCCCAAACATTAAAATGCCAAAGAAAGAAATAACCAAATATTTATGACATAAAAGAGCAAACAAATAAAACGCCAAAAATAAAATCCCAATGAAATATAATGCCAAAGCTAAATAAAATCCCAAATACCAAAACTAGAAGATCCCAAAGAATAGAAATTCCAAAAGTAGAAGATCCCAAAGAATAGAAATACCAAAAGTAGAAGATCCCAAAGAATAGAAATACCAAAAGTAGAAGATCCCAAAGAATAGAAATACCAAAAGTAGAAGAAATCAAATTCAAATGTGTCACTCCAATCAGAGCGTGGTTAATATAATTTGGTTGTACTAGATAGTAACACAGTACATAAGTTTGTAATTTCAAATTATTTAATGACCTTTGCATTTTAATCGAATTACATTGAGCGCGATATATATTTATTATGCACAAAGAGTAATATTTAATCAAAAAATATTGATTTGCATAAATATACTTTTATAGTATAATGTATTTATTTTTTTATGACTTGTTTTAAAAGCTGTCATACTTAAACACATATATCACGTGCCAGGAATTTCGTAAATTATGATATATTATCATTCTATATCGATTATTTAGTAAGCGTTGTACGTGTTTTGATGTTTTTTAAGACCTTCTTAAATTTAGCTGTTGCTACATACACACGGAATTTTGTGGACTTGAATCCCACCAAATCTTTAATTTAAACAATACATCAAATGTAGTACATTTTTGTTTTGAATATAATCAGCATTTAGCGAACAGATTGGAATCGAATTAATGACTTTCCATATGAATATGAATGTGCTACCATATCACTACTGTTCGATCAATATAGGACAATTTAGTTCTTCAAACAATATGCAAAAATAAATAAATAACACACAATTTTGTGCTTGGGATTGAATAAGTTATCTCGTCTTTAAATTTATAACAAAAATTTATTTAATAAATTCTATCAAATAAGTATAACAAATAATGGTTTTTTTAACAGCAAAATGTAAGCATCTTTTTCAAAGTTTGTCAGTGGAATTTTACAATAAAGGACTCGTTAAGGTGCATTTCGAGTTCGAGTATTGTTGTAACGAAAATTTCTAGTTTGGTTGAGTTTTTTCTAATCCCAAGTTTTTAGGGTAAACAACTCTTTTACAATAAGTCCGAATTTTCTATGCTAAAAATAGTTATTTGCGATTGATAAAAAATTGAAATTATATTAATTTAATTTTTTTAACATTTTTGGTTGGATTTTCGAAAACCTTGAATTATACAAATAATATTTAAACACAACCTCAATATTTTATAGACCACTAAAGTAAAAACAAAATTTTATTTCCCTTTCAGATGGTAAATGGTAAAATTAAGATTCTAAATGGCCTCGTTCAGTGGCAACCTTAATTTCTGATGATTCTACCTTCGATGAAAAAATTCATCAGAGCATGAAGTTCCTTTGGGATATAAATTAGAGCTACCCTCTTGTAACCTTTTATTTAGGATTTTATCTTTTGCTATAATAATTATTTGGCATTTAAATTTTTTGGCATTTTCACTGTTTGGCAATTTAACTATTTGGCATTTTCACTGTTTGGTATTTTAATTCTTTGGCCTTTTTTTATCTGTTTTTGATATTTTATTTATTTGGTATTTTCATTATTTGGGATTTAAATTTTTGGCATTATATTTCTTTGGGAATTTAATTTTTGGTGTTTTAATTTTTGGTCTTGTCTTTCCAAATCCAGCACAAGGCATTATACACAACATATACAATTTAGCGTGTAATTCCAGGTCATTATAAGTGTAGTGAAATTTTGCATACACATACAGAACTTAAATTCAATGTATAAATTTTCATTTTTGTCATAGTTGCTAGAGCCAGCATTGGTCCATTTTGTCTGACTATAAATTTTTGTCATGGATAGCTTATACCCATACCTATAATATGAAAATTTAAAAACGTCGACCATAGCTGGTTGTGCAGTATAAATAACGAAGTTATACAGCGCCAGCATAAATACGCGAAATCATATATATATATATATATATATGTTGAAATCACAAATATTTTAACAATTTCATAAAACGGAGTTACAATACTTATAGTATAGCTCCGGTAAAAAATGAGAAAAAAATTTCAAATACAAAAAACCCTCAACGTCACTACACAAGTCTTTTCACCTCATTAAAGTGCCATGCTCTGGACGAACACATTTAGGCAATCACATACAATCAACAAAAGTACTCATAAACAAACTAGATGGGGCCAGGTACTATACTTATTTTCACTAAGCATGTCTCATCAAAGTGCAAGAAATGTTCTGCAATATCTTTATTCTATTGGAATTCGCAGACCGCAAAACTTTACTCAATATATCGGGTATGAACCCAAAAACATTCTACAGACAATTCAAAAATTTGACAGAGACAAACACGCTAAAAAGGAAGAAAGAACGTGGGCGACCACTCAAATTGACTGGAAATGAACGGAATTTTTTGGTAAAAATTGCCTTAAAAACCCACTGAAATCAACCGCATATATATATATATATATATCACTAAAACACTTTGTTTGCCATGTATTATATTATCTAAATCTAATAAATTAATAAAATATTTAGAGCTTCCTGGTCCCCCTCTTTCTAAGAGTATTACCTGCTCAAAGGCAGGGGTTTCATGAGGTCGCTAACCTCACTCATTGTCGCCAGGCAGTTAGTTCTAATAAATATATTACATAAAATAATGATAAAGTGCAGATCTTCCACGCCACCCAGGAGGTTTCCACACAAGGCGCGTTAGGCTTAACAGAACTGCAGAAGCCTTCACCAAATATTTTAACCATTGTAAAGTGCAGTTACTACTGCATAACTTTTAAAAGGTTAAAGTATTTAGTCCTATCCTGTAACAAACAAACACATACCTTTAAAGATTGTGATCGCAAACCTAAACAATATATATACAGGGTCCGCCATAAGTCACTACGAGTTTTTTGTTTAATAAGAAAGAGTAAAATATACTTTTTTAAAAAACTGTATAATTCAGGTATAGGTACAGGTATAGCAGGTAAACAATACATAAAATAAATTTGAAAATATATAAGCAAGATAACTATGAATTAAATGTCAAATGGGTCCACTTGGAGACCATTATGTTCGACACATAAGCGAAACCTCCTGAAAGTTCGATCATTTATTTTTCGGAGAACATCAGCTGTAATCTTGTTGGTAATCTCATTGCGGACTACTTGTTTTAGGGCCTCTATATTATTAACCTTTTGAGACATTATTCCAGGTCTTATAATGCCCCACAACGCATTATCACAAGAGGTCAAATCTGGTGACCGTGGAGGGAAGGCGACGGGGCCGAATTTTCCAACCCATCGATCTGTAAATTGCATGTTAAGAAATTCTCGAGTTTCTAGAGCCGTATGAGCAGGTGCTCCGTCTTGTTGGAAATGACTCTGCATAAAAATATTCCTGACAGTATAATGAAATAAGAACGTGTTTAAAATAAGGTCATAGATATTTATAAAACATAGATATTGAATTTTAAAGTGTCGAATTTTAAGTGTGTAATCGATAGCTATTTTTTGAATGTCTGTTTGAACCAATAAGAAAATTATACACTGTTAGCTGAGATTAAAACTTGTCAATACATTTCTATGCTTATAACAGAAAAAAACTCGTAGTGACTTATGGCAGACCCTGTATATATATATGTATACATGTATAATCTATTATACTTATAATAACTTTATCATTTTCATATAATTAAATTTATCCACCACTGCTCCACCAATCGAACCAAGCGGCAAAATAAAATATTGAGGTGTGGTAATAGATGACAAGCTGACATTTCGTAACTTTATTCAAAGCAAGATACACAGAATGGCGTCCAATATCTAAAACTGATATGAAAGGTAAACCAAAAGAAGGAGATATTGCATGCATTAGTTATTAGTCATTATATACATGCATGCATACTATTAAGCAACATAAGCTTCGATGATCAGCAAAGAATAAAAAGAGTATTTAACTGGTCAATCTGTTCCATGAATAACATTGAGAAACAGCAATTTGGTTGACATTTACAACGTTTGTCCATCTTAGCACCATCTTACCTTACGAAATACATATGTCTTGTAAATATGTAAAAAATTGAAAATAAATTGAAAAGAAGCTGTATATGTAAATTTTTCAATGTAAACAAAAGAAGAGAGAAATGTATAAATAAATTTAAAATAAACAACAACATTACAAGAAATTCTAGCACAAATTGTTGTAGCCCTCTACCGCAAAACAAAATGACGCAATCAATTACATGATAATAAAACATACTTGAAATGAATATTGTTTTCTTTCTTAAAAAGCAATTCTAAACTCGAAATACTGTAGAATATTTTCGAGCGCAGGTGGTGTAGTGGTAGCATAGCAGCCTTCCAAGCTGTTGATCCGGGTTCGACTCTGACTTGCGCAATTTTTTTATTTTTTCATTTTGTCTTGCATGGTATTTT
>CABFPE010000064.1:941425-951664 GCA_900660155.1 Hofstenia miamia | reverse complement strand
TACCATGTAATCCTAATCATTTCATTTTTGTTACTTAAGGTTTTGGATCCTTCTCAAATTGAATGGTGATTAACTTTAGTAATTCTCTTACCATGTAATCCTAATCATTTCATTTTTGTTACTTAAAGTTTTGGATCCTTCTCAAATTGAATGGTGATTAACTTTAGTATTTTGATCAAAAAATCTAAGCTTTAAAAACATTTCTCGTGCTCAGTAACCCTGAGACAATAACTGAGCCCAACCAAACCCGAAATCAAATTGGTTTAATCAGGTACCTAATGGCACAAGATAATCATCACAGCCAAATTAATTTTGCTGCTAGGTGACTAAATAAAAACTTAGTGGTGATATGTGGGAAGTACAACTAATTTTTAGTTTTGTATAGTTTAAGTTGTGCGTTATGGTTAGACTAATTAGTTGTTGTAAACTAAAAGTAAGGGTTTGGGCAAATTTGTTACAGATAAAGCCAATAGGGATACACATTAACATGTAATTTATTTTGCCTAAAATAGCTCAGAAATTACACAAATAGCAACTTTTTATACACAGTTTTTTCATCTCTAGTTTTATCAATAATTGACTATGGATATCAAATTTATGTAAACTCCAGAGAGTTTAAAATTATGGCTGGTTGTAGAGAATCAAAAATTATGATAAAATATAGAAAAATTCAGTTGGCAATGAAGATTATCAATGAAATGTAATTATCAAGCTTCAGAAGAAATCAATTTATACCTTATTGCTCTTTATTTGCTAACAGCCATTAATATCTACTTTTTATTTATTAATTTATTTATTTGTAATTTTAAAAATATTGCTGTTTATTTTTATGGTGCTATTTTATAGTTTCATTTCAATTATTTGAAAATAATTAGTTTAATTAGTTTAGTAATGATAAGAGTCAGGTAGCACCAATAAGCAACAGAGTCCAAGTCAATGGAAGAATAAATGTTTTCCCTAGCAACAACACACGTTTCAGTGGAATTCCTAGCTTCGTAGGCACTTTGAAATGAATCAAGTAGGTTATTCCTTTTAAAAAAATTTAGTAGCCTATGATAAACAACTTTTTCTAGAATCTTAGAACAAAAAGAAGTAAGAGAAATTGAACGCAAATCGTAGGCTTAAGAAGATCAGATTCGCTGGTTTTGGTTGAGAATGATATTATACCTTTTGAAGTAGTTCAAAAGTAACCTCTTTTAAAAGGAATTTTAACTAGTCAAGAATGAATTACCCAATAGAGGATCCAACACTGAGATATTCATAGTTGAACAGAATGTAGGACGGGATGATATCATCATGACAACAACAATTTTATAATTTTGCTTCTGACGATAGGACAAAAATGCAAATAATGACGAATCAATCATCAAAGGATTCGACGAGTTCCTAAGTAACTTCAGTGCAATAAAGCAATTCACACAGATATCGAAGAATTTCTTAATGGAATCAGTAGACACTTGGTTAAGACGCGCACACTCAACTTGGATATTGCCATATACTGGGAAATGATTCCGAAGCGCTAGCTCCATCATCTTACAACCCGAAATTGTTCACGCGTATTACGATACTCTCAACAGGTGCAAACTAGTCCGCAATTTTCTGGAGTATGTGTAAAAATAGTTATTTTCGTATCAGTTTTAGCAGAGTTGCTAATACCTTCAATGTAATCCTCCACCAATCTAGTGATATGCATGGTCCATCCCTGTTCATTTCCTGGGACTCTATAGTGCTATCCCCGATGCATGGTCGCGTGGGCAATTCAAAGAAAACAGGATAGTGATTAGAGATTCTATCATCATAGTTAACGTCAATGTACGCAATTTTTTGTCATCAGATACCACACAAGAATTTCATTGACTTACAAATAGTAAGAATGATTTTAGTTAACAATTATTAAAATCTAAAAGCCAATGTAGACAATTAACCTAATATTTCAAGTTTTTCTTTCTGCCAATAAAGACTTTGCGAGGCTACCATAAAACCTCACATAAAACAATTACTGTTTTGTTTTATGTATACGGTTTCATGGAAGAACAACTCAAATCAAATGCTTGAATAAGCATTACCATCAGATTTTATACAACCAGAATATTTATATTTGAACCGAAATTTGAAAATCAATTTTTTTTCAATAATTTTGGCGATGCAAAAATATATGCATATAACTGCGCAAAACACTAGTGATTGAGAGAAATTTAGCTGTTGAATATAAATACTAATTTAAAATTTAAGACGAATTTCAAGAACGCACACCTATGCTACAGACAATCAAATGTCACTCACACACTGCATACCAGCTGAAGTTGACTTTAGCAATACGGAACTCCTCCACATATTGCATACGTAATGAAATCTACTGACATCCTAATCACTTCAAGATCCTCTTATCAGTCGCAATTTGAATTCTTCTGGCATTGGGCACCATGGAATGCTGATGACAATCCATTGTAGCAAGTGCTTGGAATATCCTATGTTTCAAATCGGCCTTCCCTGCAAATCGGGATAACAAAAAATGCATTTCACGAGCCTAGATTTTAAATTTTTCAATTTTTTACGAAAAATTTTTTTGATTTATCCAGTCAAAATCAAATTTGGAACCTGACGGGGAAATTCCACCATATCCCTTCGTGTGTACGCCACTGGCGTTAAATAGACAATTCATTTCCATAGTTCAATATTCACCACTACCTACTTAAATAAGCACCTCATCTGCAAAAGCAAACCTAATAATATTCGGAGTTTAATTCTGCGGAATAATAAATAGACAATCTAGACAAAATGATCAAATGGTCGCTGTAAAGTGGAGTCCTTTGCTATGTTGATTTTGCAAAAATCTGTCAAAAGCGAAATACAGACACCCTTTTATTCAATTATAATTTTACGAAAGATAGCGTTTTTCCTAGTAATGATATCTAATCAATGGTCGATGTTCAACATACTAATAGAAATGTTGAAGAGCTCAAATAGATTTTAGACTTTTGTCTTTTCATTGACAAATTGTCTTTTTTTCTCATTATTGTATTTGCTAAGTAAGATATTTGAACACTTGGTTCGCAAATACCGAGCCGTGTAACAAGCAGAACAAACATTTCATCAAGTAAAGTGTTGACCAAGATTTAAAGGCAATTGATAACGAATTCAACTGTTAATTCATTCAAAGAATTTTTCTCATTCGNTTAGCAGAGTTGCTAATACCTTCAATGTAATCCTCCACCAATCTAGTGATATGCATGGTCCATCCCTGTTCATTTCCTGGGACTCTATAGTGCTATCCCCGATGCATGGTCGCGTGGGCAATTCAAAGAAAACAGGATAGTGATTAGAGATTCTATCATCATAGTTAACGTCAATGTACGCAATTTTTTGTCATCAGATACCACACAAGAATTTCATTGACTTACAAATAGTAAGAATGATTTTAGTTAACAATTATTAAAATCTAAAAGCCAATGTAGACAATTAACCTAATATTTCAAGTTTTTCTTTCTGCCAATAAAGACTTTGCGAGGCTACCATAAAACCTCACATAAAACAATTACTGTTTTGTTTTATGTATACGGTTTCATGGAAGAACAACTCAAATCAAATGCTTGAATAAGCATTACCATCAGATTTTATACAACCAGAATATTTATATTTGAACCGAAATTTGAAAATCAATTTTTTTTCAATAATTTTGGCGATGCAAAAATATATGCATATAACTGCGCAAAACACTAGTGATTGAGAGAAATTTAGCTGTTGAATATAAATACTAATTTAAAATTTAAGACGAATTTCAAGAACGCACACCTATGCTACAGACAATCAAATGTCACTCACACACTGCATACCAGCTGAAGTTGACTTTAGCAATACGGAACTCCTCCACATATTGCATACGTAATGAAATCTACTGACATCCTAATCACTTCAAGATCCTCTTATCAGTCGCAATTTGAATTCTTCTGGCATTGGGCACCATGGAATGCTGATGACAATCCATTGTAGCAAGTGCTTGGAATATCCTATGTTTCAAATCGGCCTTCCCTGCAAATCGGGATAACAAAAAATGCATTTCACGAGCCTAGATTTTAAATTTTTCAATTTTTTACGAAAAATTTTTTTGATTTATCCAGTCAAAATCAAATTTGGAACCTGACGGGGAAATTCCACCATATCCCTTCGTGTGTACGCCACTGGCGTTAAATAGACAATTCATTTCCATAGTTCAATATTCACCACTACCTACTTAAATAAGCACCTCATCTGCAAAAGCAAACCTAATAATATTCGGAGTTTAATTCTGCGGAATAATAAATAGACAATCTAGACAAAATGATCAAATGGTCGCTGTAAAGTGGAGTCCTTTGCTATGTTGATTTTGCAAAAATCTGTCAAAAGCGAAATACAGACACCCTTTTATTCAATTATAATTTTACGAAAGATAGCGTTTTTCCTAGTAATGATATCTAATCAATGGTCGATGTTCAACATACTAATAGAAATGTTGAAGAGCTCAAATAGATTTTAGACTTTTGTCTTTTCATTGACAAATTGTCTTTTTTTCTCATTATTGTATTTGCTAAGTAAGATATTTGAACACTTGGTTCGCAAATACCGAGCCGTGTAACAAGCAGAACAAACATTTCATCAAGTAAAGTGTTGACCAAGATTTAAAGGCAATTGATAACGAATTCAACTGTTAATTCATTCAAAGAATTTTTCTCATTCGTTCACTGCTTCAAAATGAAAACATTTATAATTCACTCAATGTTTCATTTATTGGCAATCATTGATTCGAAAAAATTATACTGAAAATTGATAAACAGTCATGGACAAAAACACATTTACGTTGGGCCCTCCACGGCCGGTCGAAATCACACTTAAACGACTCCCTTACGATATTTTAAAAGACTCTTATAAATCTAAATTAAAATCGTACTTGAAATCTCTTAGAAATTTATCCCTTGCCTTTTGATTTATTGTATAGTTATTTTTCTTTGCATGTATGGATTTGTATGCATATTTGCATACTTTTTGATGCTATTCAGATATAATACCAGTTTCAAATTGTCAATATTGATCTGAATAATGGATATCATATCTGAACTGCAGAAACATTTGAAGTTTTTTTAGAGACAACCGACTTCTTGACAACATTATGCAACCGATTGTCTCCTTACATATTTTCTATACTTTACCTATCAAATGATTACAATCACAATGTCACTGTTGTCATATAGAATGCTTCACCAACCTTTAGTTTTCCCATTTTTCTTAAATCATGTTAGAGCATATTTATCAAAATCCTCATCGAATTTCAGTGAGTTGTCTATAATTTTATCTATAAAATTGTAAAGGTTATTCTAAGGAGTTATTTTTGTAATATCGGTCCTATCAGATCACTTTTATTGTTCATTTTGTGACTTACTATATTGCCTGAACAATACCTGAAAGCTCAGTCAGGGCGCCACGATGCCATGCCCCCCTTGGGTTGGTCATCCATATCCTATTTCGCCTTTTTTTAATCTGTCCTGCCGCTTCATATGCACACTCTCTATACCCGTTCTTCAGTTAAGAATACTTGATGGCGAATTTCCTCCCTTCTTCTTATTTTTCTGGTTACTTTTAGTTAAAAAAGGGGTGTAGCTGCGACTATTGATCGCCATTTCCAATGCTAAAAAACAACTTTTCTGCAAACAATATGCATATTCGTTAGTAAGAAGAGAAAATGAATCTTTGAAGGAAAAATGGTATGTCAGAGTCGATTGGGTTAGTTCGTTAGAGGGCATACTTCTTTGGTGTGATTCGAATTTTATTTAATCTTTAAATAATCAGGTTAAGAGCTACAGTTCTAGGAGGCCAAAATCAAATTTCGTCAGGGGGAGATGTTGTTGAACCCTCCCACAACTGCAGCATAGGGAACTAGCTTTTTTGTTTAGGTGCAAGATGAAGAGAGAGAAATTAAACAATATAATAACTAAGTCTCCTTGAACTGGAGCTCTCAACCTGATTATTTAAAGATTTTTTCAATATCACTTCATTTCTTAACTTTCTTTTTGTACAGGTGTCCCTACAGTGTATTTCTTTTCTGCTTGTAACCCATCTTATAAAAATTTAGTGTTCTTGTCCATTGACTAAGCTCTCTTGTTTCTTGTGTGAACTAAAATCAGGCCTAGTAGTGTCTCCCTGCTCTTACTTCTTATATATATATATATATATATCAGGGGCGTAGCTGATGTGACGCAGGTGACGTAATGTACGTCACCTCACCACCAATTAGGACAAACACAAATTGTCATTCTTCCATGTTTTTTATTATTTGCATCTTCAGACGAAATAAAGATTAAATTTGGAAATCTAGTTAAAATACAATTTTATTATTTACTTTACAACAGACAGGAAAATATGGGTTTACATAGAACAAAATAAACCCGTAAACTGTATATAATTGCAATGCACGTACATTGAAAATATATGTCCGTTATATTCAAAACCAAAAAATATATTATTTAAATCTTTCTAAAAATTATTGTTTAATTTATTTTTCAAGGTTTAAAATAAAATATATTATTTCTTTTTAAAAAATATATTTATTTATATACAATCCTGAATGCATGGAACCTATCATTGAAAACTGTGATGAGGTGTTCTATCAAACCTGCGCCACGTGCGTGAACTTTTTTATTATATTATTCGATTTTTCTCTCAAATATGCAATCCATGAAAATGAGGTGACGCGGTTTTCTCGAACCTGCGCCACGTATGTAATGAATAGGGCAACCAAAATCTCAATACGGTAAATATGACCAACATAAAGTCAAAAATTAACATGAAATGTCAATAAAGTCAAAATTCAACAATACGGTAAATACAGGCAAACTACCCCAGACAGAGGCCTAATATTAGTCCATTATTTGTTTATAATATCTATTCTGGGGTGCTATTCATTCACGATAGTGCCTGTATTGTTATGTGAGTGACCCTCTTTGCGGTTCGCGGTCTACTGGATGACATCATTTTCCTACATTTACTAACATACAAGACTATTTTCTATTGTTGCTCGTGTTTCTCATTGTTCATTGTTTATCGATATCTTCAGTTATATTTTATTTCAGATATCAATATGGACAAAGTAGCTGAATCGGATGCTTCGAAAGTTGATTTTATATGCCGGAAATATCCCACTGAATTTAAGCCTACCCCGAACAACAAATTTTATAGTCATCGGAGATCCCGAAAGCACTAAGATCGGTTGTCTGAGTCGTCTATTTCGCGTCAAACATTTATCGAGCCTCCCAACAAGCAAGACTTTGGAGAATTTGTAGTTCGATAGTTTCTTCAGGCTGACGTTCCCTTGTACAAACTTAAGTCTCCAAGTATGCAACATTTATTCAAACGATCCATTACCAAGTAAATCGATAGCAAATGCCGAGAAAATGAAAGGAAAAGAGTTGGTAAGGGACAAGCAAGTGTTTGTCATTGTAGATGAAACGGAAATAAACGGCAAGAAATTCCTAAATATTCTTATTGGAGATGTGGATATACCAGATAAAACTTCCATTGCAAAATGCTCCATTCTTGATTCTGCTCCAAACACTAATGTAGTGTGATTTGCCATCGATGATCTAGTTAAGCTACTTGATATACAATGGGACAATTTTTTGTTACTGCTAACTGATGCAGCGGCATATATGAAGTCTGCATGGTCTTCTCTGAAAACAATGTACCCACATTTATTTCATGTGTCCTGTTTGGTTCAAAGTGAGCACAGTCAAGAATTCCACTCAGCGAAATATGTTTCAAAACATTGGACAGCCACACAGGAAACCATACTTTCATGATGGGGAGCATGGATCGATGCTGCAATACTATGTGGAAAATTTGATTGAGGTGCAGCAAATTGTAGACTCATTTGGTGTTTCAGGTGGTATCGTGGAGAAAGCCAAAACCAGTGTCCAGTACTCTGACCTGCCCAAAGAATTACTTGAAAGATTCCACAAATTATAAAGAAAATGGAAGACTCGTTGTATACAATTCAGGAAGTGTTCAATGATATTGTGGACATAAGCTTTGATAGCGATCCATTACAACTGAATAGCTATATTGCAAAGCGACTATCAAGAAGCGACGTTAAAGAAATTTGTGGAATGGGTAGAACCAGCATTCCACCCTAATTTATGCAAAATTACTTCGGTGCCAATGTACAAGTGCAGCCGTGGAACGAAATTTCTCACAGTTGAAGAAGCTCCTTGCAAAGGACTGCAACTTCTTACCGGAACACATCGAAAACTATATTTTGACTCTGTATAATGCAAAAAATTGGTAAAAATATGTTTTTTGAAACTAGATGTTACTTTTTCCAAAGGTCAAAAAATTAGGTCAAAATTAATTAAAAATTGTAGGTGAAAGATCAAAATTTAAATTTTATTAGGTCAAAAAATAGTTGCCCTAGTAATGAAATGAAATATCCTTTCTCAAATATAATATCATTGCAAACGACGTGATTACGGTTAACTGCAAGGGGACGTACAATAACGAGGAATAACATTTATGAATTTATAAATCAACATCATTATAACACTTCGTTTTACTACAAGCAGTTCAATCTATTTTATTTAGTTGGGAGTGGGTATATTTTTAAACTATTTTAGCGGCAGAAGCAGTTAGTAGCAGTAAACCAGACAAGCTGTGTCTGTGTCATGTGCACAACACTCAGCCCTGGTTAAACGTGTTTATGAGCCTGAAAAGGGGGCTCATCAATACTAAACAAAAGCTGTGGAATATGAGCATTAGCTTACTAATATTTACGGCCAATAAAAACATGGTTTCTTAGTCCGCCTTATTAATGACTGCATACGCTATGGTTAGTTGGGTGTGCAGGTTAAATTTAAAGAACTACAAAGAAATGCTCTATATATTTACTGCACTTCTCATTCATTAAATCTCGTGCTTCTTGCCAGAACCTACAAAATTGCAAAATTAAAGCAATTCATTGATATGCTACAAGGAATTCACAATTTTTTTTTAAAAAACTGATACTCATGTTGCAATGTTACAGCGGTTTATCACAGCAGAAAAGATAGCAGAAAGTCCAACAACATTGAAAAGATTCTTAGGTGAAGCAGTTTGTATGATGTTGTTGCCGCAATCAAAAACATATTTTTTGCACTGGTTAACTGCTTCCAGGAAATGAGTAGAAATATTATTGCAGGCTTTTACAAAAAATTTACAAATTTGAAAACATCTGCCTGCTGCACTTCTTGAGTCTTGTTTTTCAAAAAATGAATGTTTTGAGTAAGATTTTACAAGTTAAAAATGCTCAATATTCTTTTGTTAAGATGAAAATGGATTTTCTGAAAGAAACTTTTCGAAAATGCGAGACAATTTTGAAAATGTTTTTGATGACATTGTGAACACCTCATATGCATTATATGAAAAATTGCCTGAATTTAAAGGTTACTGCTCTGGAATCAGAGACTCTCAAAATTTAGTGGAAACTAAGAAGTTATGTATTGAGATCCTAGATACAGTTATTGTTCAACTGTGTGAAAAATTCGATGATTTCCTGAAAATTACTTTAAATTTTGACTGTCTCACTAATTTTAATAATGAGATGTTTGCCTTAGTTTGCAATTTCTATAAGGAGAATATTGATATATCTTCTGCAAACTCGAAATAGGAAATTTACAAGGCACTTATGTCCGAATTTTCAACTAAAAATCTTACAACAATTGAGTCTATTCACTCATTCCTTTATGTAAATAAGGTTTTATCATGTATGCCAAATATTCAGATTTCATTAGAAACATTCTTGATTCTCCCATGCAGTAATGCTAATGCTGGACGAAGCTTTAGTAGAATAAACCTTATTAAGACTTTTTTGCGGAGTACAATGACTCAAGATCGTTTGAACAATCATGAATATTGACATTGAAGTTGCCGCAAAAATTGATATTGATGCATGTGTAAAAATATTTTTTGAAAATATAACTTGTCGAATCTATTTTTTGATTTTTATATTAATGCTATTTGCTTTGACATTTCACGTCAAATTTAGCAATCTGTTTTGCGTCATGTGAAAAATATTCTAGCTACGCCTCTGATATATATATATATATATATATATATATATACATCAGTTGGTAGTTGTTGGTATTTATAGGCCAGATCATGCGCCTTTTGTATTTGATAGTTGTTTTAATGTTTGTATATATTGTAAATACGCATTATATATTAAGACACCCAAGCATTTGT
>CABFPE010000064.1:925379-941413 GCA_900660155.1 Hofstenia miamia | reverse complement strand
ATATATATATATATATATATATATATATATTCCACGCTTTGCACACTTTCTCTGCACTTTGTACACTTTTGTATATTTCTAGATATATTCAGCACTATGTACATTTTTTTCTATATTAAACATATGCCAAAAAAATTTTTTTGAAAAAAAATTTTTTCCATTGTTTATTGTAAGATATTTTGATGGAAAGAACACGTTTCTCTCAAAAAAATTTTTTGCATTTCATGATTTGTACTTATGTGAGAATTTTTGTGTGGGGCTAGACTGGCTGGTTGCTTCCTTGAAAACTTTTATGAGTATTGACTCGAAATTTTCACAGGAAGTATGTTATGGCCCAAAGAATAATCCATCAAATTTTGGACCTGATACGAATCATCCTTTGTTAAAAAAATTAATTATATTTGTAAGTGAATAAATAGAGGAGTACAAAGCATGGAAAAGAACATTTTCAAAATTTGTGAAATTTAGGAAAATTTTAGAATTTTCAAAATATCATTAATCTTTGTTATATGTAATGTGAAAAAATATCACATAAAATTTTCTAGTTTTATAACAAAAATGGGTAGAACCTGCATTTCCAAGCTTTGTACTATGAAAATTACACTTTTCCATGCTTTGTACACCCAAAATTGCTGTTCTGGTAGTACCAAGCACGGAATATATATATATATATATATATATATATATATCAGTTGGTAGTTGTTGGTATTTATAGGCCAGATCATGCGCCTTTTGTATTTGATAGTTGTTTTAATGTTTGTATATATTGTAAATACGCATTATATATTAAGACACCCAAGCATTTGTAAATAGAGAAATAGTTTCACAGTGTTATCTTGTTCGCTAGAATCACCCCAGTGCTTCTATATGGTGACCCTGACGTGATCCTGAACTGTCACCCTATGCTTTCATGTTCTTAACTTGTTTGTCTTGATTCTACTTTGGTTGTGTTAGCTGGGATAGTTGGTTCCCCTGACCACGATTACTGTTTTGTCTCTGCGCTATTACATGTTGGATTTATTACCAAATACTACCATACCTCTTTTTAGTGTTGTTACTGTTCTGTTAACTCTGTTTGTTTGTTAGTCAGGAGAATGCTCCCAAATGTCAATTTATCTGAGAAGTGTTATTTTCTTGTTTATCATTAAATGGATTCTAGGTACACAGTTGTTTGTTCTCCTTGTTTTGGGACTCTTGCGCAGAGCATCCCCCGTGCTAGCATTGGTAGCCCAAACATTACCCCTTGTACCATTGGATCGCTCTTTAATTTGTCTTTACCTAACTCTCCTAGTCAAGTTTCCCTGGTGAATGATTGTCGAGTCCTCAACACTCATAATGCTCCGCCCATTCCTCTTCGACCTTATAGTGATCCAACACCACGTTTTGATGCACAGACGTTGGAAATTGAGCACCTAAAGGAGTCACTGTCTCAGCAGGTAGCCATGTGAATGGAAGGTGAGTGGCATATCAAGTCACTGCAAGCCAAGCTCAACACCCAGGTCGTCGAATATCAAAGGATGGAGAAGAAAATTGTGGAAGCTATAAGGTCCTTACAGCTACAGATTAATGAGCTAAACACTGCATCTAAGAATAGTGAGGACTCTCCCTCGTCAATGTCTATGTCTGCCAAACATGCAACCCGTTCTGTATTGGATGAGGTACTTGACGATTTTGGTGAAAAGCTAACCCATCAGTTTGCTCAGATGCACACATTTCAACAAGTGCTGCAACCATCACAAACCTAACATTTAACAACGTCCACCTCTAATTCCGCATCACTCTGTACCTCTTTTGTAAGTTGTAATCCGACTTTTACCCAGTCATTGATTACTAATGTGTCTACATTATCTACGGTGGCTATGCCTCATGTGTTGCTTCAGGTTCCCATTGCCCCTGTTAACCTGACAGTCGTACCTATGGTTTACAAACATGTAGCTTGTCTTTGACAAGTGGTTGGCCACAGTTTATCAAGTTGATTCTTCCTCCAGAGTCTAGTGGCAGACAAGCATTGTTCAGCAAGCACTCTGTGCTCCTGAAATTTACTGGACAAATTGACAAAGTATCTCAATCTTTTGACGAGTGGTTCTTCTTATTCAAATTGACAATGAAGCAATACTGTAAGTCTCAAGAAGCCGCCATATCTCAGTTCCCATTGTAACTTCATGGGTTAGTTTACAATCAATACATGATGCTGGATCATGCAACAAAGACGGATTACCAGTTATTAGTGGGCTACTTCAAAGACCATTATAGACCTCCACAAATCAAACATCAATACAAAACCTTGCTATGTTTTGACTAAGCAATCTGTCACCTGAGTATTCAAAGCATGACCTCTTTTCATATATCTGCAGGTGTTTTCCCCCTTACATCCACTGTTGCTTAGGAGTAAAATGTGACCCCAAAGACAGCCTTCATTATATCATCAGGAAAGCTATTAGCATTGTTTATATGATTCACAACTCAAACCACATTGACCAGGACGTCACAGATTTAAAAACCAAACCTGAATCTGGTAAATTTAAATCAAAGGAGAGTTTACCCAAGGTTCCCTCCAAAAAGGATTTTGATATCTCTGTGGCTCACTGTTATCAATTTGGACAAAAATGCCATTTAAGAACCAGCTGTAGCACTGCAATACAATTATTGGCTGATGGGGATGGATTTGTGATTCAGGAACCCAACAAACTCTGGTTTTATTAGCAATGACAAACCCAACACTTTAAACTAAATGGAGTCCTGTCTCCTGGAAAATGAGCACAGGATATTCTCATAATTACCAATTTGACAATCAAAAACGTGATACCTGTGGAAGTCAATGGAAAGTTAGTCAGTGCAACAATAGATACCATAGCAGCAGCCTCTCTTATTAGTGATGAATGTTGCACAGATCTGTGCATTAGCTGAGACACTTTGGATCCTTCAGTAATTAGCCTTATTGATGCATCATCAACTACCATACAACATCATCTTAAGAAACAATTTCCTGGAATGGAATGCCTGTGTTATAGACTATGGGAACAAGACAATTTTCATCAAAGATCATGAGGCTACTCACCTCACTATGATCCTGGAAAAGGAAATTTATTTCAATCTTACTGAGTCTGTGTACCTTGAGGCAAAACACTGGACTAGAGTGGCAGTATTTACTTACAACAACTTTAATGGGGACTTCATGGTTGCTGATTTGTGACACATCTGATGTGGCAAGACATATGTTACAATCTTGAACAGCTCTAGGTTCCCTGTATGATTCAAATTAAAATGCATGTTAGACTTGCTGTAAAAGGCTGGCCTCAAAGTAAATGGAAACAAGTGTGCCCTTGGGCAAACCAAAGTAACCTTCTTGGGGCGAGTTGTTGAGCCTGGGAAAATATCAATAAAAACTAATACCAAGGATTTCCTTGATAGAATTGGGACACCCAAGAGTAAGAAAGATGTACAAAGATTAATGGGCTTTCTTAATTACTATGGGATGTTTATCCCTGATCTGGCAGAGAAAACAAGGAACATCTTACTGAAGAAGTCAGTTGAGTTTAAATTGACTTGGGCCAAACAGGAGAACTTAGAACAGATAAAACACAAACTAAAGAAGATCTCATTTCTAAATACACCAGACTACACAAAAAACTTGTGATGCCAGTGTGGTGGCTATTAGGGGCATACTAAGTCAAGTAATAGGAGTTGAAAGTCCTATTCAATATTTTAGCCACAAGCTCTTAGCAGAAAAGAAAAAATATGGGGCCACTAAATGCAAAATGCTGGCATTAGCTGAATCATTGAGAAAATTTTGATACTTTATCCTTGGATGTACTTTTGTGATGCACACTGACAACAGCACACTTGCATGGCTAAAAAAGCTCTCAGGAGACAAATCCAATATAGTAGCTAGGTGGATTTAATATTTAAACAACTTTTCATTCTCCATTTAGCATTGGCCAGGAAAATTGCATCTCAATGCCAACTACTGGATGGCACTACCCAGCTATAAGCAAGATCTTAAGAAACTGGCAGGAGAAAAAATTCAGTTTGGATTTATTCCTCACACCAAGTAGGAATTACTTCTTGAAATCAACACTAACCACAATGGAAAAGCCATTGTGCCTATCATGGTAAGTGAAGAAATCATGTAAGAAGAAATAATCTGCCATCAACATCATGACCAGGTGTTATCAGAAATAATAAAACAAATCAAAGATGCATTCTTCCCTATGGTCCCAATAGTAAATTGGTATTTTAAACATTACAATTGGAAGTTGACCAAAAATGGTCTTCTGTACACTAATAGCAGAAATAACAGACTAGCTATTCCTGAATATTTCCACTAAGATCTCATAAGAAGAGTACATGATGAAAGGGGCCATCTAGGTATAATCCAAACTGAAAACACATTCAATACTTGCTATGTCACAATAGGAATAAGATCCACAATAATCAATGTCATTGATAAATGTGAGAAGTGTCTTTTATAAAATGCCAGTCATTTCCCTGAGCACAGGGCTGAACTTGAGTGTTGACTGGCTGAGACACCCAATGAAATTGTCCATATGGACTTGGAACAGTTATCAAAAGATGATGATGGATTTCAGTATCTTTTAGTCTTTGTTGATCACTTCGCCAAATATGCATGAATAATTCCACAAACAGCACAATCACCAAATGTGTAGCAGATAAAATAATGAAGGAATGGATTTTGAAGTTTGGAGCTATGCAGAAATTAGTCTCTGATCAGGGACCCCAATTTGAAAATAATCTCATGCAAGTTTTAATGAAGGAATTGGAAATAATACATGAGTTCACTACAGCCTATCATCCCCTGGAAAATGGATTAGTAGAGCTGTTAAACAGAACTCTCATCAAGCTGATAAGAGTGGCTCTGTTACCTGCTGTGGGCAAGCAGTAGAAATGAGTCATTGAATTCATCAAATATTTTTACAACACCTCCATACATTCAACCATGAGAGTAAGCCCTTTCAAAGCTGTTTGGATGTGAAGCCTGACGCCATTAGCCATGATGTTTCTGAATTACAATGATAGTAGTGTGGAAAAATATATATCACTAATGATCAATGAAATGCAGCAAATTCATTTAACTGTATGTCACAATACCAATCAATCCAGTATAAGATAGAAGAGAAATTTCAATAAAAATTGTATGGCAAACCCCATAAACAGGGTGATAAAGTTTTCACTTACTTTCTATGTCCTGTTACTAATCACAATCAAGTGTGAAAATTGGTAACCCACTGGCAGCATCCATTTACAAATGAGAAGGTGCTTGATCACAACACTTACACATTAAATAACAGTAAAACAGTACACTTTCAAAGGCTTAAACAAGCAGTAAAAGACATTGAGAATGTAGTTATAGATGATAATACTCAGTTTACATTAGTTGACAACAATATTGATATTTATGAGAAATATGAAAATTTAACTGATTTTTCAGAGGAAGATTTTTCTGATACTAATAATAATAATAATAATCAATGACTTTATTTAGCTGCTGAAGGCATAAACAACAAAAAAAATAAAAACAAGTCAAGTTTTACAGCAGCAAGGACAGTCACAGGAGATGAAATAGGAGTAAATGTAAGAGTAGGTGAAGTTGGAGAAGGGCTCAGCAAAGAGGAAAGCCATCAAAGATTTCTTAAAGCTCTGAGGCAGGGAAAAGAAATCAATTGCTGTTGGAGGGTTGCAAGTCAAGATGTAATTAGAAGCAGTACAAGCATGATTGAAAAACAAGTGAAGGGTGTGATGTTTCTTTGTACAATGAATGGAGAAGGTGACAACATCATCAGAGCAAGTGCAGCAGGAATTAAAGAACTTAATGAAATCAAAAGGATCAAGATCCAATTTGTGAGTCAGTAGTTGAACAGAAGGAGATCACAGGCATGGAAGTAGAGTGACAGCTGGAGAGTTGAGAATTGCAGCAGAGCATCTTTATAGTAAAAAAAGAGGAAATCCATTTGAAAGCTAATTTCTGGAAATGTTCCATGGAGTGGAACAAAGCATGAGAAGGCCACTAGCAAGGAGATGTGTAGAGAAGAATGGTGTGAGGAATGGACTTGAACAAAGAGTTTCACAGTGGATGAGGTATTAAAAGGAACATTATGGAAAAGTGCAAGTAGAGAGGAATTAGCTTTGCAGAGACACAAAGACACATGTCCAGTCCAATTTAAGTTTGCAGCAAGTTGAACTCCTAGATGAGTGTAATGAGGTGCAAAGTTCACAGGTAGAGCCAAATCAGAAGGGGGAGCCACAGAAAAGGAAATACCACATGTCTTGGTAGTGCTAAAATCAAGATGGTTGACAGAGGACCAAGTAGAGAAGTGCTCAAGTTCAGAAAAAATGTTTGAAGCAAAAGACCAAACAAAATCAAAAATCACAGTGTCATCAACATACAACAGGCAAGACGAGTTGAGAACAGAATGAGGGAGGTTGTTAATGGCAACAAGGAAGAAAAGAACAGCAAACACTGAGCCTTGAGGGGCACCACTAGTAATGGAGACAGGAGAAGAGATAGACTAGTTGATTTTGACACACTAGTGGCAATTGTTCAGGTAAGACTGGAACAGTTCAATAAAATCCACATCAAAACAAATAAACATAACTTGTTAAGCAGAATGGAATGAGGGAGGTGATCAAATGCTTTTGAGATGTCAAGATAGATTATACAACCAGGATCATTACTATCAGAGTGAAAGTAGCAGTTTTTGATCAGAGTGAGCAGGTTAGTAATTGTAGAGCAACCAGGAAGGTTGGCTTGCGGAGAGGAAGAGATGAGGTGACGAATTTTTGGGAATACATAAAGAAAAACAAGGCATTCAAAGATGATAGACAGTCGAGATAGAATAGCTATTGGGTGGTAGGATGTGACCTGCAAGGAGGGAAGCTGATTAGATTTTAACAGCAGAGAAACCCAAGATGTCTTCCAACAGGCGGGATAGCAGTTAGAGAGCAAATGAACAAGTAAGGATGCTTTAAATGGATAGAAAGCATGGAGGTGATTTCATGAATTACAAAGGAATGGACACTGTCAGGATAGCAAGGACCAGACAACTTGCAAGACTTAAGCATGAGAGAAATATCATTGGCGCTGAAGTCAATATCACAAAATCGGATTAATGGGGATGCAGCAGGCTGACCAGGGCACATGGAGACAGGTACAGAGAAGTTAGAGGCAAAATACACATTGAACAGATCAGCTTTCTCCAGGTTAGAGTGAACAGAAAGATTCTATCTCCAATTGGGGAGCTCAGGCTTGGAATGAAGAGAACACAGGAAGGAATAAGAGTCTTCAAGAGAACCAGACAAGAAGCTGGACAGGAAAGAGACTTTGTCAAGTTCCATAAAATTGATAACATCTTCTATGAGAGAAGCAAGCTTCTCTGCCCCAGGCCAGACTCCATAATTTTTCATTGTGTACCCAATTGATGAGGATCTTGCCCAAATGTATCAATTTGACCACTCTTTGTTCAAACATGCAACACAAGGAGTAGTCATGGCTAACTCACCTCAGTTGGGATCATATTACAACAAGGCATCAGATTGAACCTTCAAAACCAGGCCTATGTTCTACATGACAAATCCCATACACCAATTGTGGCTGGCAAAGACTGTGAACAGCAAATAAAAAATGAAAAACCATCTTTTAGAACTGCAGTATTGATTTTCCTTCCAGATGAATTGGACAGTGGATCACAAGGAAATTCTTCATGACTTGACATCCATTCACAATCATGTAAAGGTCACCATGCAGAATCACTGGGTTGAATCTAAACAGAACTTTGCCAGAGGACTTAGTGTCAAAACAGAAGGTAACTGACGTGAACATATACTAGAGCAAAAGTGATTCTAGTGAACAAGAGAACATGGTTAAACTATTTCTTTATTTACAGATGCTTAGGTGTCTTAAATACAATGTGTATTTACAATATTTACAAACATAAAAACAACTAGTCAACACAAAAAGGGTGTGATCTGGCCAAAAAAACAACAACTACTGACTGATGTTGCAATATTATGCCTGACTGGTGGGGGCAAGCAGTTTGACAGGGAGAATGTTGATAATAATGATAAGCAACCAGCTGGGTATTTGTCCATTAGACAAATATTTTTTTGGATACCCTGAAGAAGTATATGTGGGGAGCAACAGCAGAAACAAAGTTCTCTATTTTTCATTCAGAAAATGCTCCCTTAAGCACAAGACAGCTCATTGATAGATTACCTGGCTCCACAACCAAGTTTTTAGAAATGATAAAAGTCAACTGTGTCCCCAGAGAGCACAGAAATTCTCCTTAATATTGAGTGCCTATCATATCTAGTGTGCAGCTATGGCCAGTTCATCAAATCTGTGAGACATGTTAGTAAAGTAGAGAAACTTGTCTCTATTGTTATATTAGACCAGGTCATGCAGACTCCAGAGCAATTCTTTAAAGAAGAAGAACTTCTGGCCACTTTGGCTCTGCAGCTGTTCCAATCAATCAGGGAATTAATTAAGAGAGTCAATCTAGAGAAGTTTGAAGGACCTTTGTCTCCTCCTTGGCCAACAACAAAGTGGTTGATTACAGAAAAAAAGCAAATACTAATGATCAAACATTGCCCTGAAGAGTTTACAGAAGACCTATCAATTCAAGAGAAAGTGCTAATGGAATTGAAAGAGAAAGATGTCGTCAGAATGATGAAATGGTGTCTCACTGAGATGTTCACTAAGGAAGAGTTAGTCATTACACAATCACCTGGGCAACAAGTATCCTTGTACGTGGAATACACCACCACTTGCTTTAAAATCTCCCCCAGTCAGATTGATTAACTACAAAAATATGGACTCTGAAATAGGTTTTGGGACACACTGAACAAAGCAAGAATCAACTACCCAGTAACTATCAGCACCACTAGCTTATGAGAGAAATCTAGTTTTGGAGAATTGGATGATCACATCAACAAGGAAAACCTGCTGTGTATACACCCTCCCTGCATCAAAACTCCTCTAGTGCTACCTAAGTGGAAGGTGAAGAAAGGGAAGTGAAAGATAGCTGCTCATTTACCAGATAAACTGAATTTCATCAGTAGTGGACAAGATGAGAAGAGACTTAGCCAAACCACAGAGTACAAAGAACTTCAAGAAAAACTTATTTATGGGGACAACAAAGAGCATGTGTTTATTGATGGTAAACTAACTATCCATGACATTTTTATGAGAGGCCTGCCTATATATGAACAGATTATGAAGATTCATGAAAATATCTTACAAACAATCCCTAGATTCTCAATATTATTCCAGGCCACAGGAGATTTGATGTGGATCAACAATGTGGAAACCATTACCCATTACTATGATGTGACTATGTGGATAGAGATTATCACAATGCTAAGAGCAGATGTATCTGATCCCAACCAGATAACCCTACAACAGGTGCAAGAATTCTGTTCATTATTCATTGACCATTTGTCCATTTCTACCCTCAGACTAACATCAGGCTAGAAGATGCTCATACCTCCAGTACCAATGCCTTAATGACTCTTATGATAGCCCTCAAAGGATTCCATTTATACAAAAGGTTCTATAACATGTTTACTAGGAGATTGAATAATTTACATCAAAACTGTCTGTTAACCATAGGATCCCTACTCTAAATTTTTTCAGATTGCATGATGAAGTAGTGACACAGAGAGAAATTCTAATGCAGGTCACTCAAGGGGCAATACACTGAATTCCAGAATTGGGAAGGAGTCCTAGATATAGAAATGGGCCTACTCTCCACCTATTGCCACAGAATTAAATTGAGCAATAGGGCATGTAGAGTTACTTGGAGACTTAATTTCTAATTTTTAATTGATTTTGTAATTTGTAATGACATCAACATGACATAACTGTTTATTTCAAGTTTAGTTTGCAATGAAATTTTAATGCTCTCTTGCTTTGGTGCAACATAGTATTATTGCTCAATTCAATTTGTGAGGGAAATATGATCATGTGATATACATTGTAAATAAAGGCAAGTAATAATTTACTATGTATAAAAATGAGAAACAATGTAGATATTTCTCAATAGAGTTTATCTAGCCTCAACTTCATTTATTTCTCATTTTTATTTTGCATTTTTGATTTATGATGTTTACAATAATTATTGTGTAAATTCTGGCAACAATTTGGGAGTACTTCTTCAAGTACTGATGTGACAAGTAGCATTGAGACTGTAAGCAGCCCAAATTTTGGTGAATTACTGATGTTTTTTCATATATCAACTTTATTAGAACCAGGGCTGATACAATATTGTCACTTCTGCAACCTTCTATCATTACAATGAGTTTTTTAGTGTTAGTAAAGTTCCCAGCCCCTGATTCTACATGGTGACCATAACATGATCCTGAATGGGTGTCAAGTCATTAAGAATTTCATTGTGATCTGCTGTCCAATTCATCTGGAAGGAAAGTCAATCCTGCAGTGCCAAAAGGTTTTGTGATTTTTTGTCCTCAGTCATTGCTGGCCACAATTGGTGTATGGGATGTGTCATACAGAACATGGGCTTGGTTTTGAAGGTTAAATCCAATGCCTCTCCACAAAATGAACCCCATCAAAAGTGAGTTAGAAATGCCTACTCCTTAGTTTTGCATGCCATCAATTGGGTACACAACTAAAAATTCTAGAGTCTGGCCTGGGGTGGTGTGTAACATCAGTCAGAAATTGTGATATTTATTGGCCAGATCATGCACATTTTGTATTCAATAGTTGTTTTCATGTTTGTAAATATTGTAAATATGCATTGTATATAAGACACCCAAGCATCTGTAAATAGAGAAACACCCCAGTGAATCTACAATATATATTATGTGATTTAAATATTTAAAGATTCTTAATGTCAATAATCAAATGCATAAGAAAACTAAATATAATCCAATGCAAACCTCTTACAGTATCTGTAGCAGGTAGAAAAAGTAAAACCATGATATGTCCCACTATTTTAGACAGCTTCAATATTGGATTAGTCTCTTTGAAGTCCTGACGTTTACAACTACTGAAAAATTGAATAAACATCCCATCACCCATATGTCAAACACTTCACAATTTGCATTTTATGTATTGCTAAAATATTTATAATTATCAGGAATACAAACCTGAATAGTAATTTCATAGTCACAAATAACAATCAAAACCCTTAAAGAGGAAACTGCAGTTTTCACACTCTATAAAGCAGCAGCATACAAATCCTTACATGAAGTCATTAAAATGAAAACATGATATAAAAAAGCTCTGCTCAATTGCAGTAACTCTGAAAACATCTTCATCCTATTTTAGATGTAGCATCAATGTGAATTGGATAAACACTGTCTGAGGGCATCACTTGAAAACACAGGTGCAGCATCAGCATCAACATTGATTATATCTGTGGAGAACAGTTTGTTTTTAAATTGATATATATTTGCAAATATAATTTTAACATTCACGCAATAAATATTTCAAAATTAAATCTTAAGAAATTTGAAAATTACGTAATAGTGGCTACGAAATTAATATTTTTACCAACATTTTTTTTAAGAAATTGCAATTTACCGAAGATATTTGGCGTACCACATTTGACAATAAATTAGGTACTTATTATTTCTTTCACGTCAATTAGCAATAGCTGCTGTAATTTTATATTAATTATAATATAATAGTATAAAATATTAGATTGTTTATTCGCATTGAAATCATCAATTAACTTACATTGTTTTTTCATCCAGCAAATACCTACATTGTATTAGAATAGGGTTCCTGTGAAAGTGATAACTCCTATGTGATCAAAAACTTTTATTAAAACTATTAATGAAGCTCGAAATTCGCGTGCAAATGAAAATAATAAAACTGTTGAAATTGTAATTGTCTATTTATTTATTTTTAAGAAAAAATCAAATAAACTTATTTGTGAATCGAAATTACATCTGACTAGCCCATAAACATGACATTGACTGTTATAACCAAATACTAATAGTTTTCAATGCTCGATGAGGACAATTTTTCGAAATCTTATGAGAAGTTCTTTGATCAGGACCAGGCAGGCGACATAGCATTCTATCTTCTGCGGCAAGGTGTCGTTGGGGTAAATGACCTTGGTTTTTATTATATCCGAGAACAGTCGAGCAACATCGACCAGTTATTTTAAAAATTTGTTTTATGCCATATCGCGACTGTTTCAGAAAAATATTGTTATTATTTTTATTAGTAGCTTTCATTCTAAATTAACAGATTCCGCAATTTCTTTATTTAATATCGATTATATTTTAATATTTTTATGTATTATATTGTATTGCTCATAGTTTTTCCCCTATAAACGTGTTAATTTTGTCCGCGTGGCATTATTCTGCACCTTCGCTGAAATTTTACCAATATTTGTGCGAAATTATGAATATGTTAGTAAAACATAGTCTTTTCTCAACTGTAATGGCAAGAAAGCTTAGTTAAGGCCACGCTATGTACCATTTGCCAATGTAAAACTTGTTTGAGCAGTAGTCGATCTTATTCAATAGAAATTATTTTCTGGCAACAGCTTGTTATCTGTTTTATAGCAAACTGAATGCTCAAAACCCCGTTATCCGGCAGCACAGCAAGTAACATCGTTTTCGATTATTAAGTATTGAGAAACCTGGTCAAAGCCTTTCGTTCAGATCTAGTGCACACAGTTTGACATAAGCAAGATTTTCATTTACAAATTGTTAAAAATGGAACAATGCGTTGAAAAGCGTAATCTTTGCAAGATTGCTTGCCAAACCAAAATTTGGCTTGCCAAACCAAAATTTGTTATCTCTTAAATATATCTTATAAATCCCGGGAATGAATATATCAATCTCTCCATATGTCTTGTCAATATAGATAGGGGTTAGGTGATGATTCAATGTCTGAATGTGGTGGTTTGTGTAATGGGGTTAGATAACTTGAATGCTAAGGTAGTCCGATTTTTTTAAAAAAGTATCTATATCTTCGTAAATATTAACTATATCGATTTCGGACCACTTTCAATCTTTAAATTTTTTACAACAATGTTTTTAAACACTATTTAATTAGGACTACTGTGATTTTAAAGTATGGATTCCTTAAATTAAAATTTTGAAAAATTGCACGATTTAATATAAATTAGATTCTTTTAAAAACAGTGTAAGAAAGTCATTAAAATGCTCATATAACACTTAGTAAATAAAAGGATTATTGTGTACAAAGAGCTCTGAGAATTACTATACATCGATTTCTAAGAATTTCTGGTGTAAACAGAGCGCCTATTATTATTCTTACTTCTCACAGCTTCATGCTGGTATCCCTCTCAGCTCGGGGAACTCACCGCTTCCCAGGGAGTCTGAGAGCTTTCCTCGTTACTCTAGCTGTTCCTAACAATGCTGCCTTCTGTGCTACCACTCCTCACACTTTGGTACTCCCAACTCCTCCAAGTATCACTTATGCTTCTTACTCACTGCTCCTAGTGCTCCTACAACTACCGGGACTACTTCAACCTTCTTCAATTTCCACAGCCTTTCTATTTCCTCTGCCAATTAATTCTCTATACTTGTATATCTTCTCTTTCTCCTTGCTTTCTACATTCCTGTCCTTTGGTACTGCTATGTCTATCACTGTTCCTAATCTTTTCTCTTTGTCCACTACTACTATATCTGGCCTCCGTGCTTCTATCACCTTGCTTGTCTGTATGTTGAAGTGCCACAGTATCTTAACCTTCGCATTTTCATTCCCTCAGTTCATTCTTGTTCCACCTAACTATTCCTACCGAATATCTCAACACTGGTATCGCCCACATATTATTGCATTTATACTATTCTGCCCATTTAATGCTGACTTCTGTAGTACCTTCCTTACTCTCCTCTTGTATTCTTTTCTTAACCTCGTCCTCATTTCCTCATGATCTGTTCTATCTTTCTCTATCACACCTAAGTACTTGTACCCCTCTTTAACTTCCTCAATCTTATCCCCACTGCTTGTCCTCAAGCCATCCCCATCCACACACTTGCCTCTAGTCATTGTCACTGCTGCACACTTTCCTAATCACAATTCCAACCCAGAATCTCTGCTTGCTTTCTCCAATGTTTCCACTTGCTTCTGCAACATCTTCCTTGAACTAGCATACATCTTCAGGTCGTCCATGTACCATAGGTGACTCACTACTCTACCATTCTTCTCCATCTTATACCTTATGCTTGTCTTCTTTAACTTTTCTGCGATAGGGATTAAGCTAACTACGAACAGTAGTGGTGCTAAGCTGTCTCCCTGGAATATGCCTCGCCTAAACCTCAACCTGTGCCCGTCTATCTCAGTGTGCCACTTTCCCATCTCTCTTCCTAGAAACTCAACCCATTTGCGTGAAACTCCATTAACCTCTAACGTCCTCAATACCCATCTATGTGATATGCTGTCATATGCCTTCCTATAGTCTATCCATGCCATTGCTAAGTTTGTCTTCCTTCTTCTACAAT
Source organism: Hofstenia miamia (assembly GCA_900660155.1). NCBI lineage: Eukaryota > Metazoa > Xenacoelomorpha > Acoela > Hofsteniidae > Hofstenia > Hofstenia miamia. The sequence goes on along the minus strand of CABFPE010000064.1, from coordinate 926,953 downwards.
TCTCCAATACTGCCTGGTCTATTAACTGATCTTTGCATCCTTTTGTCTTTGTCCTACATCCCTTCTGCTCCTCTGATATCAATCTGTTCTGTTCTAAGTAACACGCCAGCCTACTTGAAATCACAAAAGTTAGCAATTTCCAAGTTGTTGGCAGACATGTTATTGGCCTGAAGGTGCTTGCCTCACTGCCTTTCTTTGGGTCCTTCTGTATTAGAAATTTCCTTCCCACTACCATCCACTCTGGACACCCACTCACCGCACACTCCTCCAATGCTACTGCTAGTCTCTCATGAACACTTGTGAACTTCTTCAGCCAATATCCATGTACTTCATCTCTGCCTGGCGCCTTCCAATTTTTCATCTTCTTTAGAGGCTCCTTTAGCGTTGCCGTTGTGATTACTTCTTCTTGTCTGAACCCCTTCTGCTCACTCTCTATCTCTGGTCTCTCACTTCCCCATATATTCTCCCAGAGCCTTACTGCATCTTCGCCTGCACTAGCTGTAGCCTTTTCTCCTGCATCTAGTTCTTTGTAGAATCTTCCTTCTTGAGTCTCAAACTTCATATTGTCTCTTGCCCTTGCCCTATATTTTCTCAGTTTCTCAGCTTCTGCAATTAATCTCTGCTTAAGCTGTTCTCTTGCAGTTTCTATAGTCTTCCCCTTACCTACCCTGCACCTGTCCTGTACCGCCTTACTTGTCCTGATCTTCCCTATTTCCTGCATAATCTTTGCCACTATATTCTCAATTCTTCTCTCCCATCTGACTTTCTGTCTCCCTTATCTTGTTGTCTTTTCTTCTTCATCTCCATGCCTACATTCTTCAGCACCTCCCATGCGCCTGCATACACTAACCTGTTTATCTCTATTACATTCTTAGCATCTATCCTTTCTAATACTTTGTGAACCTTTGCTGTTTCTACTGCTAACTTGCTTCTCTTAATGCCTCTTGGTACTGGCAACCTAGTTCTCTCACCTATTTCTTTCTTCATCCTTTCTTTGATTGATGTCTCTGTTTCTACAGCTGCGATTTCTGCTGTTTCTAATACTACTACTACATCTGCCACTTCATTTTGCTTTTGCTTCGTCTGTTCAGCTTTTCTTGTTCCCTTATTCTCATCCAGTTTCAACTTTCAGACCTGACCTACAAGCCTCTACTCTGTAACTTCTAATCCTGTTTCTTCTTTTTTCCATTCTTCCAACATTCTCGTTCTATATCGCGTCTCATCTGGTCTGCTTCTTCTGTAACACTCCAATGCTATCCTGTTCTGCTCATCCGTCCACTTGTGCCGTTGTCCATTAGTCTGTGTGGATCCTGTACTTCCACTTCTCGAGTCCACACTCCCGATTGTGAAGTCCACTTGTTGACCATTTAAGGCCTGCTGAGGACAGGGCCTTTTCTTTCCGTTTCACTTTCATTGAAGGTAGGGTCGGGGGCGGGCTCGAATCCGGGTCGTCGCTGTCCCAGTCTAGCCTTCTACCCTTTGGCCACTAGGGCCCATTATTATTATTATTATTATTATTATTATTAATTATTAATTATGAGAATATAAAAAGTACTTTAAGATGAATATATTAA
>CABFPE010000064.1:890523-903728 GCA_900660155.1 Hofstenia miamia | reverse complement strand
AAAAGACCTCGTTTAGGTATATGAAAATTGTTTTGCACATAAATTTAATAATTATTTCCTAGATCCATGATAGTGAATTGCCTCTACTATCCTGCTCTGCCTCTGTACTCACTCCAAGTTTCCGTATATGGTAAATGGAAATGGACGTTTTGTGGTTAATAATATTTTACCTGCTTAGATGTTGTAAATATTTTTCCTCATTTCCACGCAGTGCATTTCCCTCTATTCCCCATACGTTTGTGCAAAAGTCCAACTCTACATAAATTGAAAAAACGCCTCTATGTTGAACTCTGTGATAACAAAGGTATAATTGTTTTTTACACACGTAATAATTAACAATAATATTTAGATTCGTCCTCTCTCTTGTTTTGAATGAAAACGATGTTTGTAAATTCCATTGCAAATTGTGCAAAAGTCCAACTCTACATAAACTCCACCACAAAAAAATGTATGTGCATATTTAATTTATGAGAAAATAACTAAGTATTTAGCCTCTGTCGCCTCCCGTCAATTCATGATGTTCCACCTATCAATTGAAAAACGCCTTTATGCTGAACTCTGTGATAACAGTGGTAAAGTTGTTTTTTACACATGTAATAAATTAACAATAATATTTAGATTCGTCTATCCTCTTGTTTCGAATAAAAACAATGTTTTCGCCATGTAAATTCCATCGCAAATTGTTTCAAATGAAGAAGATGCTTCGCTATGCAAACTCCACCACAAAAAATGTATGTACATATTTAATTTACGAGAAATTAACTAAGTATTTAGCCTCTGTTGCCTCCCACCAATTCAAGATGTTCCACCTATAAATTGAAAAAACGCCTCTATGTTGAACTCTGTGATAACAAAGGTATAATTGTTTTTTACACACGTAATAAAATAACATTTATGTGAATTTTAGCATCCGTTCAACATGATTTGATCACGCATTCCGCGACTATGCTCCACTGTTTGTTTATCAATTGAAAATCTGATTCTCTCAACACTTCTCATGCTCAGGTTTACACTTCTGTAAAAAGATGGTAATAACATTTTAATTGATCGGATATTTATGTATATTTAGCGTTTGTGAAGCAATTACCTCAAATGAATGTTTGTTCACTAATTAAAAAAAAAGTCCAAAACGTTTCCCATACACACATCATTGTGTAAAGGTAAAATATATTTCTGTGTTTATATTTGTGTATACGATTTTAAAAAATATAGGAAAATAACCAATACTATTTAGACCGTCGTCTCCTACAATTTCAAGATGTTCTGTCTATCGAAATGGAAAAAATGTGACTACCTCGAAAACCGATCATAATAAAGGGTATAATTGATTTTAAATGTGTAATAAAATTAATGACGGTATTTTAGCTCGCGTGCTTCCAGTTGTATTGATCAAGTCCACGTTATTCTGTCAGTTTTCGAGAAGATTAATGCATATGGTCACTATGCCAACGCCTCAGAGAGATGAAATCCACGCGTTGATGGAATCCGTGGTTAACATGTGATAGAAGAAAACCGATCGATGCGTGCACTATTTGAAAAAACCAGAATTATAAAAGATGACGTTAGATGGCATGGAAACAAAACATAATTCACGGGATGTATTTAATTAATTTTTTAAAATGATAGTAATTATACGCTATTAAATTTTTTACTAATTTCATTAGTGTATATTTTAAAACACAGTGACTAAATCTCGACTTAGATTAAACACGTGATGAACAACCCCCGGCGATGCATGAAAGGTTGGTGGTGGAGAAATACGCATTATCAGATGAAATATCAGATGTACGGCTCGAAAACAAACTATAAAATAGACAAATTTTTAGTGTAATTTACCATTATTATTATAAAATTAGAATATATACATGTTTTGTCTTGTTTTTAAAAATGTGGGCTTTTACTATGCCCACTTGAATATTCTAGTTTTTATTTTTGAAAAATGTTTTTTAAAACGCTATTTTTTATTGTCTTCTTTCTGATGGTGTTATTATACATTAAACTATTGTAATCTCTTTTGTTTAAAACTTACAAAATGCGTTATCGATGGATGATTAAATTGGTTTTTGCATAGCGAAATTGAATATTTTTACTTGTATATAAAATTTGTTTTACCTATTTACGAGTCATTGTATTTTTAACATTAATTGTTATATTGAAATGCAATCTCTTTTTGTTTAACTAAAATGTTTAATTTGTTCTACATGTATTATTTTCAAATAGTTTGTTTTCCCGAAACAAATTAAACATGGTTCATGTAAGCAATCGAAATATGGAAAATTAGTTTGTAATATTATGTGTACGTATCCCGAAAGGGGTTGTTATAATAAGGTATATATTAACATGGCGTAATGCAAACAATTGTGATATTATCAAAGTGAAATTACTCATACCAAACAATAAACCAAAAATTATATCAAAACAATGTAAATTTGGGCGTGAATCATTTAAGCAGGTCCGAATGTGCTAATTAAAAATGCATTAGCGAGCTGTATCTAAAAATCAATTAGCGAGATCTTCAAAAGCACTTAGCGTCAAGTATCAATTAGATGACTCAACGCCTCAACCACCCCCTTCGATATTCATGGTCTGTCACGTGACATGTGACGTCATAAGCTCTCGACCAATCAGAGGCGTTCTTGCGTGTTCTCCCCTGCCCTATATACACTACTGTTTAAGCTTAGTTGAAAATTATCAATTGCCTTGGATAAAATTTCATATGTAAATTTCATATTACAGTTCTAATAATCGAATTAAGTGCGGACTAAATTTTGAAAGAAACATTTTACATCAGACATCAAGATTAAGTAATTTAAAAATTATTGAGAGTATTTTTATAAAATCCTTGTAACCAAGTTTAAACACAAAAGAAAACTCTATTTATAAATTAAACTTGTCACTTATTAAAATTTAAGAAATAATAATTATTATTGTAAAATCTAGTAAATTTAGAGGGAATAATTTGTAAAACAGACAATGACTTTGTAAGTCGAAATATATCTGCATGTTCTTATTAAGGTTAATTAAACTCCTAAAAAACGACACATTATTCAAATGCATAAAGGAATATCTCAAAAGTTATTTAATTGTTTTTGTTACAGATTTTTTCATATCAGACCATTTACTGACATGTGCAATATTGGATAACATAATGACTCAAACAGATTCACTGATATATTCCACTAAAAGATTTTATTCAAAGAAATTCTTTAACAACAAAAATTTTTTGAAGGAATTTATCAACTTAAATTGGTATGATTATTACTTTGGCACAACAGTGGATCAAAAAATGATATTTATAATTGATAATTTAACAAGTATTTATCATAAGCTTTGTCCTATTATAAAGATTCAAAAACACAACGTAAAGAATAGTAACAAAACGTGGAAGATATGGATATCTAAAGAAACGAAAGAATGCATTAGAAAAAAGCATAAGGCATATGCAATTTTTTGTCAAAACAGATCGAAAGCCAACTATGATCATTATAAAACATTAAGAAATAAAGCCTCAACAAAATGTAATTTTGATCTACAAGCTTTTTTACAAAAATCTTTTAATGAAAAAAAATCTATTAAACAAAAGTGGTCATTTATTTCGAATTTTTTAAATTTTAAAGAAGAAAATGAAATTCCTTATATAATAAATGATGATGGTGAATATATTACAAATGACAAAGAAATTAGTAATATTTTAAATGAAAGATTTGTGAAACTAGGAATGAATGACAACCTAAATACAAAGTTCAAACATTTATATCATAAGCATCGCAATATTAGAAAACATGATGATCCCTATAAACCAAGATTTATTACATTAGTAGAATTTTACAAAGAAACAAAGAAAATTAATTGGAACAAAGCGAAAGGTCATTGTGAATTTCCTCCTTGGTTTTTGAAAGGTGCCTTGTGTATTTTATTGAGACCTTTGTGTGACTTATTTAATCAATGCTTGGCAGAATCAACTTACCCTGATTACTTAAAAATTGCTAAAGTTACACCAATATATAAAAAGGGAAGAAAAGATCTTGCAGAAAATTACCGACCAATTTCAGTATTAACAATAATTAATAAAATATTTGAAAAATTATTATTCAACCAAATTAACCTATATGTGGAACAAAATGAATTAATATCAAAACATCAGTTTGGATTTCAAAAAGATACCTCTACAAATGATGCCTTACTTTATGCTGTTGAAGACTGGAGATCAAAACTAGATAGGAATGAAAAAATATATATAGCATCATTAGATATTTCAAAGGCATTTAATTCAATAAACCATTCTATTTTATTGGAAAAGTTAAAGCAGATTTATAATTTTAGTGATTCATTAATAGAATTATTAAATAGTTACTTAAGTAATAGATATCAGTATGTGAAACTCAACGAAGAAATATCAAATTCATTAGAAATAAACCATGGAGTACCACAAGGATCAGTACTGGGTCCATTACTATTTAAGTTATATGTAAATGATATGGATCAGCACATTAATAGTAATCATGTACAATTTGCAGATGATACTCTTATTTATTGTAATGATATTTTAAATTTACAGGAAAATGTTGAAAAATTGCAATCATTCTTTAATAATAATTTGTTAAAATTAAATATTGAAAAAACTATATTTATGGTAATTAAGAATAGAAGAAATGAATCAACATTAGAAAGTATTAAGATATGTAACAACATCATTCACGAATCACCAAAAATGAAATATTTGGGAGTAGTAATTGATAATAAATTGAATTTTGAAGACGAGGCAAACAACATCATAAAGAAAATGGCGTATGGTATAAGATCAATTCAAAAAATTGGAAAGTTTATACCAATAGAATGGAAGGTAATACTCTTTCGATCACTTGTTTTATCCCATTTCTTGTACTCATCTTGTTTATTAACGAACTTAAATAAAAAGGCAAAATCGAAATTAGAGAAAGTATTTAAATGGGGAATAAACATAATTAGCAACAAAAATAAAAAAGAAATAATGTGTAAATATCATCTAAGATCATTAGAAGCTCTTCAAAATATTAGATGTTTATCGATATTTTGGAAAAGAAAATCGAACATTTCTAATCATTTAAATCAAAGAACAATTACATTTGGTAAAACTAAGTATAATAGAAAAGTAATGAAGAACGGATTCCTAAATTATTCAATATCACTATGGAACAAACTGGATTACAGTACAAGAAGTGAAAAAATTTTTACAATATTTAAGAAGAAGTTGAAAAACATGATTACACAACAAAATATCAATTATCTGACTAATTATAGAATAAGATGTGCAACTCAAGAACAATAAGTAAAAATATTTTTTAAATTATATGTAATTTGTAAACGTAACCAAGAAACAAACATTTACTGACATAACTAAGCACATATGAAGAAAGTTGCATTATTTATGTTCTTAATAAGTTTGTAAACTTAATACATGTATATGTACATGAGAACTTAAATATATGTTGTTGTTGTTGTTGTTGTTAATAAATTGAACTATTCAAGTCACATTCGCATATTATTACGCAAAATGGCAATGGGAATTAAAACTATCTCACATGTAGGCAATTTTGTAAATTCCAAAATAAAATCGATGTTAGTTGACTCTCTCGTATTAAGTCATTATAGATACTGTAATTTTTTATTTAATGACAAACCACGCATTAATAAATAACATTGACTCTCAAATTAAATGGGCAGCAAACATTAATAATAATAATTACTCTACTGGGGGCGACAAAAGTTCATATTTTAATCATGACGATGCTTCACATTTCAATAAAATTTTGGGATATTCAAGAGTCGCAGGAAATTTAAATCAAATCAATGACTACCTTCGTAAACAACATTTCCCTTAAAACCGGTTCTATGACGTGGAAAGGATTTCAGTTTTTCAAAAAATATCATCACTAAAAATAATTAGCAAAAAACTGGGTAAACTGTAAATTCTGCATCCATGTTCTTGCGTTTTATAGTTTTACTTCATGTTATTATCGACGCATTTAGTGTCGTATTAGCAGGTTTTGATGAAATGTATAAATATGCCAATGTACTACGCTTAGTAAGAAAATCTATTTTATTCTATGCTGATAGCAACTCTGAAAGCGTAAAAAACCTACAACAAAAAACATTACAAAGTAAAATTTTGTTTAAATTTCTGGTAGGTGAAACGTCATAGTCCATCAGCGCAATATTTTACTTATTAGATGTGCCTACCTTTTATACAATGTAACCTGGATTAAGAATTTTGATTGCTATGAAACTCGTGGGTATATCAAAAGATAAAAGTGAATCAGATATGCAAGGGAAAAGGAGTCACAGTGCAGCATTTCATCGAGCACGTGGCACTCATTACTTTTTGAAAAACCTTATTGACAAATATAAGAACAGAGACGAAGATAGTGTCTGCTTGGCGAAGGTATCAAATAAAAATGCCAATTAAAATTTTGGTATGGACACATTCACCAATTACTGATTTCATTAGACTCACCAGACTGGGGTAAAAAAGACCTCAAATGACTATTAGCTAATACTTTGTCTTCCGACAATGAACCGTAAATATTAGTTGTACTTTAACTTTGAATCAATAGCTACTCCTAGATACTTGAAAGTGTCTACAATAGGAACATTAATATATATTCAAAGTCACAGCAGAAACATCATAACTACTTTTATTGGGCTCTAAATACAAAATTCCTTTTTAATCAATTAATTATTAAATTATGAATGCACAATTTTTTGACAATTTATTGCATTCAATTCTATAGATTCCACTGTTAGGTGACTTTACTGGAATGATCTACCTAGAGAATTAAAACTATTTAATACATTGAAGATATTTTTAAAAAAATGTCAAACAATATTTTTATAATTCTAGAAAAGAAATTATTGAATTCAAAAGGATGGGTTCTAATTTTTATAATCCAGATTATTAAACTAAGAAATTTAAACGTCATAGCCTAAAAGCGCAATATTTTATTTTATAGTGTTTTGTACACTTTTTATCCTTTCAGAGTTGCTAACGTAACCTCTGAACGATTTTTTCTTTTGTATTTGAAGCAGTATTGTTTGCGTTGGATTTTGTACTGGATTTAACCATTATTTTCTTTTCTGAGCAAAATATGTTAATATAAAAAATAAAAAATTTGAAAACTTTTTGCAGAAATTTATTTAAATTTGATGCAGAATATACAGGAAACCAGGTTTCTGACCTATTACCTCCTCATGCAATAATTCAGCTATTCAACGCATTTGTTATGAGCCACCTAAATTACGGGAGTGAACTATTTTCAAATCTGAAGAGATCAATAGTTTATAAACTTCAGCTGCAATATAAATGGGCTTTAAATGTTTGCAAAAGAAATTCTAGTAACACCAAAAAATCAATATTGCGACATTATTTTTCAAAGCTGCTAACGAAATTCCGCCTTATGATAAGATAAATCTCCCTGAATTCAAGAACACTTTCAATAAACGTTCTAAGAAATATGTTGTCACTAGGTTCAGACGTAAAGTCAAAGAAAATTCATTTTTAAACGTAGCCACAAGGCAATGGAATAATCTACCTAACGAAATTAAGCATATTACAAAACTGAAAGAATTCCGAAATAGTGTGAAAAGATTTATTCTTAAGCAAAAATTCATCTCAGGAAGATCTTGGACAGGGTACAAATTCTATAATAGCAATTACACAATTACTAAAATGTAGACTTATTCTTAGCCTGCTTAGCAATGTATAGGTTTGTAAATAGTATGATTTTTTTTATTTTTTTTAATGACGCTATTTTGAGAAGCCATCAGTTTGTATTAATTGCTTTACCTTCTATTTATAAAGATTGTCTTATCTTATCTTATTGTCTGACAAAGGATGATTTTAAATAAATTAATATTTTCAATACACTTTTCAAGAGTTTTGTGTTTATTGAGGTACACTGAAATTTAGGAAATTTGACAAATGTAAAAGTGGTCAGAGAACAGGGATTCAGAAGTAGTGATGCAGCCATAATATGCACTGTTGTTGTCAATTTATAAAATGTACTCAATTAGTGTCCTGCTCGATGAGGGAATTCTACACCTTTTCCAACGAATTTCAAACTAATTGCCAATGAATTTCGGACATTTTTCTTAAGCCTATAATTTTCTCTGATTATTTTACTAGGATCTCGTTGCTTTTTATTGTTTTCATTTCTTGACGTCTCGTAAACATTGTTTTAATTTTATATAGATAAAATATTTTAATAAAAACTATCTGTTCGTATAAAAATTTTGTAAAAAAATTAAAAATTCTATTGCCACACGAGTTAATCAAATTTGAGTTCTTTGACTGAAATCACTTTTCTAATATTGATAGCTGTTCTAGATTTCTTAGAATTTATTGAATTGTGTCGAACAATCTTCACAACCAGTGGACTATCCATCGATTCGTCCTAAAAAAATAATAAAATTAAAACAAAATTAATAAAAAATGCGTTTTATACATTTTGAAACAAAAGAATCCGACTTTCCGTAAATATACAGAAAATGATCAATTTCGTTTAGGGGTAAAGATTATCAACAGTAATAATGTCGCCTACATTCCAATATCAATTAACGTAAAGAGCAATATGATTTATTGCAATTTCGATTTAGAAGTTTTCATGGAACACCGATAACTCAGATGTAGTTAAATTTTAGTTTAACAAAAAAAGCTTATAAATTATGTTTGAAGTATTTTTTCAATCCATCAGAAAATTTTGGAAGAACACAAAATTACTAAAATTGGAATGCTGTTTAGGCAGCCAACCCGAGTCAGCAATTACCGTAAGAACTGATAGATAAATCGATAATATCCCCGATTACCGTTTCCTTAATAATTGATTTCACATAAATTAATTTTTGTATAAACATTATTGCAAGATGGTGCCACAAATAAAATTCGATGATTAATGCGACTAATTGAACATACCATTCACCAAAAGTATTATACAGAAGGTGAAAATAAATGATACGTGTTGAGTAGGAGCTAGGGGTTGTCTTGAATTAGAGGCATCATCTGATTGGTGGATATTTTCTAAAAAAAACATTCTATACTTGATGTAACAATCGTAACAAAAATTCAATATGAAATTTATATAATTTAATAGAATTAGTAAAACGTATTCACATGTTTTATGTACAAAACTTACTCTATCACATTGTTTTAGTAATAGCTTAGCTCTATAATCTAACCTAAGTAATTGAAAACAATGCGTGCTAATCTTATGAAATCTGAATTTTGTATTATAAACTCAAACACGAAATCAAAAAATCAAACATAAGTGAAATTATAATTGCACCCAAACCTATATAATTTAGATACTCTGTGTCCAGTGCAAATGTTCTTAAATATACTTGGTCTGTATGGTGGGTTTGCAGCACATCAAACATTTTTAAGCGAATCAACGCAAAACAAATTACTTCATCTTGCCAAATAATAGTGCCAGATATCGATGATAGAATTTCAACGCACTATTTTTTCAGATGAAAAAAACATTGAGCTTTACGGTCAGTAAAAAATATATGTGAGACAATCCCCATGACCAGAATTTCGTTTTAACCCTCAATATACCAAGAACTTAGCGGATAGATAGCATTCAAAATAAGCAGATCAAATGCAAGAGATAGATGAGAAAGAATGGAAATGGAACGATAGGAAAAACAAAAATTTCTGGGAAGGTTCTTGTCAAATTTAAAGATTGGAATAACGACACCTTTTTCCAGATTTGAGGAAACGTAGAAGATAAGATGATTGATTGGAAGAGCTGAAACGAAAGATCAGATAGAGATGATACAATGTTTTTAATTAGAACAGGTGAGGAATGGAATGAGACTTAATAGAGGACAAAATTTGAAAGATCATTATATATATATATATATATATATATATATATCNACAAATTCTATAATAGCAATTACACAATTACTAAAATGTAGACTTATTCTTAGCCTGCTTAGCAATGTATAGGTTTGTAAATAGTATGATTTTTTTTATTTTTTTTAATGACGCTATTTTGAGAAGCCATCAGTTTGTATTAATTGCTTTACCTTCTATTTATAAAGATTGTCTTATCTTATCTTATTGTCTGACAAAGGATGATTTTAAATAAATTAATATTTTCAATACACTTTTCAAGAGTTTTGTGTTTATTGAGGTACACTGAAATTTAGGAAATTTGACAAATGTAAAAGTGGTCAGAGAACAGGGATTCAGAAGTAGTGATGCAGCCATAATATGCACTGTTGTTGTCAATTTATAAAATGTACTCAATTAGTGTCCTGCTCGATGAGGGAATTCTACACCTTTTCCAACGAATTTCAAACTAATTGCCAATGAATTTCGGACATTTTTCTTAAGCCTATAATTTTCTCTGATTATTTTACTAGGATCTCGTTGCTTTTTATTGTTTTCATTTCTTGACGTCTCGTAAACATTGTTTTAATTTTATATAGATAAAATATTTTAATAAAAACTATCTGTTCGTATAAAAATTTTGTAAAAAAATTAAAAATTCTATTGCCACACGAGTTAATCAAATTTGAGTTCTTTGACTGAAATCACTTTTCTAATATTGATAGCTGTTCTAGATTTCTTAGAATTTATTGAATTGTGTCGAACAATCTTCACAACCAGTGGACTATCCATCGATTCGTCCTAAAAAAATAATAAAATTAAAACAAAATTAATAGAAAATGCGTTTTATACATTTTGAAACAAAAGAATCCGACTTTCCGTAAATATACAGAAAATGATCAATTTCGTTTAGGGGTAAAGATTATCAACAGTAATAATGTCGCCTACATTCCAATATCAATTAACGTAAAGAGCAATATGATTTATTGCAATTTCGATTTAGAAGTTTTCATGGAACACCGATAACTCAGATGTAGTTAAATTTTAGTTTAACAAAAAAAGCTTATAAATTATGTTTGAAGTATTTTTTCAATCCATCAGAAAATTTTGGAAGAACACAAAATTACTAAAATTGGAATGCTGTTTAGGCAGCCAACCCGAGTCAGCAATTACCGTAAGAACTGATAGATAAATCGATAATATCCCCGATTACCGTTTCCTTAATAATTGATTTCACATAAATTAATTTTTGTATAAACATTATTGCAAGATGGTGCCACAAATAAAATTCGATGATTAATGCGACTAATTGAACATACCATTCACCAAAAGTATTATACAGAAGGTGAAAATAAATGATACGTGTTGAGTAGGAGCTAGGGGTTGTCTTGAATTAGAGGCATCATCTGATTGGTGGATATTTTCTAAAAAAAACATTCTATACTTGATGTAACAATCGTAACAAAAATTCAATATGAAATTTATATAATTTAATAGAATTAGTAAAACGTATTCACATGTTTTATGTACAAAACTTACTCTATCACATTGTTTTAGTAATAGCTTAGCTCTATAATCTAACCTAAGTAATTGAAAACAATGCGTGCTAATCTTATGAAATCTGAATTTTGTATTATAAACTCAAACACGAAATCAAAAAATCAAACATAAGTGAAATTATAATTGCACCCAAACCTATATAATTTAGATACTCTGTGTCCAGTGCAAATGTTCTTAAATATACTTGGTCTGTATGGTGGGTTTGCAGCACATCAAACATTTTTAAGCGAATCAACGCAAAACAAATTACTTCATCTTGCCAAATAATAGTGCCAGATATCGATGATAGAATTTCAACGCACTATTTTTTCAGATGAAAAAAACATTGAGCTTTACGGTCAGTAAAAAATATATGTGAGACAATCCCCATGACCAGAATTTCGTTTTAACCCTCAATATACCAAGAACTTAGCGGATAGATAGCATTCAAAATAAGCAGATCAAATGCAAGAGATAGATGAGAAAGAATGGAAATGGAACGATAGGAAAAACAAAAATTTCTGGGAAGGTTCTTGTCAAATTTAAAGATTGGAATAACGACACCTTTTTCCAGATTTGAGGAAACGTAGAAGATAAGATGATTGATTGGAAGAGCTGAAACGAAAGATCAGATAGAGATGATACAATGTTTTTAATTAGAACAGGTGAGGAATGGAATGAGACTTAATAGAGGACAAAATTTGAAAGATCATTATATATATATATATATATATATATATATACATATATATATATCAAATATGTAATATGTATACTTCTACTATCATTCAATTCTAAGAATTTGATGCTAGTTATGATCATTCACGAGACAGCATGGTTCAACCATAATGGCCCATGAAAATTTTTTCTAGAAAGATTTTCAATAAGAAAATTATATATATTTTTTCAATTAATAAACACGCAAATGTAGGGGAAACCGGGGCAAGTTGCAAAAGGGGTAAGTTGCAACATCTGAATTAATATATCCGTTATATAAGCATTTGGGTTACTTCCTTCATCTAGCTTTAGACAAATGCAATTTCAATAATCTCTGTGTATTTCATGCAATTAGTGTAGTTTTTGGTCTAGCATTAGAACATTGTCTGTTAATGCGCACTGTGAGTAATTTTTAAGTAATTTACACATATTGTTTTCTTGTGCAAATATTGTAATATATATTTAATCTTCAATATTAAAAGTCCGCGACACCATCCATGAGGGTTGGGGTTACTGTGAGTTCAATTTTTATTTTCATAAATAGCCTTTTGCACCAATAATAGAACTTTTAACGAGCTACCGATTCATGTGATTGGTTAAAAAAAATTCCAAAAAATGAGTGAAAACTATCAAGAAAACCCCACACCAGGATTTTTATCCCCTCGAATTTCTGCACGTAAACGTCGAAATATCCATGGGGAAGAAGGTTCTAATCATTCTACGCCTAAAAGAATTAAAATAATTGCAGTTAATGATGAAATGTATGATAAAGTTGTGAAGTATGTGAAGAAAGAGCGTCCCCCAACGGTAACAAGAGAAGAAAAGCTCGACATTCTTTTATTACAAGCAAAACTTCGACATGACTACTACACCAAGCATAATTTGGTTTCTCCTGGTCGTAAACCAAAATCTGTTAATTATACAAACGAAATTAGTTCGTTGTTGCACCGCAGAAAAGATATTGTTGGACAAGTATGGGCAGACTATGTAAAAGGACAAGTTGTCAAAGAACCTAAAGGAACAGCCAAGAAAAAAAAAAAGCAAGGCGGGTTTGAAACATATGGGCTCATGCATGGTT
>CABFPE010000064.1:863346-878735 GCA_900660155.1 Hofstenia miamia | reverse complement strand
ATATATATATATATATATATATATAACAGTAAGTGAGTCAGTGAGTATCTCTTGGCTTACATCATTTGTTTATTGTTTGCAACCAAAAACTGCAATAATAAAGACTTGAATTAGTAATGTCTGAAATAATATTTTCAAAAAGCCAGTGCCACTGTATTTGAAGCAACCGCAAAAAAGCTTTCAGGCAGCTTCGGTACTTAACTCAATTGCTTTTAAACTTAACTTATCGGATCCACCTGTTTCTAATGCAGCAAACGGAAAGTTATAACAGCTTTTGATAAAGAAGATTAAGTTTAACTGCACTATTCTGGTGGGAATATCAACGATTAGAAAAATTGATGCGCTCTATCTACAAATCCTATATGATGTCTAAGAATTTTGAAGAACTGCTTTCACTAAATGATGATCTTCTCAATAGAGCTCTTACTGATCAACGTGTGCCGAAATCTATTTTGAAACAGTGGATTCTTGAAGGTGTAAAAAACTGATAGTCCTCTCAGAAGCAATGAATTCCTACAGTCTGCACTTCTTATAGGTGGTGTTCTTGAACATTCAACCCCATGACAACGATCTTCACGTCTTCATGACATTATTGAATCTGATAATAAATCAGTAAGTGATATTTTTAACTTAATTGATTGCAGTGATTCTTACATTGAAGACCTACATCGCCATGCTAAATTTAACCCTGATCATAATAATCCAAGACCACTAATTGTGAAATTGATAGGTGTATGGGACGGCAGAAAAATTCGTGCTTCAGCTAATAAATTGAGGAATACTCAATATTTTATCAAATGTGACTTGACACTTAAGGACTATTTAATTAAGAAGAAATTACTAGTGTTGATGAGAGCTTGCTCAAAAAATCTAAAAAAAACATAGTTCACAACTACGTTACAAAGGAAAAATAGTGAATCACTTACAATCTATTGATGATATACTGAATTCGCTATATATGGAATCAATTAAGAATTACAATTGATTATCAACTCAATCTTCCTCGTCAACTACTTCCTCACATGGTTTATTTCAAATATTTATGGAATTATCTCACTTATTGTCTTTTTATGAAATTTCCTTAATATTCATAATCCAGATTTTGACTTCTTAATTGAAACATGGATTAGCAGTTATAGTCCAAATTCTATCATTTTTCCACAATCGCCATATATTATTGAGTCTAAATATGATCGCTCACTTGACGGTGGAGGTGTGCTAATTGCAAGAAGTACATTCCTAAACAGGAATGTTATTACCACACACATAAATATTCCTGAACAATTCGACTTCATTTCTGTTATTGTTATGCATTCTAATTCCCACTGCAATGTCGTAACATTGATCTAACAACCTCCACTAACTAGTTCATGTAGGATGAATTCACTTACCCAAAACTCTGCTTCTATAACTCCCATGGAATAATTAAACATCATATTTTACTCGTTGGAGACTTCGATTTTCCCAAAACTGATTGACAGGCTTGTTATTCTTCTGTCCTTATGAAATGGAAATGCTGGATATGTTCTACAATATTGTTCCCTTTAACCAATTAGTTACAGTTCCTACATATGATTCAGGAAGCATTCTAGGTGTTGTTTTAGCTACGAATAGTTCGGCTGATGAAATCGAGAGCTTCATACAGAAATCTCAACATTTGCTTTCAGATCATGACTTTACTTTTTAATATATATTTATGTTTTAATAAATTTATGTTTTGCACCTAAATTTAGGTAATTGAACAAAAGTAGCAACATCTATTGTTAAACGTATATTAGACGACCTTGCTACATGCAACACTCCTGAAGCTATTTAGAAAACTTGCATCTTGCAAAAGGATTCCTCATTGGCAATTGATAGGGACTGTGAACTTTATGCTAATCACAGTTAGAGTGGCAAATAATAATATTAAACCACACACCATCCAGAGTTTAATAAATTTATGTTTTGTGCTAATATAAGTATTTTTCGGTTGCGGCTTTAAGATTTTCTCATATTTGGCTAAAGTGCGCCTCATGATTCATCGAAACCAGAGGACGTTGTAAAAATGCATAAATGTAAGTTGTAGACTCTAATTGATAGAAATTAAAATAAAAATTTGGCTAAACAACAAAGCAATTTCTATTTTTCCATCCCATTTAAATAGTGTGTGCATTATACATATCAAATACTGTACACGTAATAGATTTACATACCAGCTAAACATGCTGTAAGTAAACAAAAATTTACACATAAGCCTCTATTATAATAAAGAAAACAATTAATGGGTAGGAGCAAGAAATATTAAAAATATTTCTGCCTTACAGTGAAGCACATGTATAATAAATTCTTTAAGAAACAGTTACCGGAAAGCAGTCTGTCGATTTTAGAAAACTTTTTAACTTTTTTCAAGGTATCTTCTAATAAACCTTTTGAAATGGAGAGCTTTTCTTTAAATTTCTCTAATTCTATTTCACTTCTTTCTATTTGACGATCTTTTTCAACTATATTGGAAATATAATCCTTGATTGAATCTTCCAAATCAGCAACACGATTTTTTAGTTGCAAATTCTAAACAGATAACAGAAAGCTAGAGTCCATGCTAAACGAACAACTTTTATTAACAATTTCTGTCGACCGAACAAGAAACTTTTATAATTGGTTTGGTATGCTATGCGAATGATTTTAGTTGCCAACAAAAAATTGGTGCTGAAAATTGTTCATTAAGTAAAATGTTAAAACAATTTCGTATGTAAGATACTTCTTTAAAAAAAATTTATGAAAAAGTAATAATAATAATAATGAATGACTATATTTAGCCGTTGAAGCAGACACTACAAAAAAAATAAGAGCAAGTCAAGTTTTGCGGCACCGAGGAGAGTCACAGGAGATAAAGTAGGAGCAGATGGAAGAGTGGGCGAAGTTGGAGAAGGGATCAGCAAAGAGGAAATTCATCAAAGATTTCTTGAAGGTCGGCGACGACGAAAACAGATCAATGGCTGTTGGAGGGTTGAGATTCAAGATTTAATTAGCAGCAGTACAAGCACGATTGAAAAACGAGTGAAGGTGCGATGTTTCTTCGTACGACGAATGGAGAAGGTGACAACATCATCAGAGCGAATGGAGTGGGAATTAGAGAACTTAATGAAATCAAAAGGATCAAGATCCAATTTGCGAGTGACCAAGCGATTGAACAGGAGGAGATCGCAGGCATGGAACTAGAATGACAGCGGGAGAGCGGAGACTAAAACTGCTATTGTACAATTTTTGTGGGTCCAAAAGAACAACTTTAGTCTAGATAATTACCCCGATTTCAGTTGGCGAAATGGAGTGCTACATGAACGGGTTTTGTTGGTCAACTAAAATTGGCGATAACAGTTGTTTGTGCAGCATGTTTTTAAAAATAAGTGTCTATTAATGACAATATATATAACATTAAATTATAAGCAAAAATGTTTATACCTCTACTTTTAAATTTTGATTCTGTTGTTCACAAGATGATGCTGATTTAGGCGCTTCCTCTATTAAGTTTAAAAAAATGGGAAAAGAGCCCCCTTCTGCCCTTCTTCTACACTGGGGGCAACAATTCTTGCGCTTCAACCACGTTGTGATGCAATCTTTATGAAATGTGTGACCGCAAATTATACCATAAGGAGGCGCGTCATACCGTATACTATTGATGCAAATGACACATTCAAACATGTTTCTAAAATAAGGACAAGTAAAATCATCATGCACAAACTATAGGGTGTCCGTAAAGTCTGGACACAGGAAAATCAACTATTTTTCAATATAGACTTTAAAAAATTATTCATATTTTTTCATCCATGCTTCAAGAAAGATTTAACTTATAGTTCTCAGTGGCTATAGAGGCGTAATTTAAAAATTTAATGTACGTTATCCGGAAAGAAGTTCACTTATTTAGAGAGTGGCGAAATTATGAAATATTATTGTGTCCAGACTTTGTTGATACCTTGTATAAAAATATTTTGAAGAGAATCTGACAACTGAAAATACAGTTAGACAAAAAATATATTAAAAAAGAAGCAATGCATGTTTCTATATACTCGTGAAATGACACATGGATATACAACATGAGAACTTGAATATGAAATAAACCCAATTTTCCTTGAAATGTTTCTTAAAGAAAACCATATATTTTCTAAAACTGATGACTAACGAAAACAAGGTTAGATATCAAATTGTATCACTTCTCGAGAATCAGTAAGATATTATTAAGATTTTGAATGATGATTAGGGTAATAACTGATACTAGTTGTCTATTAGATGCTAGCAGCCTGCGTCATTTATGTAAATCATTTCCGAAAATGTCCAAAAAAATTAGTGACCGGTTTTAGATAAATAAAAAAAAAGAAGGATTTCCCAAGCGTTATACAATGGCCTTAAAATTTTATAAATAATTTCAAAGGAAAAAGAAAAAAACAATGGTCAATACATGCGAGGAAAATATGCGTGACTCAGCAGCAATGACTTACAAATCAAACTTCACATTATTCGTAAAATACAAATGAAATGTGAGACAAGAAAAATTTTTTAAAACAATTTGCTGAAAATTATGAAGATATTTCAAGGTCATAACTGGCAGATCAATGTTTAAGGAAGCAGAATATAAATATTTTCAGTCATCGCAACAAGTCGCATCACAAATCAGGAATTTCAAAATCTGGGTGGATAAATACGATGAGTATGAAACGCGACTGTGCAACATTCTACTCAAGTTGAATTCCACTTGTGAGGCTCATACGCTCCTCAGCAAGTAATCACTGTTGAATGATTTCCGTGAGAGCGTTTTTTAAATCCAGTTAACTTCAAGATGCTGAAGTGGCGAAGATATTTTTCAAAAAAGAGATCTAATTCAAGCAGGTAAGCACGAACTAGCCTCAAAATTCGTAATGTAACCTCACTTACTCTAAATTTTCTAGAATTGCAAATTTGATGGTACAGCGGATATTTAGCATAGCTGTAAAATTTTCGTTTTATCAATATCCAATATCCTCAAACTTTCGCATATTAACTGTTTAGTTTTCAGATTTAGATATCCATTTTAATGTTTAGTTACAATTTCATGTTTGATGAGGTATGTGCACGCAGTGCAAATTTTTCATGGCTGAATTAGAGGGTGAGAATTTCACTGATATCTCTGAAATATAGAGTCTCACTAATTGAAGAGCATTTTATCATCATACAATGACAAATAATCGTGTAGGATCAGGGGCTGGATCTAGAACAGCACTGGGGAACTTAATGTCACGGCAGAAGGTTGCAAGAGTGACCATCTTGTAGCGGGCCTGATTCAAGCAATAAATAAACACATAGAAAAACATCGGTAATTCATCCAGGTAACTAGTAACTGTTTAGAAAGAAAACATCCAGGATGACCAATTCGTATGGCTTCACGCCGGAGTGATATCCAAGAAGAGAGGTTCGTAAACTTGCTTGAAAGGTGCTACCCTATTTGTCTCATGTATTATTATCTAGCTCAATAAGCCATCTCAGTTGTTTTCTTATCTCTCAGCTTATGAAATAATAGCATGTAATTACCATTCATTTGCGCTAGCTAACGGCCTATTATCATCACAGTGTAATCAATTATAAGTGCATGTTTATTTTGAATTCGAAAGAAAGGTTTGTTATATCTACACGTAACCATAGCCATAACTTAACGCGGTCCACGATTTGGGCTGCTACTGTCTGAGAACTAAATCGTTGTCCCCAGCACAGAAGAGTGACTCTCAAATTGTCGCCGGAAACTTAAGCAATTATCATAACAAAGTAATAACGGTAATAACGGTTAAGAAAAGCAAAGGCAGTTTTAGTGAGATAACATCAATTGCTCTTTCTCTATATGATTTTTTATATTCATACAAAATCATGGTTTTTACCTGTCTTTGTTTACAAACTTAAACATCACGTTTTCCCTCGCAAATTAAATTGAGCAATAACATGTTAGCACCAATTGAGGGGGCATTACTTTTGCTTCGTGATTTAGGCTCGAATATTAAAATAAGTCATACTGACGTCACTGAAAATTACAAATTAAAATGGACACAATTTCCCCGAGTGACTCTACAATCGTTTCAAATTTGGTTTGGATGAGTTACTTGGTACCGAGGAAATTTGGGAAATGTTTGAATGTAATATTCGCAAATATTGCAGTGATGTTGATGAAGAGTAGTTTGTTACTGCAGTAATATTCCAGAAAGTACCTACATTTCTTCTAAACGAGCATATGACTAAAATTTTTTGGGTGAACGATTCTGCTAATCTTTATGGTATTAAGATTGTATCTTGGTAAACAACTGGTGAACTTACCTATATTGGTATGGCTAAAGATATACTGGATGTAATTTAATGATATAAATGTTTTACATCTCATTAATAGGCCCTTGAACGGGCAAATTTAAATATGACCTTTGTGGTTACAATTAGAACAAAACAGAAGTTAATTGACAGAAGTATTCACGGTTTTACTTTGGTCACGAATCTTTCCAGAACAATAGAAATTAGATAATGTGTCTGCAATCCAAAAATCTTTTCTGACTTCATTAAACATTCCACGCCCACTTTTTTTGCTAACTGTTCCTCTCAAATAGAGAACACACTATGTTCTAAGTTTACCCAGTTTCTTAGACGGCTTTAATAATAATAATAATAATAATCAATGACTCTATTTAGCGGCTGAAGGCATACACAACAAGAAAATAAAAACAAGTCAAGTTTTACGGCAGCGAGGACAGTCACAGGAGATGAAATAGGAGCAAATGGAAGAGTAGGCGAAGTCGGAGAAGGGCTCAGCAAGAAGGAAAGACATCAAAGATTTCTTGAAGCTCGGTGGCGGGGAAGAGAAATCAATCGCTGTTGGAGGGTTGCGAGTCAAGATGTAATTAGCAGCAGTACAACGATTGAAAAACGAGTGAAGGGTGCGATGTTTCTATGTACGACGAATGGAGAAGGTGACAACATCATCAGAGCGAGTGCAGCAGGAATTAGAGAACTTAATGAAATCAAAAGGATCAAGATCCAATTTGCGAGTCAGTAGTCGATTGAACAGAAGGAGATCACAGGCATGGAAGTAGAGTGACAGCGGGAGAGTGGAGAATTTCAGCAGAGCGTCTTTATAGTCCAAAGAGGAAATCCATTTGAAAGCGCGTTTCTGGAAACGTTCCATGGAGTGGAACAAAGCACGAGAAGGCCACCAACAAGGAGACGCGTAGAGAAGAATGGCGCGAGGAATGGACTTGAACAAAGAGAGTTTCACAGCGGACGAGGTATTAAAAGGAACATTACGGAAAAGGGCAAATAGCGAGGAATTAGCTTTGCGGAGACGCAAAGACACATGTCCAGTCCAATTTAAGTTTGCAGCAAGTTGAACTCCAAGATGAGTGTGATGAGGCGCAAAGTTCACAGGTAGAGGCAAATCAGAAGGGGGAGCCACAGAAAAGGAAATACCACATGTCTTGGTAGTGCTAAAATCAAGATGGTTGACAGAGGACCAAGTAGACAAGTGCTCAAGATCAGAAAAAATGTTCGAAGCAAAAGACCAACCAAAATCAAAAATCGCAGTGTCGTCTACATACAGCAGGCAAGACGAGTTGAGAACAGAATGAGGGAGGTAGTTAATGGCAACGAGGAAGAAAATAACAGCAAACACTGAGCCTTGAGGGGCACCACTAGTAACGGGGACAGGAGAAGAGATAGACGAGTTGATTTTGACACACTGGTGGCGATTGGTCAGGTAAGACTGGAACAGTTCGATGAAATCCACATCTAAACCAAATAAACGTAACTTGTCAAGCAGAATGGAATGAGGGAGGCGATCAAACGCTTTTGAGATGTCAAGAAAGATAATTCAACCAGGATCATTACTATCAGAGTGAAAGTAGCAGTTTTCGATCAGAGTGAGCAGGTTAGTAATCGTAGAGCGACCAGGAAGTTCGCCATGCTGAGAAGAAGAGATGAGGTGTCGAATTTTTGGGAATACATAACGAAAAACAAGGCGTTCAAAGATGATAGACAGTCGAGATAGAATAGCTATTGGGCGGTAGGACGTGACCTGCGAGGAGGGAAGCTGATTAGATTTTAACAGCGGAGAAATCCAAGATGTCTTCCAACAGGCGGGATAGCGCTTAGTGGAGCAAATGAAGGAGTAAAGATGCTTTAAATGGATAGAAAGCGTGGAGGAGGTTTCATGAATTACAAAGGAAGGAACACCGTCAGGATAACAAGGACCAGACAACTTGCAAGATTTAAGCATGAGAGAGATATCATGGGCGCTGAAGACCATATCACAAAGTCGGATTAGCGGGGAGGCAGCAGGCGGACCAGGGCACATGGAGACAGGTACAGAGAAGTTAGAGGCAAAATACGCGTTGAACAGATCAGCCTTCTCCAGGTCAGAGTGAGCAGAAAGAAGGTTCCATCTCAAATTGGGGAGCATCTGCAATATTAAAGTCACATGACTTTCTAAAGCCTTCTACTGAACAAATCACTCAAGGTAGATAAACAAATTTTCTACTTTCATGATGATATGGATCAAGAATTACTTATCAGAAAAAAATCCCGCCTAAATGCGGTAATCGTTACTGCAAAAACTTCAAAATCAAATAGGGCATTAAGCACGGACAACTTTCAACCTAAACAAGATTACTAACATGTAAACAGTTGGTCTTCTGTAGGACAGGTAGTCCACCAATGCCTGGAATCAAATTTGCAACAAGCTCACAATTGTGGGTTAAGAAACATTGATTACCTAAAGTGAGACACCCATGTCAATTGCCTGTTGAGACCCTTTACAACTTATCTGTAATTATTTCATAAATAGATTGCGTCTCACCTGTTTTTTTTTGGTCTTATTAGCACCCTTAAGGTAAGTTGAATTATCTGAAAATACCATGGTTCAAATTCTGGAGCTCTGGTCATACAATTCACTAGGCTGCCACTATATTCTTATAAGCATATAAGGAATATTATGATGTTAACCGAATCCATTCTCAATGGTCAATCAGCTAAAATAGTCTTCTCAGATATTGTAAATTTATAATTCCCTTTTCATTAAGTAGACAGAATTTTTTTCCAGTTCTTTATACATATTTTATTCCCTTTATACTTAATGATCAGGTAAGCAGGAGCTCTAAAACCAAACCCATGAAAACAACAACTAAACTTAACTGTTTCAAATGTAGATAGACCACTCAAATCATATTAACATATGTCCATATGCATGCTAAGTATAGATTGCATTAGAAAAACTACACGCACATTAAAATACATTCAAAAATACTGTATATATATATATATATATATATATATATATATATATATATATCTTGTCTCTTCAGATTCAGACCGAAAACCTTGTACTCCAGGAACTTATTTCCTAAATATACATTTCTTTCAATGAGATTTCTACAGAACGATATTCACGGTTAGTTGGATATTCAAATTCAAGTATTACTTTAAATAACTATGAAACAAATTGTACATTTAATAAATAAACATAATTACGGTGATCACTTGTAAATAAAAAAGATTAAGGTAAGGAATAAATTATAAATTAAGATAAATATATTCCAAAATCTAATTATATTAAAGATTTCATTTAATTTTGGAATTGAATTGCACTATTTTGGAGTTTTTGTTCAAAAATTTGTGCAATTTCAAATACTAAACAGCAATTTGGATTAAAATATTTGCTTTACAAAGACACCAGACTATTTGAGAAGAACAAGGGGGAAGAGATAAAACTAAATTGTATGCGACTGTTTTGGCAACTGAATCTACAATGTACAGATTTTCAATCCGACGATTTTTAATTGGATTCACCCAAATTACAAATATTCGGTAAATTCAAACTTCTACAAATACAGAAAAATTCACGGCCATGCACCAATCATCTATCATCAAGTTCAAAATACGGTTGTATTCCGCTTTCGGGATTTGAGTTGGGCTAAAGAAATCTTGAAGTTACTCAGGCTACCAGATCCCCAGGACTCTCGAATATTGTGCATTTTGGTCATTTTTCCGCTCATTCACATAATCACTTAAATCTTTCTATTGCTGCAGCTGCCAATCTTGGCCATTGTTCAGAAATCGTCACATATTTTCAAGGTGTCGACTGAAACCATCTTGTCTGTTAAATGATGCCATTGCACCAAATTTGTTTCATCAAAAATATGAAGAGCAATTTTTTTCACTCTCTGTTTAGATGGGAGCAACAATACATATGAATACTGGTACGGTGAGAATTTTCCAGATCAATCGCCCAAGGTCGCATGTGTCCTACAAGAGTCTACTGTTGAAGTAATTTTCAATACTATTCACAGTGTCATAAAAAGCACGAATTATCACGGGAAAAGTGTACTGGACTCAGCGAAGACAACACCTCTGGCAAGATTGAAACGAAACAATTCAAACATCACACATGGCACATAATGTTCCCAGGTATACATCAAAAGACTTCAGCTCAAATTTGTAATATTTTGATGTGGAAGAATCATTTGTTGACTATTTGAGCAAGAGGATGAATGAATTTACTGCATTTTGCCAAATTGTAGAGATACAGAACCGACAAGTCCTCAAGTGTTTATCTTTGAGATGGCTGAGTATGCAGATCTGCCTCGAGAAAGGAAGTTGAAGCAATTCGTGCTTGTATTGCTGCTGATTACATCTTGACTCTCAACCCTCCAACAGCGATTGATTTCTTTTCCCCGCCACTGAGCTTCAAGAAATCTTTGATGGCTTTCCTCTTTGCTGAGCCCTTCTCCAACTTCGCCTACTCTTCCATTTGCTCCTATTTCATCTCCTGTGACTGTCCTCGCTGCCGTAAAACTTGACTTNCCCGCCACTGAGCTTCAAGAAATCTTTGATGGCTTTCCTCTTTGCTGAGCCCTTCTACAACTTCACCTTCTCTTCCATTTGCTCCAAATTCATCTCCTGTGATTGTCCTCGCTGCTGTAAAACTTGACTTGTTTTTATTTTTTTGTTGTATATGCCTTCAGCAGCTAAATAAAGTCATTATTATTATTATTATTATTATTTATTGCCTTATAGTCATACATTTGGATTGTTCTTATTTTACTTTGTACTTCAGATTGCCTGGAGATGCGCAAAGAACAAAGAATGCACATTTAGAAAGTCTGGTTCAAATCTTTGAAATTGAAATGACGGAAATTAGGTTTTATTATATTCACGACAGCCTGCGTTCATAGGTTTTAACATATTTCTTCTATTTCAGGCTCCGGGGATTTATATTTGAATGAGGCAACCATGGAGAAGTTTCATGGGAAAAGTGGTTACGAAGAATTCCATTCATTCCTTTTTAGAGAGAAGACGTTATCTCAGGAGCAACGTGCAGCCAGTTTTAATTTTTCTGCCACTCTTAACCCCACTAAGTTCAGTCCGAATTTGCCAATAGATCATTCGAACTGTACCCTCTATCATGGATTTTCAAATGAAGCGAAGCGACGAACCCTGCTATTATTACTCTCCAATTAATAGAGATCACACAGGAGTCCAATAAAAACATTAACGCATCTGTCAGTAAAAAGTTGCATCATGTTCTGTAGTAGCAGAATGAGTAGTGCAATACAAATACAAGAACATCTAACTCCCCAATGTTATATTAATTTATATTATTTAGGAGGGCAGGGTAACAGAGCTACGAGCAATGCCTGGGCATTCATTAACCTAGCCACGAAACATTTGGAAATGACACGAAATAGACATTAAGCTAATCGCATAGGGATCGACAACTGGTGATTGTGGCATTTGAACAAACAAGATACATGCGGTAATCAACTTCAGCACCCATACTGCTGAATAGCGGATTAGGAACTTGGAAAAGTTTGGGGGTTTGTGATAGTTTGGAATGGGAATTTGAAAACTTAAAATTTTTTCGTAATATGACTAAAAAATTTGGAAATTTTGAAATCCTGAAAACTTAAAATTGTTTAATATATCGATTAAAAATTTGGGAAAGCTTGGTAACTTTAATCTATATATTATTAAAGAATTTTAAGTTTTCATCTTCCCAAATTTTAATCGATATATTTTCAAGCAATAAAAAGTTCTCAAGTTCCCAAATTTCCAAAGAAAACTTTCCCAAATCCCTAATATAAACACCAACCGCTAGAGCTAGGATTTCGACAAAAAATCAAGGCTATGGTAAAGAAAGCAAACTAGTCTATATAAACTTGAAAATCTAAGATATGCATTTGCTGCATTGGCGGTATTATACAGATCGCAGCTCATCAGTATTATCTTATATGGATGTAGAGTTTTAGATTTGGAGGGGTTGTCCGACTGAAAATTGTATCCAACTACACTAATTAGTGAACAAATAAGGATCTCACACGGAAAATTTTAAAAGTACATTTTGCATGAACTAAATAAGGTACAGCAACTTAGCATCCAGGAGGAATACTACCCGTAGTGAAAAGTAAAGTGTCCAAAGAACACTGCATATTTCCTAACCGCTTTCTTTTAAAGTGTCTGCTATGATTGTATTTATCGCAATAATAAAGGTTGTTACTTATTGAAATTTGAATATCGAGCTACAGTCACAACCCTACCCTCAATCCAATCCCATATTTGAAGCGATATTCAAATAAAAGCAAAAATTGAAAAACAAAACATAGATTGTTGTAAGTTATCCTTAATTGGCAAGAATGAACGTATGCATGTTAAATTAATAAATTTTTGAAATCTAATTTAGTCGAAGGTATATAATGGGGTTCATGCGGAACACGTAGACAAAATAAACACTCATGTAATAACATACGTAGAATTTTTAAAAAATAAAAGATATAGACGGATAACTTTTCATAGTTAACCAAATTTGTAGCACGCGGTATATATTTCAAGAAAATAGCACAAAAAAATTGAATTTCATAAAATAATTAACTGTTATTAAACAAATTACATGATCTAAAAGTATATTTATGCAAATCTATACATGTATAGTTAAAATCAAGTCCTTACCTTAGGTGAGATTTACAAATATATACATTTTGGTAAAAATAAAAATGTATTCATTTCGATTATTAAATAGGCGCCGCGGCGCGAGCGGGGACAAGAGGAGGCGGCTGCCCTCCCTTTCATGGCGAGTTGATTGAATGATTGAATTGACTAATGTTTTACCAAATCGAAATTCCGAATTTCTTTGTGATACTTGATTTAAATAAATTTAAAATGTATTTTAGTATTGCCTAAATGTTTTCGAACATATTTTTACTGCATGAAATACAGATATCCATTTTTCAATAGATGCATACATGTGAATTATATACTCCGCGTCGCAGGTCTTGGGACAAAACCATATAATTAAATGTTTAATATCTCAACAAAAATGTTTTGTACAATGATGAAAATTTTATAGTAGAATGACAAAATATTAGACAACATAACAAAAGACTTTAATAGTCAATAGTTTCTCCTGCTGCCTCCAGACAGAGTCTGAATCTGTTCGGCAAAGATTTCATCAAGTTTACTGATGTTTCACGTTTTATACGTACAGCAGCAGCTTTTATTTTGTCTTTAGCTGTTGCTTTTGTACCTGGAGACCCCTTCTAAACCATGTTTTTGATTAACGTCCAAGTATTCTCTATACGTGAGAGATCTGGTGATTTAGCTGGCCATTGAAGAATGAAGACGTTTTGGTCACGACACCAGTCATGGGGAAATTTGGATGTGTGCGCTCTCACAACGTCCTGTTGGATAGAGAGCATTAGCATTTGGCAAGAATTCTTAAAGGACCAGGCAGTACGTTCTGCTGTTGATATTGCCTTCAACAAGGGTCAAATACACGTCCCTCACCGATAAAGCGCCCCACACCATAACAGACAGAAATAAGGGACAGGCATTTTGGTGGGCTGTTCTGTAATAAAGGCATTGTCAAATGAAAAATCTTGCATTTCCAAGCAAAAATCAACGCGCGTTTCTTTGAGTTTGTCTGTCAGGAAAGGCTTATTTTTCCGCTTGATTTTTAGGAACCCAGGACTGTTCAAATACCCATGTATTGTTTTTCCGACACCTCTTTGTTTCTTTAATCTGTCCGCAATGTCTTCACCACTTATAGTTGGATGCCTGTTAACAATTTGAGTAATACTTCTCTTGTCATCGCTTGCCATTTTTGTTGCTCTCCCTGCTCTTTCTTGGTCTTGCACCGATTCACCTTTATTTATCGCCAAAATTGTTCTGTACACAGTAGCTCAAGAAAAGCCAAAATCTTCTTGCAAAATTTTGACGTTGGTAATGCCGGCGTTGTATAGAATTTCAATCTTTTATTTTTCCTGTTTAAACACCATTTTTCGTGACACAATCCAATACAAATAACAAGTTTTCAATCATAGCGGATATAAATGATATCACTTTGACGTGTAATTTTTACATGAGATAGGCTGTATATCAAAGATTGCTTGACTTTAATTTCGTTTCAGCACAAGTCTAACATGCAGTTATATAGGTCTAAAGTTTTTCGCAAGACTTATGTCGCGGAGTATACTATTAAGAATACATTTCTGGTAAATACAATTTTTTTCTAGATCGTTATAAAAAATCTTTAATTCCTTAAACCAGGTTAAATCTATGATTAATATTGGGAAAGTAAGTGTTATTTTCAAATTTACATCCATTCCTATTACTGATGTGGTAACTATTTCGAAATGTTTAGTGGCAGAGAATAACAAACCAAAGGCCTATATTCTTATATTTTACACATGTGATGAGAGATTTAAGCAGATTCTAGCACATTACTGCAGATAATTAAAATACTTCTCATCTCATTGTTCTCTTTCATTTAAATGATTAAGTTTCCTCAAAAAGAAATTGCTTTGAAATAAAATAATTTTTTTAATAAATACAGGTTTCTAAAATATCAAAAGAAAGAAAGAAAGAAAGAAAACTTTTATTTAAGAATAGATAAACATCCATTCAAGGAAGTGGTGGATCATTGTTTCATAGTTCTAAACAGTCGGTAGGGAAGCAGGGTGAGTTCCTTTTCGTATTTCGTCATTGGTACGGGTGGCATTCTTGTTCTTTGGCAGTAGGATTGGCGTTCCGGAAGCAAATGTCGGAGCGCGTGTTCTTTATTACCTGCAATACTTTGGAGCAATTTCTTGTCATAATCATGTATTATTGTTTTGATTGGAGTGAATTTATCGATGATGCCATAGTTTTTAGCTCGTTTCTGAACTGAATCAATTCTATTAAGATGCATATCTGCAGCTCCTCTCCAGACTGTGCAGCAATATGTAAGTTGTGGAAGCACTATAGATGAATATAAATGTGCCAGTTCTTTACCTGAGAATCCTAGGCGTTTGAGCTTGAGAATAAGGTATATCTTACTGTTGGCCTTTTTAATAATGGTCTCAATATGGGCAGCAAAAGTCAGA
>CABFPE010000064.1:845753-857120 GCA_900660155.1 Hofstenia miamia | reverse complement strand
CAGCGAGGACAGTGGCAGGAGATGAAATAGGAGCAGGTGGAAGAGTAGGCAAAGTTGGAGAAGGACTCAGTAAAGAGGAAAGCCATCAAAGATTTCTTGAAGCTCGGCGGCGGGGAAAAGAAATCAATCGCTGTTGGAGGGTTGAGAGTCAAGATGATTGAAAAACGAGTGAAGGGTGCGATGCTTTTGGGACGACGAATTGAGAATGTTAGGCAACATTTTAAAGAAAGAAAATTTATATGTATCATTATTGCATATTTGTTAGACTACTAGTAGTAAAACATCAATAATTGCATTTTTATACTACCCGTCAAATGTTACCTGTTGTCTGGGATTATGATCCGGCCCTTTTTGATGTTGTGGTTTATTAGCTGTTATCTTTTCAGCACTAAGCAAAACCTTTGCGAAGATTAACAAAGGCTTCTCTACAGGCAGAGGATTTGAAAATTTTGAGATTATAAGGGGTTTTCCGCTGCTTGAGTCATTTGATAATTCTCAATACATTCGATATTGTACTTTCTCCCAATATTTGATCTTGGCATGTGAATATTCACAGTTGATATGTTCAAGCTTCACTGACCTGGTGATTAGTCGTTTTAGGCTTGAGGTCATTTGCAATTTTATGCATATTTTCATTGATGTTTGCCAACACTATACCCACTTCATTAACCATGTTTGTTTGAGTTTTGCCCCAAAATAGCTTCAACAACAATTTTTTACTGTATTAACTATTTCATCAATATCAGCTCTAGTTCTTTTCTTTGTTGATAAATCTAAGAGGCATTGCTGAAATAGATATGATAAAAGAAGAGAAATTGACCTACCCAACATGCACGTAGGCAGGAACTCTATCTAGGCCAGGCAAAGAATATTTAATAAAGGGCTAGATATAATACATGTCAGTGAGATTCTAAACGAATTGTCTTTTGTATGTATAACATAGAAAGTGACAGCCTGAGTAAGAAACTGCTACAAACTGTTTCAGCCGCAAAATAGTAAAAAATTATACCACTCTCAACTTTCATATATAAATATAATAGAATGAACTATTGTAAATAATCAATCAAATGTATAAGTATATCTTGATTTCCAATAATGTCTTTCTATATAATGTTTAATAGATATCATTTACATGTTTTCGAATATATCTTCTACACACAGGCAGCCGTGCGTGGTTACGATCCTGCTACCAAGATTCCTTAGACAACAATACAAACATAGTTTGGATATAATTTTGTTCGCGTTTCAAAATAGCTAATTGATTCTCCCATTGAAACATATAGAAGAGAAAGAAAACGTTAAGGAACACTACGTAAACTACGGACTGAGGAGCTTACGAAAATTCCCTGTTTAGTCGAAAAATTAATCATGCAGACGTATAGTGCTGACAGCTATGCAAATTTTTGCTCAAGGCATCGTTTGGTTTAACATATTGGAAAAAACTGAGTTTTGGATCGATTAAATTTAACCTCTATAGCTTTATATTTAACTACTCTAACTTTTATTAAAAACACATTGATTGATGCAAATCATTGAAGTTATTCACGATAAAACCAAATTAAAATTGTTTCAACTTCACTATTTTTAGAAAAAGAAAATCTAGAAAATTATTTCCGAACGACTTCGCAATAACTCGGATTTCACAAGACAGATTTGGGTTTGTTACTCATACCCGAAGTCGAATCAGTTCGATTATATTCGGGATGGAATTATGAATGACGTTTTCTGTGTACAAAAAAATCTCTATCTCGTATCTTAGCCGTTATATAGGCGAATACTTCGATCATTATTTTATCAGATTTTGATTGGATATTGATATCATCGTTGAGCTTGCGAGCGATGAAACTTAAAAATAAAGGGACTTCGAAATATCCCGCTTTTTCGGTTCATATCAGTGTTCGAAAGTCAAAGTGTTCGAATCACGATAAAAGACATTATTTTTTTAAATATCATAATTTACACACGATAAAATAACATCAAAACAATATTTGCAAATCATATTAGAATTATCTTAGCAAATTCATCGCGATTGTCAAATGTTGCCATTATTATCAAAAAACTCAGTACGATTATACTTATAGTGCTTTTATCATTGTTTCAACTTTCACATTAAAATAAGTTATTCATATAATATTTAAGCTATTTGAATGTTAACTAGAACAATAATTTTAGGCATTAAGTTTTTATTTATGAACGCTATGTTGATTTCGAACACTTTGACTGTCGAACACTTTGACTGACACCGCTTTTTCTTCAAATGTTAATTAATTGAGTCTTGAAGGTTTCTTAATGCATATATGCGTATGCATTTAGATATATATAGATAGATGTTTGCGTGTTTTTAAACATTTTGTAGTCACCATTCATATTTTAGCATTTCAGAAAGTGAAAACGATTTATAATCCTTGAAATGACAATTCATGGTTGACTGGGAATCAGTTTGGATTTAGATCGAAAAGTTCTACAGAATTTTGCCTAATTCGCCTTCTTAACACTTGTAGAAAGTTCGAAGCTCAAGGACATAATCTTATTAGCGTTTTTTCCTTGGATCTGAGTAAGGCGTTTGATAAAGTGCAGCACTCGCTTATAATCAAACAATTCATGAAAATTCCCAACATAAACCCATTCATTGTGAATCTCATCTCAGATTTTCTTCGCGGAAGGCGCCAGTTTGTCCAGCTTAAAGGAGCCCGTTCCAAAATTACAGAAACTAATTTAGGGGTACCACAAGGTACTATAAATGGGCCACCTTGTTTCAACGTAGCTTATGACGATCTTCAACTATTATATAACGATAACATGAATCCAGAGAATGCTATGATTGCTAAATATGCTGATGACTTGAATCTTGTTATCGGAGTCAATTCAAAACTGGATCCCAGGGAGGAAGCACTCGACCAAATTGAACACTGGTGCTCTACAAATCGCTTTATTTTAAATGAAGATAAAACCAAGCAATTGGTCATTCCTCTCAGGAAAAATTTAATTGATTTAAACTTGTACTTACCAGTTGAACCACAAATGAAAATTCTGGGTGTTATTTTTGACAGTACCCTAAGCTTTGAGTCTCATGTCGATTATCTTTGCAAAAAAATCAGTTCAGAACTCTACCTTATCAACAAACTAAAATACTATGGATATTCTAACTCCGAACTATCGCTTCTTTACTCAAGCCTGATTTTGTCTAAAATATTTTATTGTTCTAGTGTCTGGGGAGGTTGCAAAGACGCAGTTTTACAGACCATAGACAAACTACAAAAGAGAGCAGTTAGAATGGGTGTGATTCCATCTTATACTCC
This sequence comes from Hofstenia miamia, assembly GCA_900660155.1. Classification (NCBI taxonomy): domain Eukaryota; kingdom Metazoa; phylum Xenacoelomorpha; order Acoela; family Hofsteniidae; genus Hofstenia; species Hofstenia miamia. The sequence continues at coordinate 853,821 of CABFPE010000064.1, read as the reverse complement.
GGTTAAAGAACTGATACATTGCAGGGATGAATCACTTTACAACACTATAGAAAGTTCTGGTGATCACATTTTAAAAGACATACTACCCGTGAGACAAACATACGCCATCAACCGTTTACGGGAGAAATTGCCAAGCCGCTATCTAACTACAACGATGTTTGACAAAACGTTTCCAAACAGATATCTGAAAACATAAACATTCCAAAACATTCCTACAGTTGTCTATCTTCTATCTTATTTCTACTTATATGAAACTTTGATTTTTTTCTCTTTTTCTCTCTATGTTCTTTATTATTAAGTATTTTGGATATATTTCTGGAATAATTAAAACTTTTATTATTATTATTATTATTATTTGAAGAACCCGTTAATTGATAAAATTGCCAAATCGATTGCCTTAGAATTGTGTGAAGATGAACTAAATGCTGTTAGGTGAAGTAACGCTGATTTTGATTATTGGTTTATGAAGAAAACGTTAACCGACACTACTTAAGCAAAGATACAAACGTAGACTAAAAAAGGAATTTTCGTTTTGAATCAATTTGCAATAAAAGATTCTTTCACTACAAGCTTCAATAATAGAAGGGTTCCATATGCATGTTCAATAAGTATAAAAATATATAATTCTATACGCTATACTTAATACATATAACACAGTGAATTTATTTGAATTTTCAGTAATCGATAGTTCCATGGTAATTGCAGCCAGGCAATATACTGTACATCCGCACTATTCGAAATATATTTATAAAAATAATTTCAGTTTTACTAATCGGTAAATAAAATATGGAAATAAATACTAATCGGGAGAACAAGTAAGAAATAAAAAAAATATATAGATTTGCATAAATATACTTTTATAAATTGCATATGGTTTAATAAAAAAGAATAATTTTTTATTAATTCTGTTTTCGGTGCTATTGCCCTTATATATGTACCGCGTGCTATGAATTTGGTTAATTATGCAAAGTTACTGGTTTATATTATTTTTTAAACTTTTTACGTATGCTATTGCATTGTTTTTTACCCTATAGAGTGTTTATTTTGTAAACGTGCACCCTATTCTATACCTTCGACTCTAATTTAAATTTTCTAAATTGTGCATGTCTTTGAAGACTGAACTACAGTCACAACTCGAAAATTTAATATAATCGACAATACAATAATGAATTTAAATTTAAATTATATTTCTATACTTGTTTGTAATCACTTTTTCCAATTGTATTTCCAATTTCCACCAATCGGAATTAAGAGGTTGGTACATCTTCTCCGCATCAGTTATCTTAATACGAGCAAAGATAATCTTAACGTCAACTAAGCAAAATCTTTTGGTAAAATCTGCAAAAAACAAGCATAAATTATTTATGAGGATCAATGCAGTTTATTAATGGTAACAAGGATTAATTGAGATGTTCCTGTGAAAATTTCCCCTGCTGGGTGAAAGATTAGTTACAAGCTTGAATCCTTAAAGACTTGTTTGATTGAGATATTCTTTGTAGTTCTTGTTCAGTATCAAAGATATCTGCTTTTTATCACACCTCCTTCAAAAATGAGTTGAAGTCATTAAAAAAAAGACAAACAAATAAGTATAAATACCAATTCCAATATTAATTTTGATTTAGAACAGTTGTAGAGACAGTATGAGACTATCATAAATAGCAATGAAGAAAGATGAGAATATATACATCACATAATGTTAAATAAAAGAAGTTTGGAAAAGGGCATTTTCTTCAATAATGACATGACTAGCTTTTGTTTCAATGTGCCTTCTGAACTTAGAAAATTTGATGATGTCAAGAGCGTTTGGTCCCATGAAAAAAGATATGTTTTATTGATTCTAAGGACAACAGAAGAAATTTTCTCTTGAAGATATTCATAAATTGCAGACAAACAGATATAATAAAAATATAAATTATCCATTAAAATTCAAATGAGTTTAGCTGTAATTCTAATAAACTAAATGTTACAAATAATAAAAAATTAGTGATAATAAATTTAAATTCATTCACTGAAATATAAGATCACTTAACAAAAATTTTGCATATGTTGAATCCTATTCAAATATTACAAATTTCTGCTTAATGGAAACTTGGATTAAGCAACATTATGATTTTGGATTATGTGACATTGAAGGTTTCTATCCATTAATATCACAACCTAAAATAAATAGGAAAAAAGGTGGTATTAGATTATATATATATATATATATATATATATATATAATAAAAACTAATGGAACAAGGCTTATCAGTGAGAGCATTCTTTGACAATACAAGATTTCAACATAGATACTTTGATGTCTTTATCAATTACTTCTTTATATTTATAATGCATATCTGTAAATGATTACCATATTTTAATAAATGAAGTCACAATGTAGCATCATCCCCAAAAAGAATAGCTGCAAACAAAAGATTAACGTCGAACGATTATAGTGATTAAATATAATCAGAGATATGATTGTAAAATTTAGTTAATTATTCAATTCATTTTGTAAGATGCAACCAAGCTACAATATTGTGCAAATTAAGAGAAACATGTTAGCCAATTAAGTAACATTTGACAAATTGCAACAAGCGAAATTACACTTATGTATGAACAGCCATATTGGCAGAAGAATTATTTGAAATTCAAAATCAGCAGGTACTTTAAAATTTTTAAATAAATAGCTTTGAATTTAACGAGAAATTTGATGAACAATAAATTCTTCAGAGTTTATTTTATTTTCATTCTTCATTTATCTGGTTTGATTATTTAATAAAATGTGCAGCTAGGCAAGTTGTGTCGAGTAGTGGCTGGATTCCATCACAGGATCAATTTGGAGGGTCTTTGTGCCAGTCACAAAACCGCACTTATGTTATGGTTAGGAGTTTTTCGATTCTTGCCTAGTCTGACTATCAATCTATACATGTATGAAATAATTAATGTTTGAAATGACTGGATAGTCAAACCCTAGGAATATATATATTCTTAATAGTAGGAGACTTGACTATAATCGACCAAATAAGTGACCTTGCATGTATCTTTATTAAATGTAAGTATAGGAAACTGCAATCTTATTAATTAGATTACAAAGCCAATAATTTTACGGTAATGGCTACCTTAATATCATTTAAATGCAGTTAGTGTCAATGCCCATTTGCTTTACTTAAACAAATCAACAAACACTTTACAAAATTGAGTTTAAGTCAGTTACAACTTGACATGAGTGCACACACTGAGCTAAAGTAAAGTACACATAATTAGTTCCAGTTGAGCTGAGATGGTGCAGTGGATTCAGTCATTGTTCATGAAGGAGGGGAACTGTGTTGTGGAGATCAGCTTCAGGCAGTAGCCCACAGAAGAACTGAAGAAGAAACGTCACACGGCTCCATCACCTAAACAGTGATAATCAATATTCAATTAACTTAACTAGTTAACTAAAAAGGAAAAGTTTGGCGGTTCAATAATTAAGTAACTCCTCACCCACAATTTACTGAGTGATAGTTATCAACAATAATACACGGTGCAAATAGGCCAGGTGGAGGATGTTACAACAAAACCACAGAATAATTGAGAAGTTCTTGTTTAACCCACATACTGAATAATATTAGTTCTGAAAAAAGTGCTTCATTTGGACTTCTTGAAGGCATATTATTGTAGAGTCACTCAGGGCCCTTATTTTTGCTTTTATTTATCTAATGCCACTCTCCTTTTATTAATTCAGTGCTGATTTTTGATTTATTTCAGTGATTTTAATGATTTTTAGTGCTTTTGAACTAAAGTTTTGAAGTAGTTATTAATTGTCCCTGTGATCAAGTTGAAGGTTTTGCTTGTTTGAATTGTGAGGGAATTGAAGTGAATTTTGTAAAACAGTAAATATTTACCTTTTTCTTGTATATAAGTAGGGAAATCATTGTAGAGAATTTTACTTAATATCTTCAACCTTTTTTAGCTACAGTGTTGATTTAATAAGAATGCATTTCTATGATCTGGTAATAATGTGTGAGGAACTCTGTTGTGCCTGGGGCAACAACTTGCTCCTGGACAGATGGTAGCCCATATTGTGGTCTCTTTGGGGCTAAGTATATGTATAGGGAACAAAAAACTGTTAACATTGATCTGTTTGTACATGCACTTAAGAACAACACAATGCAAATATAATATTCTGTTGGCAAACAAGAATACATGGCAATTACATGTGATTATATCTTATTCAATGAGCTGAGATAAGAAGAACACTGAGCTAAATTTGTTTATTGAGCTAGAAATTAATACTAGAGACACACAATTAGCACCTTGGAAAGTAAGGATGGTTTCTCATGATTTGGCTTCAGCGTGATACCATGTGAATTGGTTGCTATCTGGAATGCCTTCTTGAGGAATGGTTTTGATTTTTTCTATAGTGAAATTGGCAAACTACCAATGTTCATTTGTTTTGTTGGAATGCAGGTCACTCTTGGCAATGGGCAATCTTTGCAACCTTCAGTCTGTACTATGTGTTACCCAGTGCCACTTAAGCTGTTAGATGTGCCCTGCAATGCTACATGGTGACCCTGACGTTATTCAGAACTGTTCTTTGTGTATTCTTACCATATTTGGTTTCATTCTTTCCATTATGTGTGAGTCAGCTGGAATGGATTTCCCCTGACCATGATTTACTTTGCCACCAATCAATGCACAATTTTACCCTGCATGTAATTCTAAATGTTCAATTCTCTGATCTGAAGCTGTTACCAAGTCTCAATTGTTCTAACCCATTCTTAGTGCCATATTGGCATTGTCTTGTTATTCTAGTAATTGGAATGATTGCTGTACCTATACCTTGCTGCTGTCTGTCAGTTGCTTTTTGTTTCTCCTATACAGTTGGATGTTTCTATTTCTTGTAATTGGACTCCCTCTCAGGACATCCCCTGTGTGAGCATTGGAAGACTGGATGCTGCCACTTGCACAGTTGGATTTGATTCTGCTGTTGTTTTACCTACACCTACTCCCGCCAAACCTGTTTCTGCTATGGCTACACACTCCGAAGTTTCTCAGCAAGAGATCCCCACTCCTGCTACCTTGTTGAACCTGTTTATTTTGTATATGCCATTGTTGCCTCCTCCAGAGTTACTGACAACTGAAGTGGAACAACTTAGAGAAGCCCTTTCCAAGCAGATTTCCCAGCACCACTCCTGTAAAGCCCAACTTGATGCCTTGCAGGAAGAGCTATGACAACAAGCCACTGCAGCTTTGCAGCTCAAGAACCTACCCCACATTCTCCACTGATACCACTAGGAGAACCTGACTATGTAACTTGTCCCTTCTTGGATAATGCTCTTGATGCTCTCTCTGAAAGATTTTCCAGTATTATATCTCAAATGTTTTCCATTTACTTTTCTAGTGCTCTGACAGCACCTACTATGACTCCAGTGATGCTGCCATTTTTTACCCCTGTTACCTCTTTTACAAGTGGAGGCCCTACATTCACCCAGTCAGCTCTCATGCAAGTTTCAACATTAACCACCATAGTTACACTAGGTCCTTGTACCCAGAGTGCAAAGGTAGTGCCCACAGCACCTGTCAGTGTCACAGTTACTCCAACTGGTAAAATCAGTTCGCCTCCTCCCCTAAGTAACCTTATCAGGTCTGTAACAACTCATTGGCCATGCATTACCCAGTTGATCTTATCCACAGAAGCAATTGGAAGCAAATCAGCAAACCTTTTCAATCAACACTCTATGTTGCCCAAATTTACTTCAGTCATTTGAAGAGTGGCTCTTCCTCTTTGAGCTCACTATGAAACAATATAAAACTACACAGGATGCCACTGCTGCTGCTCAATTCCCCATGTACCTCCAAGGCCTCACATACAATCAGTACTTGATGTTGGACAGAGAGGTCAAAACGGATTATCAACTACTCATTGGTCATTTTGAGGACCATTACAAGGTCCTGCATATAAAGCAGCAATACAAGATGCTTTATGTGATCTCTCCTTCAAAAGGGGCGATGATGTCAGGACCTATATCACACAGGTTGACAGACTATTTCACCTTAGCAAGCTGATGCCAGAATACTTGTGACATGATCTCTTTTCATATATCTGTTGGGGTTTCCCCTCCACCATTCAGAGCCATCTTGAACTCAAGTGCAATCTGGAGGACAGGTTGAAATCCATCATCAAAAAGGCAATCAGCATAGTCTACATGTTGCAAAATACAACTCACATCAAAAAAGATGCTGGAGATCTAAGAACATTTCAGATGGCCCCAAACTGCTGACCTCCTCAAGTTCTGCTGTAGTACAGAAGAAACTTCATAACAAAGTAATGCATTGCAGACAATTAGGTCACATTCAGACTCAGTATGGTGCAGTTATTCTTCTAGTGGCTAATGGAGATGGTTTCATTATTGAAGAGCCATTAACTGAAGAGTGTACTCCTGCCCTCCTGGTCAAGTCTGTCAGTCATTTAAATTAGATGGAGTGCTGCCTCCTGAAAGCTGTGCACATGATGTCCTGGTAGTCACCTTGTTATTGTGTACCAATGTCATCCCAGCAGTTGTGAACAGACTTTTAATTAATGTCACAATCAAAGGGTACCATTTCAACGTTAAAACAACCATAAAAAAACAACTAAAAACAACGTTGTTTAGACCAAAATTTGTTATCTGGGATGATATCATCCTCAGCAATGATTTTCTCAAAAAGAATGCCTGCTTTATAGACTATGGAAATAATACTATCTTGATCCATGAAAGTGAGCCTCAGGAGGAGGAACTAACTGCAATCTGTAACCAAGAAATTTTGTTAACACTATCTGAAAGTATTGTTGTGGAACCCTGGCACTGGTGATGAGTCACTGTCATTACTAACTCTCCTTACAAGGGTCACATTATTATCTCTGGACAAAGAGGGAAATGCCTTCTGGGCATACCCTTTTCTCCAGACCTCTGCCATGTCTCCTGTGGCAGGACTTGTATCACTGTGCTCAACAGTTCTGCTGGTCTGATCCAAATCAATCCAACCAAGATCTCTATTGTTGTGACTCTGGTCTGACTTGAAATGAAAGCCACTGCTTGCAGGCCTGTTCTCACTGCAATTCACAATCTGAGTGAACCTAGTGATCCAGTGCAGATCCCAGTGGTCAAGAATGTGATTCACTCTCAGCTCTCTTGTGTCAGCAACATGACATGTTTAACAATGGCTCAATTAGCATTGGTAAGGCTGTTAGGGAACAAGATGCAACTACAACTAAAAGTGATCACCCTATTCAGTTGCCAGTTCAGCAGGTGCCAGAAAACCTATGTGCAGAGTGGATCTCAATGATCTTTCATGTGCAACACAGCACTCTGGCGAAAACCAAATAGTGCCTAGCCTCTGACTGATTGAGAGTTCTTTGCTGCCTCCTCGTGGCGAGATCCGGATAGTCAATCCTAGTACACACCCTGTGCGGGTTCTATGATTGATGAACGAAATGCTTAGAACTCCCCCTTCTGCAGAGTGGCGAACCCTTAAGGGGAAGGTTTAGCTAAAAGGAAATGAGTAAGACAAAGAATAGAATCAGATACTTGCTACCACAAGGGCATGTGGGACACAGGACTGATCAACGTGATCAGGGACGTCCAACCAGATTTGGTCTATTCAATGTTCAAACTCATAACCATGATCACACCCTTGAATCATTGGTTAACACCATGATCTCAAGAGGCCTGGATTTGGTATTGTTGTGCGAGACACACCTTAAAGGTGAAGTGGCTAGGGAAGTGCACAGGGGATACTACTTGTATAGTATTGGACATGGCACTTTGGCAAGGGATGGAGTTGGTTTCTTAATTAGCCCCAGGTTAGTTAAGCTTAAACCTGTATTTCATCCCGACACTCCTAGAATGGCGAGGCTAACCTTTCAAAGTAGTTTATTTTCAGGCATAAGGGACTTAATTGTTGCTTATGTGCCAACTGAATCTCATTCTACAGAGAAAGAAGTGGCTGAGTTCTACAGCAATCTTTCCAGGGTCATATCTGCGTGTTGACCTAGATGGAAGTTCCTCGTGGCTGGGGATTTTAACTGCAGGGTTGGTGGCACCTTGAGCTCTATACCTGGAGC
>CABFPE010000064.1:786734-800047 GCA_900660155.1 Hofstenia miamia | reverse complement strand
TGTATATATATATATATATATATATATATATATGCTACAGGGTTGAGCTATCATTGAGTAGAACACATGTTGTATGCATTTGAATTGAATGTATATCTTTAAGTAAAATATTACTCTAATGATTTAAGCCTTGAAAGCCCTCAATCAAATTAGGGTCAGACCCAATGAGTTGACTATTGTTTAATCTAATTGAGCTTGAGTTGGGATTAGAACAATAAAAAATGGGATAATTTGTCAAATTTTCAAGAAGCAATTAAAAGGCGATTAGGCCTAATTGAAAATTATTCCCATTTTAAAATTTTCGGTTTCTTAAACAAATTTTTTAGTAAGTTTATGTCAATATATCCTGGTTATCGGCAGAAACCTTGGTAAATCTTTTTTTAATAGTTTTTATTGCAAATACAAAGGTAATAATGTAAGCATTGACATTGATTATACGTTCTAGTGGATGGAACAGGAATTGCTAATTATCCGCCAATTTTAAACGGATAAATTATCGCAGTACTTCATTTAACTATTAAAAATCGGGGTTATTTTTCAATTGTCTCATGTTCAACTTTTTGAACATCTCTTTTTCTCTAATAGTTGATCGAAATATGAAGATATACTAATAGTTTCGTGTTATCCGTCTATCGGAAAACAAATGTTTGAGTGTAAATGATTTTGAAATAACCGATTATTTAACTGATTAATCCTAATTAATCACTGCCGATTGATCAGAAAAGCCCAATTAATCGAGGTGATTAATGAAAATTTATGTACCAGCTCTAGCTAAAATTACCATTTTGTTCGATATGCAATAAATATACAATTGCATACATTGCAAATTTGTTAATTATAATGTTAACTTTAGTTGATTTTAAACATTTTTTTTGGCAAATGAGGACTTCTTGCCAGTTCTTTGCTTTTTAGGTTGAATAGGTCAAAAGTTGTGTCCTTTTTCAGAGCTTTTTGTCTAAACTGTGTTGAAGCTACTAGTATTAGAGCATTAATTTCATTTCCAAATTTTCCATAATGATCAAAAATTCCTCCAATTTGTACACAATTACGACAAAGATGGATGATGTTACTTGATGTTGCTGTATGAATTCATTCAATTGCATTGAAACTTGTTTGCAAGTTATTGCTTAATGTTTTCTTTTGAAAAAAATTTTAGAATTAATCAAAATATTCGAGTTCATTAAATTGCTTCTACACGAATCAATGTCCTTTTATTATATCACGCTATTATAGGGCTGTACTCCTAAGAAATTAACAAGGGAAGCTGGGCCCCTGAACACCCCTCGAGTACACCCCTGTGCCTATAAACATATAAATACAACCAAAACCAGGCTACCAATGAACAACGACTACAAACCTGAAGGAGAGTGCTGTCTTTGTCAAATGTTCATTTTGTATTATATTTTTTTCCCATCAATGAGACGTTTTTCAAGGTTATTCGTTTACTAATTTGTTTTCTTTTGTTCCAGATGGGGTTGATTCAGTTGAACGAGGTGCGAACACCCACCGATGAGGATTTCAACGAATTCATCCATCTTGCAGATGATGACTCTGCGTGGACAAAAGTTCACTCGCAGAGAAAATTTTCTCTCAGAGTCTTCACACGCAAATCCGACGATACGCGTTTCAAGATCATCAAGGTATGGAGTTTGTTTCCATTATTGTAATATCAAGATTAAGTCCCATATCAAAAACAAAATTTCAAAATCTCCACCTCTTTCAAATCTCAATTTATTGCAATCAACAGTAATGCGCCTGAAAAATTTAATTTCTTTATCTACCAATATAAAACCCATTGATTTATTTTAATAAATTAGTTCATTTTTGTTGCTAGACGGTATGAGAATTTGAATTTCTTATGCATATGTGAAGAAAATAAGACATCTGCATGCAACGAGATGAAAACGGATCCCGGTTTTTAAAATTTTGATGCATGCAATTAACAGATTTCGTTAGTAGACAATTTCAATTGACATTCTAGAAAACAAGTAATTCTTATAATTTTCCTATCGATTTTTAGCATTATTAGTATGCTACTTAATGCAAACAGCCTTAGAAATGTGTAATAGAACAAAAGTTAGTGTACATCGAAAACTTTATCCTCTATCATAATACATTCTATTGATTCTTAGGATTGGGTTAATTTGAGTTAAATATATATACCAATATTCTTAAACCTTGCCATAATCTAATTTACATACTTTGATATTTTTGTGCAAAAATATATAGTTGTTGGCTGATAAAATTGACGACATTTTTAGAATAAGAAACTTTGGTAAGCTCAGTGTTGTCGAATATAAGTATGAATGATCAATCGAGTGAATGATTTGTGTTGAAGCTGGTAATTATTAATGCAGATTGTACGCTGAAACTTTTTAGAATTCTGTTATGCTAACAAGATGTATTATCAATAGATATTTGAATTTTAAACGAGGTATTTGAATGCATACAGATTAAAGTAAAGCAGCCACGTCGGCGGAAATCGCTTTCATTAGATCAAGACAAAGTTAAAAGGAAATGTTAACATGAATTTTCAAATAATTTATCTTAACTCCTTTCATCGCATCTCTGCAGGACTTTTTTCACTCTTAAAATATAAATTCATCACAAAGGCGCGAAGCTTGGCAGGAATATAGGTTATATATGATTAGGCCCCTGCGAGGGCTCGGGCTCGACTCGCACTTTTAAAAACATTCAGCAGAGCCCGAGCCGAGCCTTGAATTTCCAAGCAAACACGTGTAAAATATATTAACTGTTGGCTTACTGTAGCAGCATTTATTTTGATCAAAAACAAGTAACATTTAGATCTAGCATCCAGCTATATCTCTCCTATATAGGAATCCTATTAATAATAATAATAATAATAATATATATATATATATATATATAAATAAGATACGCTGTGTACGTACGATTTTTCCAAACGAGGGTACACAGCGTATCCAATGGGCAAACTGCCATAGTACACAGCGTATCCTGAGTTTTTCTTGCTGGGTAATTAACATAAATCAATTTTGATGTACCATGGTGTGCAGTGATGTTAGACCTCCACCATGACTATAAAAAGTTTGGGACTTACACATAATATATTTACAGTAGTAGTACATAGGCGTATCTATTTATATCGAGCGTACAGGGGCGTATCTATTTTTCGACAAAAATCGTACAGAGCGTATCTATTTGTATATATATATATATATATATATATATAAATGATTTATTTATACGAAATTCCTATATATGAATCTTATTAATATAAATAAAATAAATAGCATTTCACTGCATGCAGGGGCTGCTACGTCGGCCCGTGTCCGGTTGGGAGATATATTTGGTATATTGTATGATGTATACGCATTATTGTATGGTATACGCCTTTTAATGCTATATTGTAAGGTATATTTAATCAAAATCGAATGACATCACACTAATTTATTAAGTTTCCAAAACTAACGTTTTCCGTATATTTATTCGTTTTAATTTCTTTGTACTTTTATTCAATTGTTTTTACTGATACTATTTTTACTTTTACAATACAACCAGCAAGTCGATATATATATATATATATATATATATATATACNGAGCCCGAGCCGAGCCTTGAATTTCCAAGCAAACACGTGTAAAATATATTAACTGTTGGCTTACTGTAGCAGCATTTATTTTGATCAAAAACAAGTAACATTTAGATCTAGCATCCAGCTAGCTATATCTCTCCTATATAGGAATCCTATTAATAATAATAATAATAATAATATATATATATACATATATACAAATAAGATACGCTGTGTACGTACGATTTTTCCAAAACAGGGTACACAGCGAATCCAATGGGCAAACTGCCATAGTACACAGCGTATCCTGAGTTTTTATTGCTGGGTAATTAACATAAATCAATTTTGATGTACCATGGTGTGCAGTGATGTTAGACCTCCACCATGAATATTCGGGGGTTCTGACGTCTCAGCGGGCGTTGAAGTCAAAAATGGGCACTAGTAACAAAAAATTTGAAAACTATGTTCCCATGGCAGAATGAGGCTCAAATTTTGCAAAAATACTCATTGTATGCCCCATTAACATTTTATATATACAGGGTGTCCCAGATTTTATGACAAATTTAAAGTTTGAAAAAATCATTTATTTCCCAACATACGATGCACACATATAACAAAATACTTGATAGTAACAGGGATTTTAAATACATAGTTTAAATCTTCTGCGCTGCATCTTTTTGATGAACGTGTGGCAACGTCAGCATTAGCAGCATTAGCTGTCTCCATAAAACGCTTGAACATCCTCTCAACTGTTTTGTATCTGGGAGTATTTTCCTTCTTCTTTATTCCATGCAATGTGGAATAAGCTCTAATAGCACCGATGATGGATTCGCCATTTTGGCAATAGCGCTTGACTAGATTAACTTTATCTTGAATTTGTCATGAAATCTGTGACATCCTGTATATATAACATTTATATGTAGCATCTACAGAAGAACAACTTTTCGATCGCAGGATGAAATTCATAAAATATTTATTTTAGGAAGAGTATAAAATGAGGGCCAGAGATATAACATTATTTCTCGAGGGATACTGAGTAAACACTTAATTAAATAAAAGAAATTGGTTTTTCTTGGAATTGGTTAAGGAGATTTCAATTTATATATATATATATATATGTATATGTACATGTAGTACATACTTGTTATTTGACAATTTCATTTATAATTACCAGATGCTATATGTTGTCACATGAGTGTATCATAGTGTGTATATTCTTGTGAACATTTTGACTTTTCTGAAGTATGTATTAATTGTTAAGCTGCTGCAAACTCCGTTTTGCTCAGGACCGTGGCNTATTCACTCTAACTTAATTACAGAATATTAGAATTAATACTGTGGAGTTTTGTATCCAGGATGCCAAGAGGAAGGGGGCACAGTGGCCCAACAGAGAGGGCCATGCCCCCCTGGCCCTCCCCTAGCCACGGCCCTGGTTTTGGTGAATAGAAATGCTTGATTTAGGGCGGGCTGCGGTACCAGTTTCACATTGAACTGTCATTTTTCGTTTTTAGGTTGATACCACATGCGACAGTTTTCTACAATTTCCCGCTATTTCTTTGCTTAATGAGAAATTCATGCGACATATAAATTTGGTGTTTAAATTGAAAACAGTTATTATGAGTTAATAAAGTTGTTTAAATAATAGTGTTTGTTTAATTGAATCGTAGTCGACTAATACCTATTCATCCCACTTTCCCATATACTGCGATGCAACATATTTGAATATTTTCGTAGCTGTATTAAGGAAACTGATTTACTATTCAATTTTTATTTTCTCAAATTATATACGGTTATGATCGTAATTACAATAACGAGAAATGATCATATAAATTCATCGTACCTATAAGAAAAATGTATTTTATTTCTGATATTTCAATGCTCATCTATTTTTGTAGATAGAACAATTGCCAGACATTGTAGCAGACTTGTCAACGAGCTGACATTTCCTAGCTCGGCTCGTTTAAATTTTGTGTATGTTCGGCTCGGCTCGCCACATAAAATCTTTGAATGAGGCTCATATTTTTTTAAAAATATTGTGCTCAAAGAATTTTTTACATAGCTCTTCCTATTATTTAATAAACATTACTTAAGTACGACTATAGGAAAGGCATACTGACTGCAAAAAAATAAGAAAAATCTCCATAATCAAATTAACAAGCAGAACTATAAACTTGCTTTGCCTAAAATAGGCTCGTTTTGGGCTCGTTGTATATCCAATACTCTGCTCAAGCTCGGCTCGGCTCGGCTCATTGACAAGTCTGCTTTGTAGGTTGAGTTCATCATTTTTTCATTTATTTTTTATTATTCGTTTAGGGCAATTGATGCTTTTCTACAACGTATCTCCTTTCTTGATTTCTAAAATAATTCTCCAGTTTTCGAAGAGTAAATTTCGGGAATTAATAGTTTATAATAAATATAACTATATAAATCCTACCTCAACAAGTAAGCATTAAAATTATTCCGCTGAGTACACAAAAACAATCACGGTGATTAAATGTCATGTGGAAAATGAAAGTGAAAAACTCAATACTGCTAATCAAATCAGGTGATAAAGGAGCTCTTCTATCATTAAAATGGGAGATTCTCTTTCAGATGCGCCAAAGACTGGACATATTTCGTCTTGCACATTGTGATAAAATCGTTCAAATGAAAGCGTTATCTTTCCATAATTGAAGATAATTTTTTAGAATAGTCCTCAGTTTTGTACTTATGTATACAAAATTGGTCAGAGTTCGACTTCAGAAACAAGGTTGCCTTGCTGTCTTATAGCTGGGATTGACGAGGAGGTTAAATTTGCGCTTCGCAATGATGCAAACGGATCAGACATTACTATTTTCTGTTCCGATGATTGAACTGCTGCACGACACTGATATCATCTTCGAAAATTTTCTGCATCCATGATAGAATCCAAGCGAAGAAAGATAGTCGTGAAGTCCAATGAATAGCTTCAATAGAGGTCTACCAATTCTCATCAAATAAACGCAAAAATAGCCACAAATATCACGAAATGCATTCAAGCTGCATTGGTTTGCAAAACGTTTGTACGTGACAATAAACAAGTAATGTGAAGAAACGACATATTGAATAGTAGTTATCTTCAGTGATGATCAATTGACTACTTCTAAACATCTTGAATCATGGTTTTGAGCTAAGCTTCAGGGTCTTCTAGAAATAATTATTAAATTTTTTTAAATCTTCATCATATATGGCAGTGGGTTATTTAAATATTACTGATTTTTCCTTAAAAAGCGAAACAACATGTTTAACCACTGAGTAGACTCACAATCATACGTATAGTCACTAGTTACCTTAAGTTGGCCTCTCACGCTTAATCAAAGTAGATATTTTTTGCATAGTTTGTATGGATCGTGGTTGAGAAAAACGAATACTAACAATTTACTTCCTCCATCTCGCGATTAGTCAAGGCTTTTGTGGTTAAGTAAAATCAAGTTTGATAATTCAATTGTTGTCACATGAAGGCAATTCCGCGGGTTATCTAACCACAATTACCGAAATCAATTAATTTGATAAAAAAGGCCCCATATAGAGTTAGTTGCCTATCTTATTAACAGGGAGATGCCATCTTTAGATCCTTTGAGTTTCAATAAAACGAATTTAGAGGTTTTAAAAATTTTAGTAATTCAGAATTGAAGTTGTAGTCAGCGGATATAAGGAACATAATTTTTCGTGTTGTTTGTATAATATATCGAAACGTATCATAATTTTGTTTCGACCATGTTTTAAAGGTGTTCTTGTAGTCCACTACAAGTACTTTGTTTAACAAATTAAAGCGGAAATAAATGTTTCCTCCCAGGTAGCCTTTCATGCTGATGAAAGGGGAGTGTGCTTAAGGTGATCAAAGAATTCAGACTTCCTGCCAAAGCTTGTTGTAAAAGGTGTGCTTTCAATTGGAATTGCAAAATCGGTAAATATATTCTTGACCTGTTTCTCGATATTGTATCCAGTATCAGATACTGTTCCGAAGCGATTAACTACTAGCAACACAGAGTGGAGCTTGAAATCTTCAGTCGTCCAATTGGAGGAATGTCCAAATATTGGCGTTTGCGCAGTCATCATCGATATTTGCAGCCAGAGAACCACGTTTAGTTTCCAGGGCTAAACAGCATTTCTTAATTTATATGAAGTCTTTGCTTCCCGGGAAATACATTTCTTTCACAAAGAACAACATTTTTCCCCAATATTGACGAGCATTTGACACAAGTTACGGAATCGGGCTTTTTCTATAGATTGAGATCAATAACAACAAATTTTGCTTTTGCTCATTGTCTTTTCAGCGTTTGATAGTGTTGTTTACGAAAGAGAGCTAAGTTGTTCAAGTGTCTGTTGTGTTTTCGAATTTAGAATGAAAGGCATTTGCAAGGTTTAACATATCATTGAAGCTGAAGTGTGCCTGGTAAAGTGCCGTTTGAATTTCGGTAATTTAATGCTATTTTACAATTTTTACAAGCGCAAACATTACCATCAACATTTCCAGTGTTATCGCATGCGAAAGAATAATTTGACCAAATTTCAGCTTTAGCTTTACTACTCAATACCAAGGAAGAGATAGTAGTGATTAAAAAATGAGAATTTGCTTAATAGTCTCACGTGGTGCTTTCCTGTTAAAATTTTGGTGATTTTCCGTGGGTAAAGCAAAACGAAATTAGGTAACTGAAAGCTTCTAGGACATCTGCAATCTCTACATTTGTTGAAAAATCAAAAACACGTTGCAGAAAGATTTCAAAAATTCCCCATAATTTTTTGCATAACTCCATCGCATTGAAAACTCTGGGGGGTTTTTCAGGGCACCTTTATTAAACTTTTCAGAGGGCGACAATGCATTAATTCCTCTTTGAAAGAAGTATTTCTACAATGACTACTTACTGATGATGGAAACACGCAAACTACAAAATCCACTAACAGTAAATGACGTGATGATCTTGATTAGAAAAGTCATCATCATTATGAGTTTAGAAATTTGTTTAGTATCAGTTGAACAGTTTATTTCTTCTTTCTTAAAATTTTTAATTAAATGAAATAATCCATCCTTCAAAAATGAAATATTTCTAATATTTTCTCATTTCATTCCAAATACACAAATAATCAGTCCAATTGTTTAGGTACGAGCATTACCATTTTCCGTGTTAATAATCTACCACAGATATTTTATGACCAATGGTTTTACTCCATAGTTATGAAATTTTTTATAAAATTGTAGCAGTATCCTTGAAATTTGGATATTGTTCTGAATAAGCAAGTAATCCTTTGATTATCGAATTCTGTTTTCTCAAGAAGGGCATCACCGTGAGTTCATTAACCAATAATATTCACTTTCAAAAGTTTTAATAAAACTTCGGAATAAAATTTGACATTGTCTGCATTCCCATGGGATCACTATGTTGGAGAAGCGTAAGACTTAATCATGAACACAAGAACAATTTTGGCTAATATACCCTCTTCAGTTAATCCAAAACTTTTTCCATTACGATACTCAAGGCGTCTTGCCGTGTAAATCTCATCAATAATAATATAAGAATATTTCTCATAAGAATTTAATCAATCGCTCCTTTTCGATTAATTGCTGCCACTTGTAAATTTTATTCGGGTGTGAAAGTTCTGAAAACGTCATCATAGAAGTTAAAACTAAAAAAATTAACTGGAGATTTCTAAGAAATAGACAATCTTATTTTGCACTTCATTGATTTTTTATAATCGTTTAGATTGTGTGGATTCGTTGAGAAACGAATTTCAAACTACAAATGGTTAACTTTGAGTCCGCACTTAAAATTACGAGTTGGAAGTGAATAGAAGTACGATGAATTTTTCATTCTTTATCACTTATATTGAAGTTTTCCAAAATAGAACTAAGTTTTCACTTTGTCGCATTCAAAATGGTAGAAATTGATTTGTAAATATTTCTCATTCGTTTCTCCCAAACTGTTCTATGCTGTCGATGCAGTGCGTTTCGTTTTACAAGGAACAGAATAATAAGTGGGGAAAGAAGGGAACTTTATTGGTACAGCACATGATTTTAGTTTACAGTGCAATAGAGGCTTTTCTAAATTTAAATTGGAAATATAAATGTGCTGACCATTATACAAAATTATGAAGGATAATAGAAATTTTAAAGTGTACATTAGAAACTAATCATTTTTTTAAAAACTTGGAATTTTTGCACAGGAATGTATGTTGATTCAATTGATATCTTTGGTTGTTTTGTTTTCACTGAAAGAAATAGAATTACATTCCGCGAAATGAAGACCACATACAGAACTGTTCGCATTAGGAATAATTTTACTCTTCTTAAGACTTGAATCCATTAACAGATGTACCCTCATAGCGTTGAGTATCTTTAACACTACGATCCCCGGTCTTACAACCGACTATTGCACAGTGTATGCGCATGAGAAACCGCAAAACAACATTACTGTGTTGGCCCCTTCATTGACGTGCGAAAATAATTAAATACGTTGTTCACATCCATCTCGTATTAACCCTAAGTGGACAAACTTATTTTATAAACATGATTTGTGCCATGATGATGTTGATTGTCATATTTTGAAGAAAAAAAGGTCAAACATGTTTTTTGTACATGTGCTACGATTGGTATTTAAACGTATCATTCGACAACTGGCTACATGTACATGTTACAGCAAGATTGTGAAATCCCCAAAATTCAGTGAATTTGTGAATTACCTAGATTCTTCATGTATTTTACTACTAAATACTAACCCTAATCCTAACTCCTCAAATTTAGTTGTTTTTTGAAGTTCTTAAGTGAAATTTTACTGATTTCACGAAATTCTTAATTACCCAATCTTACTGTAACATATGCATTTGGTACATTTAAGTACCAAATTAAAAATATTTAAATATGAAGTTTGCACTTGAAGCATTTTATTTCTTCTTATTGAAAATCTTGAAAACAGGCTTTTGATCAATATATACATTGTTTCCTGCTGAAAGTTGTTGGCCTTGGATCACATTGTGGCATCCCACATTTTCGATCATGTTTGCGTGATGCTGTTAAATGAGCAATTCCATCTTTAATTTTTCGCAAAACTTTCTCTAATGATTTCCTTCATGCATCATTTTTATTGGCATAATTGACTTGGTAAGAATCGCATCTAGATAAGTTTTGAATTCAAAGTAGTTGTTCGTTTAATTTCTTTGCAGAAGACGAAAACATGTTGGATAACCAACTGATTATGCACGGCTACTGATAAAATTTCTTTTTTGGCAACTTAGTATGTTCAAAATCCAGTCTGTATATCGTCCGGGAATTTGTTGCAGTAATGTTGGCAAAATTTAGGAATATTTTCAAATAACTTCTTTCACAAAAGTGACCTGTCATCCTCACTTTCAAAGTAAGAAGTACTGAATGCGAAGTAATTTCTATTTCAATTTAAGATTTTCGGAAAACTTTGTTATTGGTAAATATGTTGGTTTTTCTGTAAGGTTGATCACATATTTTTGGTCAGTGCTGGAAATAGAAAGTCCACAATTTCACAAGTTATTCATATGGATTTTTCTAAAAGTTTTTTTCGTTTAACGTAAAAACATTTCTTATTGCTCAGAGTCTCCCGTGTAGGCATTTTCCCGCAGAATGTCAAAGATATAATGATTACCAGTTTTGCATCAAATTCTTCCTTTTCACCGCATGCGTTTTCTCCGATGAGTTTTCTCTCGACAACGAAGGACCTAAATAACGGTCCAAGAAAATTTTTAAATTTTACTAATGCTTTTCCCATTTGTGCTCTAAACAAAGCTTGCAATTTCTTTAAGAAATGCCTTCTTGTGTTGTTTAAAAGATGTAATTTAAAGATAATGTTTATAGTTTACAGTATTAAAAAAGCATTTCTAGTAATTTAATCAATTTTGTTCTTTTATATGCTATAGTTTTTGGCGATATATAAATCATTCACTTAAAGGCTACAATGATTTGCAATCTTGACTTTAAGTAGCAGAATTTCTTGCAGTTTTCTGTTGAAAGCTGATTTATTTAGCGGTTCTCGGGGAATAATTCTGTATATATGTTTTGCATATTTTAGTATATTAGATCTAGTTAATATACTAAGAATAAAATTGAATCATAGAATAATAGAAGAAGATTTAAATTCAACTTATTAAAAATGTCATCAAATCATATGGCCCGGTTTACCATACCCAAGTGAGATATCTGGGATATACTGACGGATGGAACCACTATTTATTATTAGTACTGGCTTGTTCAGTGTATGATAAGTGAATCCCATTTTATAGTTTATTAGTTTTAAAATAGTTTTCTAACTTTAGTAAAACATCGACGTATACGCAGTAGATCAAAAATAATTTATGCATGAATAGAATATGCGCTTGCTTGTTAGAGAAACATTTTCCTGAATTAAGTATGAAACTATTTTGATATTTAATTATGTAATGCTAATTTGTTGGATTTGAAATTTTTTTTTCAAGTATCGATTTGACACCATCAGTATTTTATGAAGTGAAGAGATTTTTTCCCTTACTGCCAAAATGCTTTTCGTCAATTTTCAAAATTTCGTCATCTGTTTTTATGTGTTTTAATTTTTTGTGAACGTTGTAACAAATGTTGCAATTATTATAAAGGAATATTTTGCGAAAAACACGTGTGTTGCTAAGACGTAGTCATTCTATCTCTTTTATATTGTCTTAGTGCTTATTTAATCGTGATGTGTCCGTGCTTTGTACATTTTTCTCTTTCTATTGAAATTTGTGATTAACTTGTTTTTTTTACTAATATACTGTTTATTTTAGTAAAATCTTTGACTCAATTAACGCTTCCAACCCTAATTTTCTTTTCAACTCTCTAAGCATTTTGTATAGCCATTTTATATTTAGCTTGATGTAAAAATGTATATATTCACTTGTAAGTGTTGGATGCATGCTAAACTTTAACTGAAACTTTTGAAAAGTTTTATAATTAATTTTTTTATGTTATTGAATAATAAAAAACTATTTCTGTCCTAATAATGTGGTTGTTTGTTCAGGTTTTATTTTAGAGTACGCCGTTTTGTCAAAAGGTAACATTCAACTTGCAATTTTGTTTTATTTTAGTTTTATACTGATTATTCGCTGTCTGCACTTAATTACCTCGAGTTTTATGTTTGTTTCTTCCATTGATGGCTGTCAAACGTCCCTATGTTTACGATGAGCATGCATTGATTAAATGTTGCGAATTACTTAGTTGCATGAGTCAAAATAGGCGTGAATGTAGTCGCTTCGCTTAAAATTAATGGGCATGTAGAAACCTATACTGGATGCTCTATATTCCGCGGCATTTGGAAATATTAATAACTGCTTTTTCCAAATTTAATAATTTTTTAGTCAAATTAAGAATCGTGCAGAGTGAGACAGAAAAATTCAGAACAATATTTTTTTATTTTACAAACATAAAAATGCAATAAAATGCAAAGTATATACATATTAACATATAACAGCGAAAATGAAGGTTCCATGGGTTCAACTTTTTGATTGATAACGATCACATTTTTTTAAATTTTCAACAATTTTTATGTCTATTCATTCATTTGCAAACTTCAAAACAAAATTCAACTTGTCCTAAGTTCGGATTTGACCTCCTGTTCAAGTCCTGGCAAACAGTCGGACTTTTGAATACGATGAAGCTGCAGGCCTTTCATTGGGCTGTCTTTTGAAATTTTTAATATTTCCTGCATGTGTGTGCATCATCCTCCTGAAACGTGAGATCTTCTTGAAATGATTTTTGCAACCAATGATTTAT
>CABFPE010000064.1:758399-779907 GCA_900660155.1 Hofstenia miamia | reverse complement strand
AATATATATATATATATATATACACATGTATAAATTTTGTGTTTAGAACAGATTTCTTAATTGTAAATATTTCATTCTTTGCAACCGAATACTTTATTACACATATATATTAAGGCTGCATAATTTAAAAATTAATTAATTAATGGATTAATTATTTAAATTTTTATTTAAATATTAATCAAATTCAGTTCTACGTGAACGATTATTCAGTTTTGCTGGTCACGTTTTTAAAAAGACACGTTCGTCACTTGAACAAATACTTTTAGCATGCTTGTGCGTTCGCGTAAATGGTTTTCTGGCAATATTTAAAAAACCCTTTTCCATTAGTTCTCCTTCACTGATTTTTCAATAAATTTTAGTGTAGAAATTTGAATTAAGTTAAAAGTTAACTAATAAGTCATCTTTAATTTACTAAAACTTTTCTATTAAAAATTAATTAGTTGTTACAACCCCTAATATATTTATTTCTTTATTTGTTTAATTATTTATTTATATTTGATATTAAGAGAGAAATTTGTGAGATAATTCATTGTGTTGTGTTTTTGTCATTTTGAGTGATTAATCGAGATTTAGATTATAATTCGTTTTGAAATAATTGCTAATTTTGTACTCGTTCTCGTTTAAATTTTGGAGTATATGCTCTTACTAATTGACATGCATTTACTTTAACTTGAATCATGTGAAATGCAGTCAATATAACTCTCGCCTCATGGCATTTTACGCATACATCTGCGAACCTCGGCGTCACGTTCTATAAAATGATAGTCCGTTCGGCAAATATTTGCATGCTAATTACGCAAGTCAAGATTATTTTTAGAGCATTGCGTGCCTTTTCACTCTCTAAGGTTTATGTTGGAATTTCAGTCGATTTTAAATGTTTGTCGGGATATTTTACCGTTCAATGTTAAACTCTATTTTCTAAAATCGTGCATAATCTTTCCATTGTGTTTAGGGTTATATAAGTTTTTTATTCTGAATCATTAAATTGAAGGTTTTAGAATTATCCACCTCGTAAAGACTATGTTCGTGCCATTTCATATCTCACCGGCTACTGTGTAAGGCCGCTTGATAACTCGCAACCATCTTGCGAATTTACTTATATTGGACAAAGCGATCCCAAAGGAAGGATTCCCAGTTGGTTGTTTAATCCCGTCGCTTCGAGAATTGTTCCAAAGGTAATCCATTGGCGATTGCTAGGTCTATACAACTCCGTTATTTAACATTCTAACACCATACATAATTAGTTCAACTTATTTAGTTACATCGACCTTATTTATGATGTGAATTTACTAAATTTATCTATTCTCAAGATTGCATTCACATCATTTGATAAAGAACGAATACTTTTCTTTGATTTTTTAAATTGAATATCAAACTAAAAAGTTAATTTCTTGGCAAACTCTTATAAATAGTTCTAATCAAAGGAAGAATTCTATAAAATGGACACCATTAAGTAATTATCCGCCAAATCTGGAATTCTCATTCCTGATAATTCTTTAAACAAAGAAAACAAATAAAATAAGTTCATCTTTAGAAAAAATCCCATTGACTTTGTAGACTCATGTAAAACATTGTGAACATGATTTTAGCAATATACCACTCTGGCCACTGGATTAGCATAATTGAAAAAATATGCACAAAGTTATTATATCAACAAACTAACAGTGACAATGCATGGAATGAGTGTCAACTATTCAAAAGTTCCATCTTTACTTTTTATACGACTTCAGTATGGATTCCATCACCGCTTTGAGCAAACCACCCGCTATCACGTTCTTTCACACCTGCTTCACCACTTTAATCAAATATGGTTTGTACTGCATAACGTCCGTTTTGACCACTGCCCAAATGTTTTCGATCAGATTTAAGTCCTCAAAACTACCAGGATATGACTGGAGGACTTTAAAATTTTGGAAAAACCAATCCCGTACCATTCTTGCCGTATTGCTGCTCAAATATGCTGCAACCAAGTCTTACCATCCAATCTTCTACTTTTTTGTTCAATAGATTGCGATACATAGGTGAATTAATGTTTAATCCCTATGGCAATACAATTGGTAGGGCAGTACCAATTGAACCTCAGATCATCACACTTAGTGATTGTTTTACATGTGGCACGTTCTAACAAAGATTAGACCACTCTTCACTGGGCAGAGCATACTCAACGAGAAAGCGTAGAACCGTTTATAACACTCTCATCTGTAAACATATTGCTGTGCCAGTCTTGATAATTCCATATGCATAATACTTGGCAAGTGCTGCCAATATATCATTGATGTTTCTTGGACAGCCTTGGCCTGCATGTTGACTGATATCACCTTGCAAATGATGTCTTAGAGTGGGAGAACTGGGCTGACAGTAATACTGTGATGCAAATTTGTATTGAAGCTGTCAATTCTTGCAGATATCACCTGCGTCCTGCCCAGATACTTACTTGCCGAGTATGATCTCGTCGCCGCGAATCAGACCAAACATCGGTATACCATTGACAGCACTACACCAAGTCGTTTTCCAATTGCATTTTAGGTTAAATCTTCTTGTATCTATGCCAGACTTGTAGTTGAAAAAAAACTTTTTTTGCTCATTATTATACCAATTTGTCATAATGAAATTTAATATGGCGACCAGTTTTTATTTTTGCCAATTATGCTAATCCAGTGGCCCACATGTTACATTCCTTTTTTTTTGTTCTATATCCTTGTTTGGGTTTGTAATTTTATTATGATGTCGTAGTGTTTTTTTGTAACTAGTGTACATTGTAGACCATCAAGAACCTCCACAAAGCATGTCGTGGATATGATACATGGAAAAAAGTGAATAATCCTACTCTAAAACCTTGGCTTTATCCTGAGCAGTTGATGGAAGGCCTGCCTCGTTGGAATCCCGAGGACACGGAAGTAGGTAATCAGCTCTCACAACATCCTTCACTTCAAGAGTTGGACATGGACAATCTCAGCGAAGAAGAGTTCACAGATTTGATAGGCAATCCAAATGACAGCAGTAATACTCCAGATGACGAAGATTATTCGGTTTCTAATGGTTTCAATGTAAATTAAGGTTAGATGGCATTCATATAATTTCCCCGTATTATCTATTTATTTAATTGTGAATGATTACAGTAGCATAGGAAGATCATGCTGTTGTATGAACCTGATTAGTAAAATGGTTTTACTACTGTTTTGCTAAATATAACCAGGGGTGATTTTCATGGATGATATCAATAAGTATTTTTGTTTAATGGCTTTCATTTTTGCCTGGTTCATTTTCAACCAGGTAATTCATGTGCGAAAATTACCGATGGAACCTTTTAGCGAGGATGTATGTGATTTGACTTTGACATTAATCTTAAAGTTTGTTTTAGACTGTAATCGTGCTATTGTTGAGATTATAGGGTTTCTATTCGCTTCGACTTGGTTGCCAAGATTTAGACAAGATGTGTATAAAGAGACAGGGTTTTCTTCTTGTTGGCATCAGCACAGTTACAGAATGCAGTTGATTTGAGTAAATCACGAGCAATTCTTATTAGGATGAAAATTGGACACACGTGTAAAATCATTAGGAGAACCCCAAATTTGACGTTAAAATCCTGTGTATAGCGCATTTTAGATTTTCAGTATTGATAATTTAGCGTTTATATATTGCAATTACACAAAAGCAATTATCGTAATTTTCAAAGGAATTTTACCACTTTCAGGAAAATTCAGGGGGAATTAACTTCAGAATTTGCATAGCGGAGGAATGCAATATTGAGAAGGTTGTAGCATTTTTTGTTGTTCAAAATTTTCTTTTAAACACTCCACTCATTCAGCTTTCAAGATGTAGCTAAAGGATCGTTCACTGCTAAAGTGGATGTTTAACTCCCTAACAGCATCGTCAAAGATCTATATTAGCACGCAAGAACTAATTCCTGCTCCACGCATTGACATTTAACGAGCAGTCTAGTGTTACAAGCAAAATTTACCTAAAATTGACTTTTAAAGTAGCAAAAATAATGAATAGCCCAAATGCCAGAAATATCAGTTATGGTTGACCTACTTATCGCAGCATTCTTTTTTTGCAGGCATAGCAGTATAATTTATCCTGGCTGTTTAATATTACTAAATGTCAAGCTACATTTTAAAGGAAAATATTTTTTACACATAATTTACATCTTCTATGACATTTCAGCAATCTCCGTGCACATTCCTTTATTTACAGTTATGATGTGTATATACAGTCATCTTCATCCAAGAAATTTTGTGGCAGTAATTTTTTTTCAAATATGATGTTCAGTTTTTTCTATCTTTTAGCTTTACATGATCAGCCTATTGTAATTAATCACACGTTTTCGTGACCAACTTCATTCATTAATAACAGATTAAGATGAATCGCAACTGTGTTCTCCTAACTCACAAAATCGTTCTACAGGAAATTGAAATTTAATTATTTTGCAAAACTAATTTCATTTTTGACGTTGACACTCGAGAAGTGCTTTATCTTTAATTAAATTACGTTTAGGATTTTTATAATCGTGAGATGAATCTGCGTCTGTCCAAATTATCCATAATTCTGCTAAGAGTTCTGATAATCAATTTTGTATACCTACAATGATTTTAGAACAATTTTATATTCATCTTTAAATTTTGATTAATCTTAGATTAAAGTTTTGCTCTGACTCTCAAATAATTTTGCTCCATCAGTTCGACCTTTTTATCTGTGAAGCTTACCTATTAAAAAATAATCTATTGATGTTAAGGTAAAGGTTGAGATACAATATGACATTCACTTAGTTTTTGGAAAGCATATTTGAGTTTAAAAAGTTATAGTATTAGTCTTGACATTGTTATAGTTTGATGAACTTAAACTTCATGTTGGTTAAAAGCATTACAGTCACTATGGTGAATAATATCCAAAGGTAATGCCAAATCGTGAATTTGGGGTTGATATTTACTTCAATTTGTTGAAAATCTTGCAATAAATGAAAACGAACCGATTTTACAGAGATCAAGTGAACACGTTCTTTGCAGCATTCAACCAACTACATTGAAGTGAATTTTCCTTTTCGTCCAGAGAATTTCAAATCGAAGAATAGCAATATTTTTGTTAATTTTTGGTCCAGTCTATGTACCATTCGTTTTTTCTCCGTTTAAATTTTGCAAAATAAATAATTTTGGTACGAAATTGATCATCGTCCACCATCCCTAAAATCATCATTAATCTTTATATGGAGTTTATACGACTGATTCAAACGATTTCTGATCAGGTAGCAACTTACAAACAAACCTGCATTCATCATCCAAGAATATTCTGGAACTGCCACAGCGTGATTGCAAAGAAATTTCTTTGAGATCATTGATACCAATGTCTCAAAGCTTTATATTTTAATGTGTTACTGCTTAGTATATTGCTTAGAAACCAAATTTTTAATGCAACCTTAGGAACATTATTGTGTAGTTTTTGTATCCCTTTTTATTGAGGGCTAATGTTGCAAGGGTTTTGCATGAAAAACATCCAATCTTTACTCCAACCATAAAGCAGAAGATATGAAGTACATTGAAAAATCAATTAAATACGCACAAGCCTCATCTCAATGTCGGCATTTACGATAATTAGTGCACTATATTAAGTTATTAAAATTTGTAGACTCGGAAACTAAAGTTCGCATTGTATAATTATTGTCTCCAGTGGTTTAGTTTGAAAATAACGTTTGTATTCTATTTTATAAAAATATGGTAGTGATTTTATGAAATGAAATTCGTTATTAGCAAAAATTCAAAGCGCTGATAGAAAAATTAAAACTACATGAAAAATTATTTAAAAAAAATTGCGTTTAAAAATATTATTACCATCTTCTGAAATGGTAAACGAATTTGATCAGAGCTGTAAATATTAGTAAACTTGTTGTTAAGATTTTAATTAATATACTTTATTTTCTATTGTAAAATTTAATATGAAAGTTTTAGTTGCACCATGATAAAGACCGTGCCTTGTATTCGAATCATGATCATTGCTTGCAGGTTTTGGTTTCGATGAATTCTATTTCGCTTATATTCAATTTACAATTCTTTTCCAATGTATTTATGAATTGTGAATATTTTAATTGGAAGTAATACACATTGTAAATTTCAATCAATGATTAATGAAATGTAAAGAGATCTTGTAAATATCTTCTTCCAACTTCGGTGCTCGTCTTTGTTTTGTTTAAATGTGGGGATATGTTTATTTTGTTTATTTGTTTTCAACCTTGTATTTAACAGTCTTTTTATTTGTTTTTGCTTTAAGATTTTAAAAGCAATCTTTTTATTAGATGTTAACAAGTTTATTTTTCTATCATGATCTCTCCATAGGTTTCCAACTAAAGGTGCTTTAGCTCAATTTGATGTTACTTACATATGGAATTTTTTCAAAGATTTTAATGATGATTTACTATATACATATGCAAATCAAATGCGATTTTCTAAATAAAGAGCTCTCAATGTTAGTCCATATAACCATGAACAGATTTTAGAAGTTGTACTTTTGTTAAGAATTGCAATACTTTGAAAGTTTTTGTACATTGAACAGAATATCAGTATTTAATGATTTTTTCAATTAGATGTATTTTATAGATTCGAATTCAGTTCTTTTGTAAGTAGCCATCATATTATATACGCATCATTTATTTGCGAACTGGCGTTTGTGTTTGTAATTCAGTAAATACATTCAATTTAAAATTGACTAATTGCCGACTAGAATAACATCTTTTGCGTAGCACTTTAATTGATTACATTGTGCTTTCTGAAACAAATAGTGCATTTTATAATTTTAATTCGTTCGAATGCCCTTTTTCTGACCACTGCATTAAATCTTTTGTTTTCTAAATGTGATAGGTCTACGAAAAGTTCTAATAAGTGGATAAAACCCTGTGAAAATACTACTGATAATATAGATAATTTTAAATGGCATTCTTGAGAAATTGACTTCCACTGTATACTGCAACAGATTCAACTACAATGTTGACAAATTTTTTTTAGAAATTTTCGAATATTATCTCAAAAAATTTTTCCCTAATTCAATTTCCAGAAGTTCAAACAAATCTTCATATAATAAACCTTGGATAGCTGAAAATTGTAAAACTTTGATTCGTAAAAAAATATGATGTAGTAATTACATAGCAAAAATTATTAATATGCGACAAGTACTTGTTTTACACCTATAATTATAGTAAACATGTTTTGTAAAAAGTAGTATAAATATCAAATAAAAGAGGAAATCAGTGATAAAAAAATTTTTCGGAATTCTCTAGTTAATTTATTGCGGTTTATTTTATATTAAAATGCATAGCTAAGTGTTTCATGCAAAGTAGCGGTCGGGATACACGGCGAGAAGGATTACAGGCTTGAGTCCCCGATTGTCAAATGCATTTAAGTTAAGTCTACGGATAGGGTTTTTCCATAAGTTCACGCTTAGCTAGCTATCGATCGAATTCGGTTTGTATATGGTAGCAAATTCGAAAAAGGCTGTATATAGCTAAACGGAAGGATTAACGTTATTATATTTTATATCCAAATTGTAGACTATAAATGACCCTGATAAGATGCCGGATCTATCATGCATCAATTACTAGTTAAGGAGCAGCAACGTTATTTATTTGTAAGCAGCTAGTGTTGTTGAAACATACAAAAAAATATTTAAAATGTTATTTCAATATAGATTAAGTCGAATTGCGTTATCAATATTGTAAGCACACATAATCTATGTCCTTGAACTGAAGCATTAGCAACTGGAATCGGATGGTTGGATAATGGAAATGTTGTTTTTAAGGAGATTAATTAAACTTAATAAACTAAGAACAAAATTGAAATTAAAATCCACAACTGAAGAAACCAATAAGTCAAATATAATTTATCAAATAATATGCACTTTTGGTGAAGATTATATTGGTTTTTCTAGTAGGAAATGGCTGTATGTATTCGAAATATATCCCATGTTTCCCAACAGGTACCCCCAATTGCAGTAATTCAAATGTTTCATGCAATTTGTTATGAGTAATTTAAACTATGCTAATATCTTATATACTAATGTACACAGCCAAATGTTAAAAAAGCTTTGAGTTCAACTAAAATTAGCATTAAATGTTTATAATAAAAAATCTTCTAAAACAAAAGATTATATTTCCAAATCTATTCTTTTTCCACAAGAGTTAATTATTTACAATATTATTTTTTTCTTCAAATTCATAAAGAAAATACCACCCTACAATGAGATATCGTTTTCATTTTCGACAGATTGTCTGAAGCAAAATAAACGAACAAAAAACTACTCACGNGATAATCTGATAACGCTCCACAGCAGAAGAGTAACAAAAGAAAGGAAGGAAGAATACAATAGAATAATAGAAGAATTGCTACACAACAATATTATACGACCAAGCGAGCGTCGCAGCGCAGCAACAACAGTTGTAGTGGAGCAGGGAGAAAAATACCAGTTATGTCTAGTCTTCTATTATCTTATATACTAATCCCAGCCATATGTTAAAAAAGAGTCGAGTTCAACTAAAATGGGCATTAAATGTTTGTAATAAAAACTCTTCTAAAACAAAAGAATATATTTCTAAATCTATTCTTTTTCCACAAGAGTTAATTATTTACAATATTATTATTTTTTTCTTCAAATTCATAAAGAAAATACCACCCTACAATGAGATATCGTTTTCATTTTCGACAGATTGTCTGAAGCAAAATAAACGAACAAAAAACTACTCACGTGTTAAATTTAATAAAAACATCATGAGAATTCAATCCTTTATCTGTACTGCAATTTATAACTGGAATATATTGCCAAAAGAAATGAATATAATAGACAACCTTAAAAAATTCAAAAAAGAATTAAAATCATAAATTCTCAAACAAAACTTTATATCAGGTAGATGCTGGATAGGATTTAAATTTTATAATAACGACTATAGAATAAATCGAAAATAGTAAACTATCCGTAGTAAGTGTATTTTTTTAGCCAGTGTTTTTTTATTTTTATTATTATTCATTTTTTTACTGTACTTAGTAGTTAATGACGCTATTCAAATAAAATTTAAATTAAATTTTGTAAAAAATTCAAATGAATATAGATTATCTTATCTTATCTAGCAAAATGTATCTAATATATTCTAATGTTATTACTAAAATTATTAAAGATCCTAACAACAATAAGATTTCAAAGAGTTAAAGTAAAACACCTATTTTCTGATTGGCTACCTTTTGATAATGGTGTTCCTCAGGGGACAATTTAGGTCCCCTTCTTTTCAAGATATATGTAAACGACATGCATACGCTAACTGAATGTAATTTAATTCAATATGCCGATGATATGTGCATATTGGACGATAATAAATCGATGCATTTAGCAATTGTTTTTTTAGCAATAAATTGTCAACGGAGTTCAATATGCATAAGCTCCTTATAGTTGAAAATAATTAGAATTTTGTATTTTGCAACCCACTGCGACTAATTACGATATTTCATAATCTAAATAATGCTTAGGTTCGAACTGCAGATAGTTTCAAATGTTTAGGAGGAACTTTTGACTTGAAAGTACATTTTGAATTAAACATTAATGTAATTAGAAAATTGGCATAGGTAAAAGAAGTATGTCAATGATAGTAATGCAACTACCACCCTGGGCGATAATTCAATTTTTCTATTCATTTACAATGAGTTACCTAAATTATTCAAATATACTATTTATTGATCTAAGATGTTTTTTATAGAAAACTTGGTATTCAATTAACATGAGCCATAAATTCTTCCAAAAATAAGCGCTTTATGTATATGCCTATCTTTTTAGCTAATTCTTTTAAACACGAAGTTACCATTTTAAAGCTCATCAAGAGATTTCCACCTCAGAGTACTCTTTCAATGTATCTTTATATTCATAAGCAGAATGTCAGGTCAAAGCACTTTACCTGCATTAAATATTAAAAAAAGTTTTTAACCTAAATTTGTATTTCATCTGGGCATCGATTGAATTTATATTGCGCTGTATTAATTGATGATTACAAATAATATGTCTTTTTCCAGGTTTTTTTAATGTGAATCACTGTGATTATACTTTATTAATGCAAGGTATCTGCAACGACCATGTATTTTCCAGGAAGGTAGTGGATTAAGAGTCCTGAATACATTGTAGAGGATAAAAATAGTCTTTGCATTCTTGGAAGACTCTCTTCTAGTAGTTTGTGACCTGAGTGAGCAATGAAGTTTGTTCTATAAATGTATTCGAATTTTGAGCAGCCATATACTGCAGCAAGTAACTCCTTTTCTATTTGTGAATAGTTTTGCTCCCTTTGGGTTAGAACTCTTCCTGCAAATGCCCAAAAGCTTCCTTTATGAAGAAATCGCTGTAGTTCTTTTTTATTATAAGCTGTCGTTTTTTCTG
This sequence comes from Hofstenia miamia, assembly GCA_900660155.1. Lineage (NCBI taxonomy): Eukaryota > Metazoa > Xenacoelomorpha > Acoela > Hofsteniidae > Hofstenia > Hofstenia miamia. The sequence goes on along the minus strand of CABFPE010000064.1, from coordinate 769,515 downwards.
GATCAGTACGGAATCCATTAAAATCAACAATGAATTGCATATACTTCATTGATTGTTTCATGTATTGCAATTTAATTAGATTGAATCTGATGTTGTTTTCTTTTCGGAAAAAATTTCGCAATACTTCGTCATGATCCGTTTTTCATCAGTAGCTATACATATGCCATCATGAACTACAATAACGTCGACAATATCCCCGAATATCTATCATTTGCTATGATTTATCAGATGCGGAACATAGTCCATTTGGAATGCGATAACATTGATCAAAGGGGGTATTGAATGTACAAAGGCGTGTTGATTGCGTTGTTAATTCAATTTGCCAGAAGACATTAGATAAGTCAATGACCGCAAATTTTGAATTTTCATTGAGAAATGCCGAATACGAGCATGGAGGATAACGTGGCTTTCGCATAGAAAAGGAGTTTTTTTTAATTCAATGTAAGGCGTACATATCAATTCTTTTCTTCAGCAATCACAAGACTGTATCCATTCCGCTGTATCCTCAACTCTTGTGATGACTTCGCTTTCTTCAAGTTCTGACAGTTTCTTCTCTAATTTGTCTAGTATAGTTAATGGGATTCTTGAAGGATTAATGACAGGTATAGCATTTGTTTTCAGCTTAACATCATACTTAACTCCATAATGTCCAAGTCCTTTGAACACATCCAAGTATTCGTGTATTACAGGCTGTAATAATATATTTTTATCTGGTCTGAAGGGTAGCGCTGAATCGGGCTGGTTTACATCCTTCCGTACTCTTCCCGAAAACACTGTTGATTTGAAATGTTATGTACTGGTGAATCTTTTTTAAAATTCATCTCCATGTGATTTTATCACGGTAGCTATAGTTTACAAAGAATTTTGAAAATAAAGACGTTGTATAGCTACCAAATTATTTGTATCAAGCAAAATTGTAAGTTCCCATGCCCCACATAACATGTTGTGCTTTGTACAAAACAAATTCCAAATTCTATAGAACAAAACACGCAATGGTAAGCTACACTAATGAAACATGTAAAAATTGAATTAAGTGTGTGCTTATGAGTTTATTGACAAATTGTTAATATTTGAGAACATTTAATGATATTAAGCTTTCATATCATTGGTAAAATTAATTTTTCATTTAAGGTAACTCATGAAGTAAAATTACATGTAGTCAGAGTTGCAATAAAAGCAAATCACTGTGATGTGGAATTCAGCAATTTTCTGAGTGTTGCAAGATCATTTGTACACAAGGCTAGGTTTAAGTTGGAAGGAAGTGGCGGCAGCGTTTCTCCTGCATCAAAGAGAAAAAAATATTCCCAATGTTCAAACACAATTAGAACTCGAAAATTCATACATCTTATTCAAAACATTATGGATGTGAATCTCGGTATATTGGAAAGGAGCTGCATGTGCCGAGTGGACGATACGAACTGTCGTATATCAAGACATACCAAACAAGGAAAGCTCAATTTGTGTCTGTGAAGACCAGGGGAAGCACTTTTTTTTCGTTCGAAGCGGTTACTTAACAAAATCAAAAATCCTCACCAAATCCTCTGACGAAAAACTTTGACTGGGATCAAAAGTCTAACAGAAGAAATGACATGTTGGTTATGTGCAGATCCATTAGATCTTAGGAGTTGTGAGTAGCGAGGGTCTTGCCATGCCGCCGCACATCTTCGCACAGGGGCTTAGAATCAGTGCTGCTGGATACGTTGACGTTTTACAAACTGTTGTCAAACCTTTGATAGATAATCTGTCCAATGAAGGTCCATATGTGCTTCAGCAGGATTCAGCATCTTCTCACAAGGTCCTAGTAACCTAAGAATGGTTATCAGAAAATTTCTAAGAACATGTAACCCCCAATATGCGAACCCCAAAATCGCGAGAATTGAATCTGATGGCTTACTACATCTTGAGAAAGAAAAACTCTCATAGTTCCGTAGGCCTCCATTATCCAGGTGATGTGTCAGATGAATAAGGACCATATTGTGTCACGCATTGGGACAGTAATTGAAGCCCTTGGATGGTCTTATGGTTCAACAAAAAACAAGAACAACTACAATTTTTAATTCAAATCTATTCATTTTGGCGAAATATCGTCGTATATTTGACATACTAAAAATGTAAGGTGTTCTTATAAATGAATTCTTAGCCTGACAGTTTTTATGTTTATTGGATTAGCTTATTTGAAATAACCAGCATATTGGCATTAATAATAGTTTTTTGTATAAAAACGCATTTTTGCAATATTAAACATAAACATGATATTATGGGAGTCCATGATCAGATTAAGGTGAGATAATCCAATTTGGAACATTTAAAATTATTTTCCAATGCCCAAAGAAAATCTAGCATTGCACTCCTTGAGCACTATAACAGTAAACAATTATTATGAAGACTGCAATGCAATTAATAAAAATATTTCCCAATTTAAAATATATTTGATATGTATACGTTAACCCTAGCATAGGATATGGCCACATATTGCTAGATTTAAGTTTACATACGTAGACACATTTACACTGATTTAACTGACACTAGTTAAATCAGGGTAAACACAGTTCGCACAAATTTGAAACTAAAGTCAAACGTAGTTTCAGTAAGTTCGCAAATTACCACTTGGTTAAAAAAGTGAATTATTCGAATAAAATTGGAGTTTTCAAAAAACTAGTATCGATGGTTAAAGTATTGCAGTGCATTGGAAAATATTGCAATATTGTATTGCTGGCAAATTTGTATAGAAATGTATCTATTTTGGGTTTATTTGTATTGCAATATTGTTACATTGTCAGCAATTTAAAAAACAAATAATTTCCCTAAAATGGCAAACGAGGAATTAACATCAAATGAATCAAGTGAGCACTTCTCGATAACCTGTAAATTATAATCAGATACCATTCGTAGAAATATGGTAAAATATTTTTTCACGAGGCTGTACACTAATTAAATAATTATTAGATGTGTCAATAAAACACATAGAGAACGAATTTCCCATAATCTATGCATAACATCTTTTGAATAAATGAAATCTTAGAGAAATGCGAAACCATTCACGATAATCGTCATGAAATGTATTAATATACAGATATCTTACAAATGAATTTTCGTACGCCATCGCGTGATGGAAATATTTTGTTGGAATAAAATTTTACGCATAATTATTCGAATTAAAAGCATTTTTTAACTGTTAGTAGATATTAGTTCTATCCATTCGTCATTTAAGCATATCAAATGCTAAATTGCATTTGTTACTAGGTTTTGAAATGGTATTGATATTAATCAATCGGACATCAAAATCATGTATCAATAAATTCAAGAAACTAGAATAATTCAAAAATAACTTTGACATTATTCGAATTAAAAAAACGATTTGTGAATATATGGAAGCATAATTTTTTGAAGAAATTCTATAACACAGTGCAATTTCAGTTTGTGATTCTTAAAACAAAAAAAGTTACTATCATGTTTTTTAAAAGTTTTTCTATAATTATAAATATCTTCTTCTTCTGTTAGGTTTTCAGTTTAAATCTGTCAATGTTATTATTCCAAGCATCGGTCTATGGTTTTTAAATGAGGTACTTTATTATTAAATTTAGAAAAATGTCAATTTAAAAAGACTGGGCCCTTAAAGTAATCAATGACCAAAACTTTAATAATTCTTCCTTTATTAACAATTTATAAATATCTGAATAATAGATTGTTTCATCGCATCGAATGGGACCAGTTAAAGGGATTAAATTTGAGTAATTCCTTTTCTTCTTGCTTTCTTTCTAGAATTTCTTTCTGTCGTCGTTGTGTAGCTTCCATTGCTAGCTAAAGAACAGAATGTAACACAATTCTACGATATACCTTAAATCCAATTTATTTTTATTCATTGCAGCAAACGTGTAAGTAGAATTAGCATTTTATCTAATATTTGCAACATTTACCAAGTCCATTTATCTAGCAAAGACTTTGAGATGTTAAGAATTAATCTAAAAGATAACATCGAAAATGATAGTGTACGTGTTTCTTAATCCTTTTTGGATCTTGTTAATAATTTGCATGAACTTAATTTCATTAATATCAAGGCTATAGTCCTTGCTAATATATGGGCCTACTGTTAAGGTAAATTATCATAGTTTATTTTCAAGGGATTGAAGACATCAATATGTGGAGGTAGTATCAAGTTTTCACTGAAGCATATAATAATTTACAGGGATGTTTTTAGGTGAAAATTGTATTTCAGTTGCTGGAAACTTGAATAAACCCCTAATTTCTTTAATATTTAGAAATTTGGTAAAAAGCTTCTATGCTCAAGTAATTTTTACCAAATTTGAGTCGCAATTTGCGACTAACACCAAGGAACTGTTACCAACTTAAACTATAAAGATCTTTCAAGTTCTTATAAGAATTTTTAAAAATGTCACTATAATTATAAAAAATCAGTTTGGTTCTGATTAGAGGTGCATTGGAGTACATGATTTGGTAATTTTGTTTTCAAAGTTCAAAATCAATTCTGTATTCCATTAATTCTCAAAGTTAAAAATTTCTCCGCTTAAAGTATTCTTCAAAATAACATTATATTGCCGATCTTCAATAATTTCATATTGATTTGAAAGGAACAGTTCCAATGTTATGCTATAAAAACTCAAGTTAATAATTTTCAATTGTGGTGGCGCGTTAACAAAGTTTATAAGAACTTGAAAGATCTTTAAAGGTTAAGGTAGTAACAGTTCCGTGGGACTAGTTAATTTGATTGAAATCTAATAAAACTCTTAGTTTGGAAAGAAAGCCTACTTATCATTCAGACGTTTGGAGGGTAGATAATAGGTGATGTTAGCTTAAACTAGTTTTGATTTCGAAAACAGTTTTCTATAATGTAATAAAACACAATTTGTATATATATATATATATATAAATTTTAAGATCATTAGAAGAACAAAATATACAAAAATTGCTGAAGCCATTGAAATTATCAACATCTACAACACAAAGTTATTAAATAAACAAATTAATCCACCTAAGTATTAATATTTATTTTAGATTTCATTTTATAATTTTAGTGTAGTTTATATATTGTAAAAATATTTTTGCCGCAAATTATTTGTTGATGGTGATTATATAATGTAATCGAAACGTTCAATGTGTTTTCCTTTTAGAATATATATATATATAAAGGGCTACCACAGATTATTACAGTAGTTAACAACATAATTTATTATTAGTACGTTAAATTTTTTTAGCATACTTAGCTATTAAAATATTCCAGTGATTTTGTACATAGATTGTTTCAGGTAATAGTTGTATTTCAAGCAAAAATCAAAATTTCATTACAAAATATATCAAGTAAGAAGCGTGGCATCGCTGAGAAAAATTATAAATTTTATCAAGAACTTAACAAATTTTCGACAAATGGGTACATGAATATTAAATTATATTTCAAATGGGAAAAATTATACCCGTTTGTTCTCATCTCTAAACTTCATCAAAAAAGCAATTTTGTTTCGTCGACTTTCAATGTCATCTTGGATGACTTTTCTGTCATTTTCAATAAACTCTTTGCTTTCCGTTAGTTTTGCCATAAATTGTCGTTTCTCCGTTTTTATCCGATCGTCCATCTGCTGTTTCAGTATCGTGCGGATATCACTTCTAAATTCATGTAATGAGACATGATTAAATTCCAGTTGAAAGTTTGGGATTTACTTCTTCATTGTCTTGATGAAATTGATTTCTTTTCTTAATTTTTGAAATGCGAAAGAAATACATATTTGAATTATATGTTGTAAAAGCAGAACAAATTTTGAAATAACATAAGTTTTGACGTTGCTTTCCGTAGCATTGATTTAGTTCTAACTTAGCTGCAAGGTTTATGCAATTTTTTAGACTTACTTATCGTCTCTTGTAAACTAAACACTGATATCTCGTTTTCCTGATATCGCTGAAATGTTGCATAAAAAATGACATACCTATAAAGTTCTTTGCCAGCAATTGATCCATAAATTGGAGTTTGATAGGTAGTGTGAAATCGATGGTGTTCCCTTTGTTTCAAAGCCTGAACACGTTGGTCTAGCAGTTCATGCGCGTCAGTTGTTTCGAGACTTACAGATCTTCTATTTGACCAGGGTGGATGCAATGGATCTATCCTCTCTAAATTTCTTATTCCCTCCACCTCGTGGTAACGTGGAGTTAAGCGTGGCAATGTTGCCATCCTAACCAATACTATTCCGTGATTAAAGCTCCCTCTAAACATCGAATACTTAGACGAGAAAAAGTTTGGGACGCATACGAGATTTTCTTATGTAAGAACTGGACATATCATTTATGATCAAGTTGAGTGATCATTAATCAAAGAAGCGTTACAATTACGGTCAAAATACTGCAAAAAATAGACCCTGAAAATGATTTTCATCATCTCAGTTTCTTATTTTAAGAAAAAATTGTAAAATATACTTTATTCTCAAGTAGAACTAATTTGGAACTTGAAAGGGGAATTAGAATTATCAAATTTTCGACTAGTCAGAGACAACAACCCATTTGGTGCCTACCAATTAAAGCAGTTTGCTAAAGATTATGGCATCAGTCTCACTATCAGTAGTCCCAGCCCAGATACCCACATTTAAACCGTATGGTTGAAAGAGCAGTGAAAACCTTTAAATCCTTGTACAAAAAATCCAATGATTTTAGAATGACACTACTAGATTATAATAATACACTGCAAACATTTAGTGAATACTCCCCTGCGCAGTTATTGTACAGCAGGATATTGCATCCATGTATACCTACGAATTCGTAACAACTTAAGCTCAAGCTGGTTTGCTGTAAAACATTTGCTATTGAACAGCAAAACTACCATAAAAGAGAGAAAAAATATATATGATAAAATAGCAAAAATCTTGGTGAACTATCTTGTGGGACAAAAGAGCTAATAACTAGACTGAACGATGCAAAGGAATGGGTGGTGAGGAATGCGGATATGGAGGTGAAAGAACGGGAGAGGGGACGCTTCATTCAGGATCAAGGTTGTATAAATAATGCGATCATCGCAAAACCCCAAGAAACTGTGGAAATATTGAAAAAATTGACACTTAATATCATTGGCATACGGTGGCTGTTTTTTAGGGGAGGCTAAAATGCTAAAAAGTAAGAGATATGGTATGTTGTAAAATTTGAAAATTGAACACAGTCGCACACCACATGTCGAAAACATTAAGAACTTTAATCTCTTTAAAAGTACCTAAGGCAAACACTAGCGTATTTATGGAGGCAAACATTTAAGTTGCGAGCCATTTTAAATGGTTGTATTCATGTCCAAAAGTTATTTATTTTTTAAAAAAATGTGAAAACACTATAATTTCATTTTGCAACTTGTTGCAGGTGATATCGCAATGATCAACTATGACTTACCAATCAATCACAACTTCACTCAATGATGAATCTCCACAAAAATATTTCCTAGCATTTTATATATTTCCATTTTTTGGATCTGATGACTTTTTCAGTATCATTCTATTACATCCACTAACTTTACTAAAATATCGCAACTTTCATACACAAATAGTTTGTAGGTTGGGTGGATTAATTACTTAAGCTTATTCTATTTTACTGAGTCAAAAACTACTGTAGACTACCGGTATGTTAAGGATATTTACCTCCGTCAAGGAGGTTATGTTTTTGATAACGTTGGTTTGTTTGTCTGTCTGTTAGCAACTTTACGGAAAAAGTAATAAATGGATTGACCTTAAATTTTCACCAGAGGTGCGTCTCCGCCCAAGGAAAAATCCATTGAATTTTAGTGCTGATCCGGGGGACACAAGCCGCGTGACGGCGGTCTGTGCTCTCCGAGTGCTTTTCTAGTTAAATTATATAATTGCTATTTTTTATAAATTTCTAAGCATTTCGTACGATATACTACATAGAAAGTCAAAGGCGGCCAGGTTACAAAATCCTATTGTACTACCTTTATCAGTGCAGGAACTAATTGGGTAATACTTCAGAAATGCCTGCGGGATCACGTGTCATTCTAAGAATTGGGATTTATTGAAATAGGAATTTACATTGAAATGCAAATTTTCAGTGAAAAAAACTAAATTTAAACAAAGTTGTCTCATACTGATCTCAAATTTCTGTCAACACAGTGCTATCTAGTTCAAAGATTACTGTTCTTCATTAATTCTATGGATAACACGAAAGTTTTTCTCATCTTTTATCGGACCATTATAACTTAGGTAAATGTATTTATAATGTTTTGAACAGATGGAAGCAAAAAAAGTGTTTCTTGATATGTGCAAAGATATCTCGTGTGCAAAGTCAAAGGTCGCAGGGACGAAGAGACATGTGCCAAGAATATCGCTTACCTGTCTACAGAACCGAAATTTCATGAAAATCATGTCTTTACTGTCGTGCGTTTCATAATTAAACCAAATCTATGAAGAATTTTTTATAGTGATATTTTATCTTTAGTTCTATTTGTAACTTCCAATTTAAGTGGAAAACTTACAGGTAGCGCCCTGCGAGCATTCGAAATTCAATCCGACATTTCGATTACTCAACACCAAATCGATTTTAATTTCTTTTAATTCAATTTTTACATGTAATGTCGACAAATCAATAGACCTTTCGTTATTAATCTCAAATTGTAGGACAACACTATTGCTTTTCATATGTTGTTTAACATGCTGTATCTCTTTAGTAAGCTTATATAGGGTTGTTCAACAGGCAGCATCGTTATTTAGAGTTTAACCTAACGCGAAAAATTTATCTAAAATTTGTAACTCGGTTCAAACTCGCGAGTTATGGTTCCAAATCGACTCAAACTTGACTCGAACCTAAAAAAGTCAACTCGCAGGCACCTATTTACAGGAAGTAAAGCAATGACCTATTTATATTTTTTGCCAAATGTAGCATATCATGCTGTAATTTCGATAGGTTTGAAAATGAGATGACATTAATTTGTGTGTCTAAATGTACTTAAATGTATATGAATAACCTCGCACAAAATATGGAAATGATATTAAAATTCGACAGAATTGAAGACTGAATGGAGGAGGACATTTTGACATCTTGGAAAAGTGTCGTACGACATAGGTTTATAGCAAATTCAACATTGTTAATAACGTAATTTTAGTTTCTAGGATCTGTAGAAATTGCACTATTCGAAATTGAAGAGGACATAATTACAATATTATCACTGTTGACGTTTCGGATTGCACATGCTAATAGAGAATAGGGTAATGGGAATATGTGTAAATGTGCAAATCTATCTGTCAGACAACAAAATGTTTTGCATGCACACATTTAAAAGCATAAAAGCAATGTTTATGAGAGCTTCCTAAATAATTCACAGCAATTTAACTCATATTTACATATAAATGTCCCATTTAAAAAGCTGCTTTACTATACACAAAAATTGATGAGATTTCAGATTATTGAACTAATGCTATCACGGGTATATAAAATTTATTCGTATATTCGTTAAATCATTTATTTTGAATTGAAACATTTTGCACCACACTTACTGTAAGGTATAATATGCAAATCAGCATCAACACAATCTGAGAATGGGCCCGAACCCCCGAATGACCTTTCTTGACCCCATCTGTTTATATCATTGCTTCTAGTTTCACGCCTTAATTCACACGATTGTTGAATCAATTTTCTAGTTGCTTTTCGACCACATCCCTAAATCGGTTAAAATGCAGACTTTGCGGTGGAAAATTTCAAGACATTATACAGTAGAATGATGTATAATTTACACAGAACTTCTAATGTTCATCCCATGCACTAATGATGGGAAAATATCGTAATATACATATATATATATTTCAATGAATTTTGTAATCAATTGAGAACATAAATTTGAATTTAGCATTATATACACTGTTACCGTTTTAGATTGTATATATTAAGAATTCACAGACGGTGTATACTTGAAAATTCTGTTATATTTTAGAATGAGATTACAGTGGAAATCCCTTTCAAGTTGCATAAACGATTTCAACCAGAAAAGTTTAATCGTTTGATTTAATATACAGTATGGCTACAGTTCATTTAACAAAACCAGGGTTATCAAATAGGCACAACCAAGCCAAACAACTCCAAATGGTAGTCGTTAGAGATGCTTACTAGGTTATAAAGAAATTGATTTCATAAACAAAATTTTTAATCAATACCGAGTTCAAATTTAGCGCTCATTAGTTTATTCAAATTTGAAAAAATATATGCTTTGCAAGGTTGTCATTTATTATGGAAAAATTTTGAATATGTCTATAAGTCGGGGTTACTCAAGCAGTCGACAGACTGATGATTGGGTGAAACCACGATCCGATCGGACCTTCCCCTGAAGCCTGATCGTGAGAAACCTCTGGAGACCCCTGGCGATAGAGTGTTGACCAGTGTTGAGTCTAATCAACAGAGTGAAGCCGAAGGGCGAACTTCAGTTGAGAGGGTTGCGCCTCTGCGATCACATTCACTGAGTGCAAAGCATCTAGGGAATTATGACCCCTATTAAAAGGTATGTGGGATCATAACTACCTGTGACACAGCAAAGTTGCTTCACATGAAGGCACAGCAAACGCTGGCCTAGGCCTCTCTCATAGCCCAGAGACAAAGAGTTTTCTCTGTATGACTGCCCCGTGAGACGCACTCATTACTGGCACCAGTAGCAGTCTTGCTAACAGTGTTACCACTATGTCGCCGTCTGTCTACTCAAAAAACTGACCAGACAGGCTTCTCGAATGTTACCGCCTCTATATGTACAAAGTACACATTATGACCCTGGTATTAACGTCTAATGTAGGTCCGGGGAATATGTCTATAAAGCTTTTGGTTCTCAAATTTATGCTAACCAACAGACATGTCAACGAGCCGACATTTCCAAGCTCGGCTCGTTTAAATTTTTTTAGCTCGGTATTTTTTTAAAAATATTGGGCTCAAAGAATTTTTTACATAGCTCTTCCTATTATTTAATAAAAATTTCTTAAATAAAATTATAGGAAAAGCATACGGACTGTAAAAAATAAGAAAAATCTCCATACTCAAATTTACAAGCAGAACTATAAACTTGCTTTGCCTAAAATAGGCTCGTTTTGGGCTCTTTGTATATCAAATACTGTGCTCAAGCTCGGCTCTGCTCGGCTCGGATCGGCTC
>CABFPE010000064.1:738852-752343 GCA_900660155.1 Hofstenia miamia | reverse complement strand
AAAGTTTATGGCGGAAACCCACGCACTATCAACGATCTACTATTACCGAAGAAATTCGTGCCATACCATTAGATTTGGTGAACAAGATGTGCCGATCTGTTCCTGGACTAGGTTAACAAATGTATTGCACGGGATGCTCATCATTTTGAACATTTGCTATGAATACTTTCTTCTTTTATGATTCATCGTTTTGGACATTATAACCTCAGAAGGTTGTTTTAGACTCGCTACACTGCATATTCTACGATGAATGATTCGTTTTTTATTCCTACTCTTCTGAATAAAGTTAGATTTCTCGTAAAATGAAGCGTCTGGTTACTTTTGTTACACCCTGTAGTTTATGATATTGATTATGTATTGTTAAAAACATGACCGCAAAATAATACATTGAACATTTATTATTTAATATTTCAAATTATTTTACTAGATGCAGGTTTGAATTGGAAATATGCGAAAGCCTTTATATCAATACATCCTTTTGCAAAAATTACATCTTTTTTAATTAGATCTAGTATTTTGCGCCTTTGCCGTTAGGCGATTGCAGTTTCGGACAATTGATGTTTCTTGATACAAAATTCTACAATCGCAGTGTAGTTTGTTTTGGAAAAAGCCTAAATAGGCCTTCTAAAGCTTATTTGTGATACAAGAAATTTTACATTGCCAAGTGATAGCAACGTTTCTTAGTAACTAGTGACACGAATTTCTAGGAATATTGAAATTTTGCTAATTTTTCAATTTTCAATGGTAGTGAAATGATTGCTATGACATTAAATAGGTTCGGACCAAGCATAGAAGCTGAAGATATAGGAATAGGGTTAACCCTAACCCTATCTATCAGCAAGAATGTTTTAATCAGTGACGATTTCGCTAAAAACCGTACTTGCATCAAGAAATACTACTGTTGCATTTTTATTACAGAAATAAGCCATGTGCTTGCGTTACGATCATTTTGACATACTTCTCAGATGTCATCATCAATATTGTCTTTGGTTTCCTCCCTCCGATCGCTGTAGACCATCGCTTATGAAATTTCCAGCTTCGAATGTGTTTATTCACACCTGGCAGGTGATTATGAAGCTATTTTTACACCATTATTCTCATTTGCAGCTGCACAACTGCTTATGTCACGATTAAAACAGTAGGATGCAATTCTTACAACTTCTCTCGACCGAATTACATTTTATTGGTTACTTGATATTAAAATTTTGTCTTTCACAGAAATAATTAAGAAAGAATATTAACGAAATATTCAGAAATTTTAATTATATATTAAAATATATGAATCAAGCATGCGCACAACTAATTATTCATTAATCTCCAATTATTTTGAGCATTGATATTTTTTTTAAATCAGAAATTAAGAACTGCCTTTTACAAAAAGATATTTAACTGTATTGGACTTGGGAATTGGTGTAGTGCCATCAAATAGTTGTAAGTAAGTTTCAATTTTGACATTCTGATGCTGGCTATCTTCTATATCTCAACATCATGTAACCATACTGCTCCACCTTACCACAGTAATTCCAACTTACTCATCTAGGGCCCATTTTTATGTCCTTTTCCAGGTCAACTAATTCCTATCTACTCTATTATATTTATATTGCCAAATTATACTACAATATCTATGCTCACTTTTACTAGTTACTAAGTATTTTAGGCGTGCTCCAATGGCAACGGCATGTTTTATTACTTGATGATCAACCTGTGAAGCAATACATCTTGAGAATGCCCAATGGTGTAAATGACTTTTTGCAATTTTTGCTGGTGTTTGGTAAAATTTCTATAGGAATCTTGAAAATTTTCCCAATCATGATTTGTTATCAATCTACTTCTTCGATTAATTTGACGGATATTATAGTTTCAACAATATTTTTAGTGAGCTTATCAATAAAAAATATAGCAAATCATCAAAAAAACTCTTTCGACTTAATGAAAAAGAATTATGCCCAGGAGAACGACGGTGATGTCTTCCCGCCTGGATTCATTAGCACAGGCTACTGGAGTTATTGCCGACATCCCGATAGTGTCATTGAAATAACTATTTGGTTGATATTTGCAATCTTATCGAGAGATCCTTTGGCGATCCCTTCAGTTTCTATGGTTATAGCTGGTTACGTTACATCAATGAGCATATTAGATGAAATGTTTACTAATGATTACGATCTTTACAAAGAATACAAAAGAAAAGTGCCATTAATTTTTCCACTGCGTGCAAAATCTTTTGGATTAATGTCGTGAGGCGTTAACAGTGCCATTTTATAGTAATGTATTCATAAATTATGCATGGTTTTGTCCACCTCTACCTCTAAGCGTATCTGAAGAGGCAAACTGAATAAGATCAATGTTGGATCAGTGCTGGTATTGGTGACTAGCATTATTAATTTAGTATACCAATAGTCACAAATGTTTTGGTATTTTCCATAACAAAATTTTTCAAATTCTAAATATTTGTATAAGCCATAGCTATTTAAATACATTTTTTACATTTTTACATTATACTACAAAGCTTAAAAATGTAAACACTAAAGACAATATAGGTTAATAAATTTATAATAACGGGTAACCCAAAAACGTACATAATCCTTGATATCTTGTAATTATCTAAAACTAAATATTACCTTTCCTACGCTTACAGTCCAAACTTTATAGAAGATCAATTTCCCCCATTTGACTATAGCTCAAGTAAAAAAAGGGGCCACTTTTCAAAATTTGACTATCATTAGTCACTAGATGACACTGTTACAATTAATAGTTCCAATATTGCCAAGTACTCGAGGAATTTGTACCATAAGCAACCTGCTTATATCTCGAATCATGGATCTTAGAACAAGAAGAAGCCACGTCTCATACCTCAAAATCGACAAAAGAATTTTTTTACCAATTATAATATTCAAGTTATGCACTGACCACCGAATTCACCAGATCTAGTACCCATAGAGAACGTGTGGCAGATTCAGAAGAATTAAAAAGTTACAACCTTGAATCGCATCACCAAATGACTCAAGAAGTTAGAGTCCGTTTAATGGATTCAGTTTCAACACGTTTATCTGCGTGTCACGCTTTGCATGACAAACTTGTCAAATAACTTTGTCACCAGGTTTCAAGCTGAGACAATTATATTTTCAAATATATTTAATAAGCCTCTCTTTGTCTTTCGTTTGTTATCAAAAATGTGTTTATAATGTGGCCACTTTCTTTGACTTGAGATATTAACCTATTAATTTTTCCCTTCATTTTATTATTACTTTGTGCATTTTCATTCTATTACAAATAAATAGATTTTAAACTGGAGAATATACAATTATCTGAAAATTTATAACGCCAGCTAGACAATGTCTCTTTTACAACTATTGATTGCTGCAAAATATTTGCCCTCAATGGTTCTATAATAATGGATAATCATGGAAAACAATTGTTTCAATATATGTTGTCGTATTAGACTGTGAGTCATTATTTTTATTAAGAAAATGTAGTCCATTACACAAAATATTAATATTGTTTACTTAATAAAAAAATATATTTATTTAATATTTTGTGCTTGCGGACGTTTTAAAATTTTAATTTCCAGTCTAAAATTTAAAGCAATTGGCCATTGCAAACTGGTTGGAATCCAATCTATTGGTGTAAATAAAACAAAGGATTGCAGGGAATTTCTCATATAAATGTCAACGTCGATATAAATATTTATAGTTGATTTCTAGTTAAAAATTTAATCTTGTGTATACAGTAAGCAGTTGTTAATAATGCATTTAATCTTTTGCCATACGCATCACGCAATGGGCAGAGCAAAATGCAAAAAAAAATACCAAAATATTTCAATTAGTGGTGTGAAGTTAAGTTATCGCCATTATTGAGTGATGTCCCGTTTACCATAAAAAAATTTAAATTTACTGATAATTCAAAACTGCAGTATATTTCAAAAGACCAGTATACTAGCAAATCAATGTTCCATTGCATTAATATTTTGACTTCAATTGTAGCAATGAATTTCTATTATACTTTAAATGGTTTATTTAAATCGACATTCTCTAAAACAATGGATATGAAAAGAATAGTGAGTCATTCATTGCCTGAAAATCCTTATAAATATAAAATGTCGTCTGCTTCAAATTGGTATGATATATTTCCAAACAAAATATCAATATTTTCAATTTAAAATCAAGTGTTTTACAAAATTTCATAAAACAAATATTATTATAAACATTGATTAGGAAATTGTTCCTAAATCTCGAACTTGAAAGTCAAATAATTTTGTTTTGAGTTTGTCGTCTGTCACCTTATGTCAACAGCAGCTTTTAGAGATATTTTTATTAAAAATATTTATCTAGATAACTTGCTGTTACATTTTACTTTTTTACGTAAAGAGTTTAATTGTTAAGTGAAACTCAAAATGAGAGGTCATTAGTTTATGTTAAACTACAACATAAGTGTACGAAATTTCAACCAAATCATTTTGATTTAACCTATCGATCAAATTTAGATAATAAATTGTTAATCCTAAACAACCCAGAAATTTTTACAATTTTCAATAAAATATTTCAAGCTCTTTTAGCTCTTTAAATAGTAAAGATATCTCAAATCTGGAAGTAGCACTGGATGTAGAATGCTCTTTTCCATTTGCATTCTTAACTCGTGCATCTGCATGAACACTATGGCACGACAACTTCGGAATCTGCACATTGCACGCCCAGCCTGGCCTTCGCTACTCTATCTACAGAAAACAGTGTAGTTGGGCTTCATTCTTCCTGACATGGTCCTTATCTTAATGTACTTCAAGCACGGATAGGAAGCATAGATCCCATCGATGTGTCCAAATCTCATTATCAAAAATTTTTTAAAAGTCTTGAGAAATGTTACTTGACAATGTGATCAAAGCGTTTGGTGACTTTGAAGCCACGGTAGGTTTGTTTGGATTAATTGGTATATAAGTTTATGAAGGCTATTTAAACGACCATTACATATTCATTTTTATTATTGATTAGTAAGCATTTTCTGCACTCGCAAACTTTTTATCGCAATTTCATTGGAGAAATACAAAATACAATCTGTTGTAAGAAACCCTACTTCTTTTGGTTTTGAAGTATCGAATATGTATAGCCGACCTCTGATGTAAGCAGCAAGTAGTGTTTCTACAATTGGATCAAACACCCTATGACAAATGATTCAGATAATAACTGTCCACTCTAACACACCATCCGGTTTCATACCACAAATTCTCTTACTGGTGTCGTTTGGTCCCGCGGTACCGATGCCTCAAAAAAAACAAGAAACCAAAAAACTATCCTTCAATTTCTCAAAATCAAAACACGGGTCCTCAAACGTTAAAAATAGGAAAAACCAAGAAAAATTAAAATAATCCATCAATTTCTCAAAAGCTAAAAATTTCTAC
Source organism: Hofstenia miamia (assembly GCA_900660155.1). Classification (NCBI taxonomy): domain Eukaryota; kingdom Metazoa; phylum Xenacoelomorpha; order Acoela; family Hofsteniidae; genus Hofstenia; species Hofstenia miamia. The sequence goes on along the minus strand of CABFPE010000064.1, from coordinate 746,954 downwards.
TGAAGACCTTTACGAAATACCTTTAAAGATTTTTAAACGAGTACCAGTCCCGTATCGTACCACAATTTTTAATTTGGTACAGTATCGACGGGTGCGGTACCATACCCCAGATCTCTATTTCAAGTATAAAGCGTAGACAACAGTTTAGTATATTTGAAAAGCAAGCGCTTCTATGGTCACATAGTGAGACAAGTGAAGAATCTGCTTTGCATTATAAAAGCTTGAATTAGACATTGGAAAACTGACCTTAGAAAACTTAAATGTTTAATCCAAAATTGAAAACAAAAGTAGATAATTGCACATAATGGTTAAAAAACTAGAAATTGCGTTGCTTCTTACACTGCTAATGAATTTCCGTGGCTTGATTTTTTCATGTTGATTTGGCTAATCAAAAGTATGTTTAAAATGCTATTGTTGTAGTATATTATTTTTACTAGATAACCAGAGCAACTTTGCATTTAGAGAAGCAAAGTTGCATGTATGAATATTTATGTATGTGTAAAAAAATATATATGCAAGTATGCATGTATAATGTACATGTACATATATATATNAAATCATTTTGATTTAACCTATCGATCAAATTTAGATAATAAATTGTTAATCCTAAACAACCCAGAAATTTTTACAATTTTCAATAAAATATTTCAAGCTCTTTTAGCTCTTTAAATAGTAAAGATATCTCAAATCTGGAAGTAGCACTGGATGTAGAATGCTCTTTTCCATTTGCATTCTTAACTCGTGCATCTGCATGAACACTATGGCACGACAACTTCGGAATCTGCACATTGCACGCCCAGCCTGGCCTTCGCTACTCTATCTACAGAAAACAGTGTAGTTGGGCTTCATTCTTCCTGACATGGTCCTTATCTTAATGTACTTCAAGCACGGATAGGAAGCAAAGATCCCATTGATGTGTCCAAATCTCATTATCAAAAATTTTTTAAAAGTCTTGAGAAATGTTACTTGACAATGTGATCAAAGCGTTTGGTGACTTTGAAGCCACGGTAGGTTTGTTTGGATTAATTGGTATATAAGTTTATGAAGGCTATTTAAACGACCATTACATATTCATTTTTATTATTGATTAGTAAGCATTTTCTGCACTCGCAAACTTTTTATCGCAATTTCATTGGAGAAATACAAAATACAATCTGTTGTAAGAAACCCTACTTCTTTTGGTTTTGAAGTATCGAATATGTATAGCCGACCTCTGATGTAAGCAGCAAGTAGTGTTTCTACAATTGGATCAAACACCCTATGACAAATGATTCAGATAATAACTGTCCACTCTAACACACCATCCGGTTTCATACCACAAATTCTCTTACTGGTGTCGTTTGGTCCCGCGGTACCGATGCCTCAAAAAAAACAAGAAACCAAAAAACTATCCTTCAATTTCTCAAAATCAAAAAACGGGTCCTCAAACGTTAAAAATAGGAAAAACCAAGAAAAATTAAAATAATCCATCAATTTCTCAAAAGCTAAAAATTTCTACTGAAGACCTTTACGAAATACCTTTAAAGATTTTTAAACGAGTACCAGTCCCGTATCGTACCACAATTTTTAATTTGGTACAGTATCGACGGGTGCGGTACCATACCCCAGATCTCTATTTCAAGTATAAAGCGTAGACAACAGTTTAGTATATTTGAAAAGCAAGCGCTTCTATGGTCACATAGTGAGACAAGTGAAGAATCTGCTTTGCATTATAAAAGCTTGAATTAGACATTGGAAAACTGACCTTAGAAAACTTAAATGTTTAATCCAAAATTGAAAACAAAAGTAGATAATTGCACATAATGGTTAAAAAACTAGAAATTGCGTTGCTTCTTACACTGCTAATGAATTTCCGTGGCTTGATTTTTTCATGTTGATTTGGCTAATCAAAAGTATGTTTAAAATGCTATTGTTGTAGTATATTATTTTTACTAGATAACCAGAGCAACTTTGCATTTAGAGAAGCAAAGTTGCATGTATGAATATTTATGTATGTGTAAAAAAATATATATGCAAGTATGCATGTATAATGTACATGTACATATATATATATATATATAATATGTATTTTAGTGCTGTGGTGATCCCCACTGAAAATATCTTGGAGTTGGTTCGGGCATCAAAATTCTGCCCATAGACAAGCTTTTGAAATTTGTATAAAATTTATCCAAATTTGATAAAAATTGTAAGCCAATTCAATATTTAAATATCAAAATTGTCAACTTTTGTAATAAATTTTCAGAAAAAATGTTGATAGTTGATTTCAAACAATGATAATACAGTTAGCATTTTTGAATTTTTTATTTTGTACATCTATTTTGGTTTTGTCTGAGTAGTTATTCATGTGATTACTCTGCAATTTAAGGGAATTTTACAAATTAAATTTATCATTAGATAATACAGCGTCTGAATAAATGATAACTTCTTGAAATGCAAGCTATTAAGAACAGGGGCATACGCAGAATTTTCTGACGAGGGGACATCATCGTCATTACCCAATTTTTGAAAAAATTGAGAAAATAGACCCTAAAAAATGCATTTCATGATCCTAGATTTTAAATTTTTCAATTTTTTACGAAAAATTTTCTTGATTTATCCAGTCAAAATTAAATTTGGAAATCTGACGGGGGGACATTCCACCATGTCCCCCCCCTGCGTACGCCGCTGTTGGTCAGCAGGAGATCCAGATAAATGACTAAGCGAAAAGTTTCATTTTGTTCAGTTCACTTTCTGCTGTTTGTCTTCAAACGTGCTAGTACTTCTGATGCAACTCAGGGGGTACACACGATTTTCAGACGGGGGACATCATCGTCATTTACTGCCCGAGAAATTTTTTGAAAATATTGAGAATATAGACGCTAGAAAATGCATTTCACGTTACTAGATTTGAAATTTTTCAATTTTTTAAGAAAATTTTTTTGATTTATCCAGTGAAAATCCAATTTGGAAACCTGACGTGGGTGAAATTCCACCATGTGCCCCCCCCTGCGTACGCCGCTGTTGGTCAGCAGGAGATCCAGATAAATGACTAAGCGAAAAGTTTCATTTTGTTCAGTTCACTTTCTGCTGTTTGTCTTCAAACGTGCTAGTACTTCTGATGCAACTCAGGGGGTACACACGATTTTCAGACGGGGGACATCATCGTCATTTACTGCCCGAGAAATTTTTTGAAAATATTGAGAATATAGACCCTAGAAAATGCATTTCACGTTACTAGATTTGAAATTTTTCAATTTTTTAAGAAAATTTTTTTGATTTATCCAGTGAAAATCCAATTTGGAAACCTGACGTGGGTGAAATTCCACCATGTCCCCCCCCCTGCGTACGCCGCTGTTGGTCAGCAGGAGATCCAGATAAATGACTAAGCGAAAAGTTTCATTTTGTTCAGTTCACTTTCTGCTGTTTGTCTTCAAACGTGCTAGTACCCCTGATGCAACTCAGGGGGTACGCACGATTTTCAGACGGGGCCATGGTCTTATGACATTTAATTTTACCTAGAACCTAAAAAGATTGCGGACTTTTATATTTTCCTTTCAAAGACCTCCCCGTGTCACAGTCAATCGTGTCTGGTTTTTGGAAGCACGGCCCGGCACGGCACGGTTTTGCAATAATATTATTAGGCACGGCATGGTTTTTCAAAAATTTTACAAGTCATGGAATGGTTTTTCGAAAATATCTAATTCTTGTAACAAATCAGAAGAATACAAGTGCAATTGTTGTATTTTTGTTTGACAAATTTAATGTAAGTGTTGGAAAAAACCACTTTGTTGAAGAAAACATCCTTTACTCTAGAGTTTTTAAACAAGTATGCATCCCGATTTTATATAAACATATTATGATCTGCTTCCATTAATATAATGTATGTCAAAAATACACACCAAAATTTCATATTTACTAGAAGTAAACAGTGAAAAAGAAAAAACTTTACTTTTGAAAAAAAAATTGATATAAGGTTTACTTATTCTAAGTATATGATATTCTAACAGTATGAACCTTTAAATAAAGGTAACTAATAGGCTTATCCATGAGGCAGTATCTCGATCGCCACCCCACGATAACTTTCGTGGAGATCCCCACGACAAAAATGCAAACATATGTGTACATATTTACTTGCAATTTTGTATATTGATTTTGCCAAATATATATATATATATATATATATATATATAATCGCCCTTTACTAATTTGCTAATAATTTTTCGGTATTTTATGAAATATCTTGAATACAAACAGCTTTTAATTTTGTTTGGGAGAAACCTCTTTCTCCTGTTGTTACTGAGGATTAGCCCGCCAATGCTAAAGATTCGTTCAATGATTACTGACTACCATGATATTGCTAGGACATACTTGGCAATTTTACTTAGAACGGAGAATTGAACAAGTCCACGGCAATATAAGAGGATATCAAGGTTCGGCGATTTTAATCCGATCAAACTCGTTGATTTCGTCAGTCACACTATCACATTTAGTAACTTTGGCTTGAGGTGACTCGAAAAACATAACGTCAAAGGATGACTTGCTTATTGAGCTGCAAACTGCTGTCCTTTTTAGTGCTTCTATTTTTGAGATCCTGCTTTAAATTTATTCTGGTATGCCGGTATCGATTATAAATTATACATAGAGGCGTATACCACGTATGCTAAAAATGATTAAATTTCACTAAGAAATTGCCTGAATAGGCTTATACCGTATCTTACAGGCCCACTCACCGAGTGCACATGCATGAAGCTACAGTTACGGTGTGTATATAGGCCTATATAAACCTAATATTTTGGTGTATGTCAATTTTTCAGTCAGTCACGTCACTCTCATAACATTCTGTTATGAAAAGTCCTTCTTAAATTAAATCACAATATGAACGTTGTACGCCGATAGAATTCATCGGCGGCGGCGGCTCCACCGGCGTGGCGTCGGGCTCTAATTATACACTGTTGATTTGATTGTTCTGGCAAAGTCCATCCAACTTTTACGCCAATCCCCTAAATTTCGATTTTGGTCAGTCACAAATTGAGTTAGCGAATAAGTTTTAGATCGGAGATGAATTCCAGTAAAATACGCAGCTGTAAGATAACTTCGAACCACAATACAACCAAAGTTTGTCCCTGACAAAGCTCGAAAGGACAAAGAATAATTGTGAGTTTCAGACGCTTGCCTATTCCACAGATTTGGATCACGTCAAGGCACTACTAAGTAAATCAAAATGTTAGGCACGGCACGGTTGCAGCTCTGGTCCCATTTGCCTCCATTGAGTTTGTTCTTTTTTAATATACTAAAATGTTAACTTCTATGCACACTTATTTGCTTAAGTCTGGATGCAAGTGGTTTATCAACCCATGAGTTGACTAGGGTTGGGCTGGATCGGGCCATATTCTTAAGGAATGCTAATGGTGGTGCCTGATGAGACAATTTTTTCCAATAAATGGGTCGGGATCGTCATGAATAATAATTCCTCAAGATATATCAAGTGAGGCCGACAGTATCATAAAAATAGACTGAGAATTTTAACCTCACGCTTAAGTGTTGTTTCTTGAGGCAACCTTATAATAACTATAATTGTGTTGGTAAGTTAGGATGAGTTTGAAAACTTCTATTTGGATTGGGTTATTTTTTTGCAAAATCTGCTAGGGTTAACTAGGGTTGTGAAACGCTAGGAGCCTTAGTTTAACTACATTCATAAAATTTTCACTAATAATCAATGTTTTCTTTTTATAAATTCACATGCTTTAATAAATCAAAGAGTTATAAATCATGTTGAAAAGTGTTAGCAAATCCCACTACTGGGAGATTTTTCCGGTTGACAAAAAAGTCTTTGATAAACCAGGCCATATTCTCCTCTAAAAAAGCGTTGATTTTGATGTAGAATATCAGGCAATGCATCAACACGACTTGCAGCAGTTTGTTCAGCAAACTTAGTTAATTGGTTTGATGTGGTTGTCAAATTGGGTATATATATCTTAAATATATCTGAAAAATATATTAGAGCAAAACCAAAGCCTCCTTTGAATGACCAAAAATATTTCTCATAGTATCTGATAGTTGAAGCTTAAAGTTTGTGAATTAATTTTTGCTTAAACAGGATAATAATGGGAATAAATGAATTTTGCCAACTAATTGTTTTTTGGCATTATATATTAAGTGATACTACATTTAACTTTATTTCCTTTCATTTGAAATTTTTAACAGACCGAATAATAGTTTTTAACAGGTTTACCTCAGTGTTCTGCGGCCATGAAAATTTCCTTGGCAGTAAAAAATAAATTTTAGCCGTATGTGGCCGTTAGGCGCAATGCTTTGGCCGTAGCCGTAACTTTTTAGTATATTCGAGGATTCTTACTACTAAGTGCAATACTATAATTTTCAATGCAGCAATTAAAACATATCCAATCCATAGTTTGAACAATTACAGAAAATCATAAAAACGGTTGTTTTAAAAGCAATACAAATATAATTCATGGAAAAATTGTAATGTTTAAAAATAATAAGTGAATATTGAAACGCATTGCNTATGACCGTTTGAAGCTTTGAACTCTAAGATTAGCGGTTCAGCATCGCATCACACACATTTTTCTTGATGCTCTCAACACCTGATGTATAGGTGTTGTATTTCAAAATTGCATCGTATTTTTAAAAATGATACAAAAATCGCACTTAAACTGGAGATATAATCCAAATACCAGCTTGCAATTCCCAAAAGTTATTGAAATTTGTGCTTAGATTTGGGCACGGGAAAATCTTCCATTGGTTGAAGTCATTCAAGGCCGAATTCTATTCTTACCAATGATGTAACCAAGAAAATGGACCTTGTCAATATAATAATCGTATTTCCTTTAGCTTAGAGTGTCGTATGTACTTAGAGGTTGCCTTAATATCATGCTTCAATTCCAGCATATCTTTCCCACCTATTACAATGTCATCACCGTTTCTTAAGCGAAAGAGAACAGGAGTTAAGCACAGTTTTCAGGATAAGTGTTCCCTTATGACTTACACTCTTAACCCCAAAACTTACCAACATTTTGTGCTTGATATGTTTTCCCTTAAAAGCAATTATCTCTAGCTAATTTGCGTTTACACGATAAGTTTTCCCTTACAAAATAAGGGAAAGTGATGAGAGAAAATTTATCTTGTAAACAGGCCTTAAGCTGAAATATTATTTCATCTATTGCCAAAGCCCTTTCTGCTCATCTTTGCCATTCAAACGAATATGATAACAGCATTGATTGAAGTCCAGCTTACAAAATGTTTTGTATGAAGTTAATTTTCTTAAACCGCAAGTGTTACATTTACGTAAAAAAATCAAAATTTTCAGCACTTTTGAAAATTTTTTTCCAAGTCTTAACGATTATGAAATATTGAAAGCTTTTTACATGGAGGGATCAGTGGTGATGGACCGCTCATTCAATGATAAAGATTTTTGGTATAACATAATTTGTACCTGTACATGTAAAAATTTTTGTAAAAATATTCTAAATATTTCCATACCTAGTGTTCAGATAATGAAATATTTTCTTTTCTGGACGAAAGCTAAGTAAATCTTGTCCAAGTGTGCCTTGCGAAAAGTCAGAGTTTATCGTGCCATAAGCAGGGGCATACCTAAACAAAACAAAGTCAGGTCACGAAATTTAATTGAAAAAGAAAGAGGAAACCATTTTATTAGAGAGTAACAATATGAAATAAGCAGGAACCGAATTCGACCCGATCGTAATATTTACTCCCCGAACCCGGACTAACCCGAATATTTAATACCCGAAAAGTTGATTTTGATTTGAATTTGTGGATCTTTATCCAATCCAGTTCTCATCCACAGCAATAAACATAATGGAAATCATTGCATTCCTCATTGATATTGGCGACGAAACTATGAGCACTTCAAAATTCTTGACGAGCACATAGAACGAAGAAATTGCCCCGGTGTTCAAAATGTCAGCAAGAATAGCATTTCACAAAAATATCAGACGAAAAGTGCCTTATCAAAGTTAGGTTTCTTACCGCAACTACCACACGAGATGTTCATGCTATTTTTCACAGTCTTGGTTTGAATTGTTGTTCAGATTTTGAACAAAAATGCAGAATCACATGGTACTATCATTGGGTAAATGCTACAT